>AP027108.1:45000250-45337750 GCA_028142955.1 Pinctada fucata
GGAACTGTTAGGGGCCATATAAAAAATCACAATTGACGAACTGGAGTGTTTTAATATGAAATGAATGATCCAAACAAAGTATTTTAAATTCATTGGGAAAACATCAAAAATTTACTTTCGTGTCCCATTGAAGTGCGATTTCCGAAGTGCGAAGTCCATGAACATGAAAAATGTTCATTTCTATATTAAGTAGGCTAGTACATACGTTTTTGAAATTTGTTGAAATATGATAAGGTACAGAAAAATATAAAATGATGGACACAACTAATTGCAATGTTTCATTGCTAATTGAATACTTTAGTTTGGAATTATATGTGACAGGTCTTTAATGTTGCTCATGTCTTTCTTGTGGTAGCAAACAAAGTGAAGTACTGCAACTCACGAAATACCCATCTGTTTCTCCTAAAAACGAAAGGAGGGGATCTCCAAAAACACTCGGTTGCAACACCCACAGCAAAAAAAGCCATCACAAGCAAAACACAGAGCAGACACTCACGGAGAGACACAAAAGAGGCAAGAAACACCAACGCACATCATAGAAACATGAAACTGAAAAAACCAAACATAAACCAACGAGAGCAATGGGCAACCAGTGCCGACTAAGGACGGCAATCTACCACGCAAGTAGCAGACGACGTGTTTATCCGGACTACAACCATACCACTTTTCCGATCCCCCCTGAGTTCTTGAAGAACGCACACTTGTGCTGTAAAATAACCTCCTCATTGTAAGATGAACATACAAGCAGACGGCATGACGCAGGGGCCCAAGAAACACAGATGGATATGTAAATGGATATAAAAAAGGCATACGAAATATAGTCGTGCTCTGCCGCCTGTAGCTAGCTCATGCGTGTGATCTGATCATCCGAGGGACCGGAATGACATTCATAAAGAACAGGTGGTCGGAGCCCGGTCTTCTCTAAGGAGGTTTGGACAGGGCCCGTCATAGAGTCTTGTCACAGTGCAATTCTTAAGAATGCGCTTGTACTAGGTTGTAGATTGGTCCAGTAACAAGCCAAGTGTTCGTTTGGTGCCAAAATGATTATATCCACGGAATAAAAGGCGTTTGATGATTCCAACACAATTTTATGATAATTCTGTGTACCTTTGATCCTTCTTATTTTGTTAATCATAAAATGCTGGTTGCAGACCTACCTACCTTTTTACGATAAGTGTAAAATGTGGCTAATGGAGGTGTAACTTAGGGATGTTAAGCGTAATATAAAAAAAATGATTGTAATTCTGAGAAAAAAAAAGAATCGTCTACCCTTACTTTGACATTTGTTCAAATTTTTATCGTTTACACAATTGTTTATGCGATATCAAACCCTCAACAATGAATTTATAAAGTCAAGTCTTTCCGTTTGTTTTGAATAATTTAAATTCCTATTACAACTTGTTTAGGCGTATAAATGAGCAGCAAAAGCGTAGAGCATATTTTAACATCAATATCGTAAAACTTACGCCAAAATCGTAAAAGAAGGCAGGTCTGAGGTTGTGAAATACCCCAAATATATAATCGTTGCTTGTATGGATCAGAATTTCTAAATAAGTTGACAATGAGTTTTGTAAAAAAAAATCCATAAAGTCTTTACTAGTTTGTGAAATTAAAACCTTGACATAATCGTTTCTTGGTAATGCATGTATTTAATATATTTTCATTTTTGTGCGTGAACATCGACGGCGGGTGCGGCTAGCCAACAGGGGATGCTTACTCCTCCCGGGCACCTGGTCCCACCTCTGGCTTGCTAGGGGTCCGTCGATGCTCCATTTGGTGCTCTATTGTGAGTGCTGTTGAGACTATCGTCAGGATCTTCTTTAACTCATTTGTAAATATCTAGAACATCAGTTCATTCTCTAGCATACCTGAATTGATGTGATATGTAATGGCCGTATGACGGTAATCTAGGAACATCACCGCCAAGCCGGGGAAAATTCACTATGTAAAATCCAAAATCATCTCTTTTTTTCATACACACTTGTGTGAATCTCTCCATTAATAATTTTGATATTCAGGTAATAAAATGGTTTTTCCTGGTATCATAAAAAAGTTTTCACTTATCACGAAAAATTTCAATTAGATGAGAAATCGAAGTAGACTTATTATTTATTTTTGGAATTATTAGTAGTTTTACCTTAAGTTTTTCCGTTCTGAACTTGAAAAATCCATAATAATTGGCTTAACATAATTCAAAGTCAGGAACTGTTATTACAAATTTGCATAAAGAATTTGCTTTTCATCAGCACAGTTTTCTTTCAAAAATTGTCATTTTTACATGAAAAATAACAAAAATTCAAAAAATGTAATTATTTGGGTCAAATTTGTTACAAATGATTTTTGTAAAGTTCATCTTCAAAACCATACAGCAATGGATTCAAAAATGTTCATTTTCAAACAGCAACATGAACGAAAATGGTTTATACTACTTTATTGATGGCAGTGTATAATATGTTGTGATGTTTCTGAGAGGTTTTTTTCTGGATCCAAGGAACATGTGCTACATTAACCTCTCTTACTAGATATGCTATTTTTTATATGATCAATTAGAAACGCACAGTTGTATTTGGAACAAGATACATCCACTCGATTATATCCACACCGTCAGATATATTTTGGAAGTACTCTTTGTCGAGTTTCAAAGACATGGCCATACTACGACATTTACCATATTAATTTTATACAATTATTGACTGGGAATAAGGGAAATATATGATTTTTTGGACCTGAAGACAAAATGTTGCCCGAGATCGAAGGCCAAGGGCTATCTTCTGTCTGAAGGTCCAACAAGTCATATGTTGCCCGAGTTCCCAGTCAATAATTGTTTTGTTATACCTTACTTCAATACTTCAGCAACGTACCGATTGGCCCGGCATGATTCCATTCATTTTCGTCTATAAGACAAAGAGCGTGGAAAAAACAGGTAGAGTTTATAACGTCAACAATGACGTGACGTCACAAATGATGTGACGTTTATCTGTCACTTTTTTCACTATTGCCCCAGGGCCAATGTTAATGTAAATGTGACTGCTGGGTCAAATATTCGAATTTATAGGCATTTTTCCTATGGGAATGTTATATAGAGATACTGATAAGGGTATAACCAATAAATATTAAAGAAGTACCGATCAGTTATTCAGTCTCAAAGTCACAAAGAGCGTGGAAAAACAGGTAGTTTATAACGTCATCAATGACATGACGTCACAAATGATGTGACGTTTATCGGTCAGTTGTTTTTTTACTATTGCCACAGGGCCAATATTGATGTAAATATGACTGCTTGGTCAAATATTCGAATTTATAGGCATTTTTTCCTATGGGAATGTTATATAGAGATACCGATAAGGGTATAACAAATAAACATTAAAGCAGAACCGATCAGTTATTCAGTCTCAAAGTCGAGAAGGCAAGGCAATCATTAGATTTTCCATAGGAACGGTTGCGGGGAATATACGTCATAAGTAAATACAGAATCCGGAAATTATTACAAATGTTAAACGTCTTTAAATGCAATAGCATAATTTAATAACAGAGAAATTTGCAGCATTGACCAGACATGCACGTTTCGGGTACTCAACCCTCGTCAGTGATCCTCAATCTAAATAATGTAATATGGCCAAAAAGTGTGAAAATTATTGTGTCCAAAAATGTACCGAAAGACGTAGGAGAATGGGTGGGATATGATGCTACAGGACCCACGTTTTCGAAATTTCAAGAAATTATGTCACAGAGAATTTCAAATGCGTTGAAGAGACAGACGATCATCGAAGTTGGCACCATGTGCCCTCTAGCAGGAACCCTATAGCTTACAGAGAAAGATTCAAGAGAAATACGGTAATCGCAATGGGGATTGACCATCAATGGGATTCCGATTTGATGGATATGACCAAGTTAGCGAACGAGAACGATGGATATGCCTACATCCTAGTGTTCATCGATATTTCTTCAAAATATGTATGGCTAAGGCCCACTCTGATAAAAGAGGAGATAGTATCGCGGAAGCTATTAAAACGATGTTGGAAGAAGGGAGAAACCCAGCCAGAATCCGTAAACACAAAGGCCAAAAATTCAAATCTAGGAGGTTTAATGTTCTCCTAAAACGATACAATATCAAGCAATTATATGCACAGAATACAGAAATAAAAGCCAACTATGCAAAAAGGGTAACCAAAACTGCCAAAGCTTATATGTATCAATACATGACTTATAAGCAATCGCATCGCTATGTTGATCGTTTGGAAGACTTTAACACCAATTACAACTCCACGTTCCATCGCACCATTGGTATGGCTCTCGACAAAGTCAATGAATCCAAAGAAACAAATCTTTGGTGGAACACGTACTGGCCCAAAATGCCTGTGATTGCAGGGAAACGGAAACAGACAAGAAAACAGTTCCAATTTAAAGTTGGCGATCGAGTGAGGGTGGCTCATATACGGAATCTTTTTACCCGGGATTATGATCAAAAGGGGTCTGGAGATTTATTCGTCATTGCCGATAGACGGATAATAGGTAGACTATTAAGACGAAGATAACATTGGCACTTTTTTATCAGAAAGTGGACAACAAATAGGATGATGTGTTTAAAATAGAGACAAAAATCAAGACAAAATAATCAATATCTCGTCAAATGGCTCTATTTGCCTTCCAAAGTTTATTCTTGGATTAAAGCTGACTCTTTTCAAAACTATTCATGATATAAATGTAGTTTTTGTGTCGCCTCTTAGGGATCACTTTGTCTGTTGTCCGTCTGTCCGTCAGTCAGTCAGTCAATCTGTCACACTCTGGGTGTCACACCTCATAAATTTTCATTGGTAAGTGATAGGGCTTTGATAATTCACATGTGAATTCCTTGTTATAAAACCTTACTAAAAATGCCATAATTTTTGACCTAGTGACCTTGACCTAGATATTTGACCTACTTTTCAAAAACTTAAGATTGGCTTTATCTTTTGATTGGTAAGTGATAGGGATTTTATATTTCACATGTGTATTCCTTGTCATGAGACCTTTCAACACATACCATATTTTTTGACCTTGTGACCTTGACCTAGGTTTTTGACCTACATTTGAAAAAAAATAAGATTGGCTATATCTTTTGTTTTATAAGTGACACGGCTTTAATATTTCAAACATGTATTTCTTATGATGAGTCCTTTGCTATTGCTATTTTTTGTATAAAGCATGCTTGATATTTGTAAATAAATGAATGAAAGTAATATTATGTCTTGGGTTCTTTTTATTTGATATGTCATACGGTATATTTCTAAAAAAAATTATTTTGCACCAAAGAAGCAAGACCCATCCCCGGGATGTAACGTACTCGCCGAGACCTTTTCCTTGATATGTCACACGGTACACGTATGATACCTTTGCTATTTTGCACCTAATGACACCGAACTAACCCGGACTGTGATGTACTCGCCGATACCTTTTTATTAATATGTCACACGGTATACTTATGATAACTTCTTTCATATTGCTCTCATTTCTTCAATACTACTCCCGGGATGTAATGTTCTCGCCGATACCTTTCTGTTGATATGTCACATGGTATACTTACGATAACTCTTTATTTTGCACTCAATGACCCCTAACTAACCCCGGGATGTGATGTACGTGTATACCTTGTCAAGCCCTGGAGTTAGGGATGGGGAAGGGAGGGATGAGATGGGGAGAAAGGGGTATCCGAAGCTCTTTACTGGTCAGTGTAGGGGTCAGATTTGAACCGGACTCGATGACGTCATTGCACCACAAATGCACCGCAGAGAAAGTATGGTGCCTCATTTTAGGTATATGTGCCAAAAGGGCAGTTTTCCTCTACTTAGATATATATTCTTTATACATATACATTAGCTTGTTCCATCCAACTTGTACCCTTACCAAGTTGTCTCGAAGACCGCTTACTGTTATGTTGAAAAGCCTCAACACTGTAGGATAACGTCGAAGAACGTCTATGGTTATGTTAAAAATTCTCCATATTGTAGGATGGCATCGAAGAACGCCTAGTATGTTTAGAAACCTCCATATTGTAGGATGACGTAACAAACAAGAAAGGGAAACGTTATGAGAGTTCAATATTTTCTTTCAATATTTTTAAGCCTTTAGATTGTGATTTTTGTGTTCTGATTTCAGTTTTTGTGTTTGACTTTCATTTGATGATCACATAGATAGCTGAATGTGAAGGACAACGCATTTATTTTCGAAAGTAGATAAAATTGATAGGTTTAGGACAAAAGCAAAGCTACTTCAAGGTTATATTACACAACGGCTGAAATCATCATTGAGGGAAGTCATCGGTCGCTACGGGGATATAATATAAACATATCACATCCGCCTTTCCAGAATAATTCGGGACATTCTGGATTGTGATTGAATGGCTGCCATCATCATCATCAAGCAAGAAATATTTACCTGACATATACATCAATATGTACATCGAGAGAAGCTCCGAATTTGAAATGTTTTCATGGGGCTTTTGTGACGGGTGTTTTATATTTTCTCTTTGGTCTTTTGTCTGTTGCGACGGTTGTCCCTATGGTTTATTTGTGGTCGTTTGTGTTTCATGTTTCTATGGTATGAGTTGGTCTCGTTGGTTTATGTGTGGTCTTTTGTGTTTCATGTTTCCATGAGATGATGGTCCTTTCTCTTTTCCCTCTCTTTCTGTGGATGTCTGTTGTGTGTTTTTTTTTCATTTGGTGTTTTGGTGTTTGCTGTGGGTGCTGTAACCGAGTGTTGTTGGAGATTCCCTCCTTTCTTGCATCCAATCATGAGACGCTGACTCTCCCCGGGCATCTGGTCTCGTTTCGGAATGTTATTCATTCCGAGGTTCGCAAGTATACCAAGGTACGAGGGTTGTCCGTACCAATGTACGAGGGTTGTCCGTAAAGTTCGATGACTGCCTTGATAAAAGCTAGCAAACAATGGTAAAATAAATGAAAGTATGATTTATATTAAATTCAAGTTTCATATCAATAATATGCAAAATTTCATTGCAAACAAAGCACAAATAATTATATTTCTATGCAATATAAAAAGGGCACTTCCTCATACCCGGAGCACTAGCATGAGAATCCTTGACGTTATAAGTTATAAACGGTTTTGACAATTCTACATTCTTCGCTTCTTTTAGATTTCTAAAAAAAATCGCAACCCATCCAGCACAGACATGACTCTCTGTATGATCATGGAATAAGATCTTATGCACGTTTTTTTTTTTTATTTCAAAATTAACTTTCCCGAATTGTTAGTGACCGATCACTATGAATCACGTCATGTTCTTCATTTAAAAGCACTTCTTTCTTTTGCGGAAAGTCTTCCCTAGCACATATCGTCCTGCAAACTGTCCCTAGCGTCCAAAATCCTCTTTGCCACTTGAAGACTTGCGAACGACTAGTTTTATCATTTTTCCAACTGTTTAAGGAATCTATGAGTCTATGTCTGTTTTTTTCTGAAGCCTATACAACATTTTATCACTTCTCTCAGCTCCTCCTCTCGAGAAAACGTCATTTTTTCGCATGAAGATGATCACATCCTATTACTTTCTGATCCAGTTTTCTCTGTCATCTTGAAACTTTGAACGTTCAAATTTTGCATGTGTAATGTTATAACTATTGTCAACATTACAATGTAAAAATTATTGTTTTATCCGCGAATTTTTTACAAAATGCAAATGAAATGTATAAAATGAAAAACAACATTTTTCGGTCCAGGTCACCATTCTATGTCTAATTACAAAGTCATAGTTGTAATAATAGAATCAAAATATGATAACTGTTTACATTTCGTAATTTGCAAATAGCATATGATAATAATTATACTAAAAATAAATATCTTCGAGGCTTGTTGTCCTTTATCTAAGCTTGTCCACGAACTTTACGGACACCCCTAGTATATTCTAATGATTTTGCCTTGCAATCTAGACTTTGAGACTGAATAACTGATGGCTACTTCTTTGATGTTTATTCCATTCAACTCAAGTAGCCAAAGCTAAAGTCATTTTTACAAATGACATTTATGAATTTTCAATAACAGCACATGGGTTTTATTTGAGCCAGGTTTCTATTTGTACATGCATTCACTCAAGGCATAAATTTTCCCCAGTGATATTGTAAATTAGCTTACCAAATTAAGACCACACTGAATTCCGATGAGAAACATGGGAAAATTTTGTCAAAAATGGTCAAGTGTGTATAAGACATGTTCTTGCTCAGTTTGCGTAAAATTGATAACAATTCCAGAAAACAACATACTTTGTTTAACCAAAATATATACGGAGTTATCTAGTTCAATGATATTTGATGCTTGAGAATGACATTGTTAGTTGTCATACAGTGCTAAATATCACACGAAGAATCACAATAAATCACCGGTAAAGACTAATGACTCCCATCGGGAGAACGTATAACGACGCCATATTGATCTGAGAATGAGTAACCTTCACCTGTTAGGAGAAAAACAACTCTACGTTCTATAAGTGATACAAAAATGAAACTAACTATTATAGACACTTTTAGAATGAAGACGAATCCTTTTATTTTTTTATATGGGACGGAATGGGTATAGGACTGGGAATAGATCTGGGATAGCATCTGAACCTTACAGAGTCATTAAATGTTTCTTCAAGTAAAAGCACCCCAAATCACCTTGCGAAATATCATTTTTACATACTCTTTTACTCATATTAATGCAGCCTACAAAATTTTAACTAAATGTATATTTCATGGACTCCTTGGATTGCGTTTCAACCAAGTCATTTTGAAAGACAAACGGTATATATATGTGATAATTTACATTGCTGAATTTGGCGTGGTTGTTGTATCTATGTACTGATAAAAAAGAAAAGAAGAACCCTAACGCTGATACATGGCAGTCTCTTCTATAAAAATTAAAGAAGCAAAATATTACCTTCCTCGATTTTTCTTTCTTAATTTAATTTTATCTTTTTGTTTTGATTCTGTAGACAAATCAAACTGAAAAAAAATGAGCATACAGATTGTGCTTTTTTAAAGACGAAGAACTGCAAAACGTAGAAATACATCGAAGCAAGAATGTAAGATTACTACTCATTCATGTAAAGAAATACGTTCAGGACCGAACCGACATACATTCGGAGACCAAACCACAGAAAACTAACTTATAAATAAAGGCACAAAGACAATACAACACAGTTAAGACAGATAATTTAATCATGGCTATTTCAAATAGTTTATTTGCCACGTTCATTTTCATATATGACGAAAATGAACTGATACTTTTGGAATAAAATCAAGGGGATCTCCACCTGGACTCGCATGTAGCACCAAAAGTAAATACAAGTAAAACCTTTGACACACCTGAATTCAAATGAGTTAAAGAAGATCCTGACAATAATATCAACAGCACTCACAATAGAGTACAAAATAAAGCATCGACGGACCCCTTGCAAGCTAGAGGTGGGACCAGGTGCCCGGGAGGAGTAAGCATCCCCTGTTGGCCAGCCGCACCCGCCGTCGATGTTTAAGCACGAAAATGAAAACAGTATATAAACTTCATGCACTGTCTGACGTTATGTCTATAAAGAAAGTGCTATGGCAACAATGTCAGGGAAATAAATTCAAAACACTTACAGTCAAACCCCTCGCGGGAAACTTTTTTACGAGCTCCACACGGCAAAGGTCATAAGTGTGACATAATGAGTTTAAAAAGATCCTGACGATAATCTCAACAGCACTCACAATAGAGTAGAAAATTAAGCATCGACGGACTCCTAGTAAGCTAGAGGTGGGAAAACACAGAAAGGACAAGCACGACAAGAGTCACCAAAGGCAGAAGAGAAACCAAACATTCCTTGAAAACAATGCATCATATTCAATTCATTTTTAATAACACATACCGAATATTTGCGATTATTTGTCAATGAAAGCAATTCTCACGCAGCTAAAATTAAAATGGAACGAAAGGCTCAATTGGTTCAAAACATTTATTTATATGTAATTTATTGAAAAATAAATTAACAAGGTGAATTGAAAGTGATCTAAGAACAGGAGGATTCATGTTATGTTTTCTTATTTTAATGTCTTAACCTAAGTGTTATTTATATCAAACAATATTGAGTCTTTGTTGAATACAGAGTTCTTTCCCCTTACAGACGGTATCTGACGTAAATACATTTTGACGTCATGAAAATGGTATGGTAACTTAGATGCTATACCGTCATTTCCCAGACTTTTAGGACTGTTTCCATAGAATTTAATGACGTCATAATCAGTCTAGGTCAGATACCGTCTCAAATGGGAAGTAACTCTGGTTTTCGAAAATAGCAAATTGAAAGACGCATATTGATATACCTTGCAGAAAGCAGCTATTCGAGTACTTTCAATGTTACATGTACCTTTTCTGAGCGGCGTTTCTTTTCTTAAATCTCTTTCATATTTTACTTGAAATAAAGAAATATTTGGCATCAAATCTCATTTATAAATTAAGCCCAAAATATATGCAAAGTACAGCTAGCTAAAACCAAAGCTTTAAAAGCAGGGAATTCTGTCTTTGTTTCAAAACAATTTATCAAACTTAGAACAAGAAAGCTTTCCGATATATTTCAAGCCATTCCAGAAACGAAATGAAGCTGGGCGAACAATGTTCATGGAGACTTACAGTCCACAAGAAATTGAGATATAGAAGATCCTGACGATAATCTCAACAGTACTCACAATAGAGTACCAAACTGAGCATGGACAGACCCCCAGCAAGCTAGAGCTGGGACCAGGTGCCCGGGAGGAGTAAGCATCCCCTGTTTGGCTAGCCCCATCCGCCGTCAATGTTCACGCAAGAAACTTTCGATAAATACCAACCCAGTGGTTGTAATTATCAACGCCAAATGGATTTCGAAAAAACATAAAGTATTCCTATTGATTTTGAATGTCCATTCTATGTTAAGTGTTAAACGTCTTTTAATCCAATAGCATCATTTAAGAACAGATATATTTTCAGCATGGACCAGACTTGCACGTTTCGGGTACTTGTTTGATGATCATTCACTGAATTTTCAAAATTCGAATCTTGTCCTTATTTACTCTTACTTTTGTCCCTGTTTCGTCAAAATTAATTCTAAATGTCTATTAATTGATCCACAAGAGGTTGTACTGAAATATTACCTAATTCCTTTTCCTTTTTCATGCGATGGAATAAACGTTGCAGAAAAGATTTAGCGGCTATATTCTATCTAGATTTGTATTTTTACCCCAATTCGATCAGGAAGCATAACCTACGAGACCGTAATCGAAGACTGTAAAATGTCGCTGGTACTCAGATTTCCCAATTTGTTCGAAGTTAAGTGAAATTTGTATCAGAGAGATAAGATTATAGGGTCTGTAAATAGCTGAATAGGAGTGTTTACCATGAAGATGGAAGCAATTACACAATAACAAATCCATAGACTTTGTGATATGATGGCTCAATCATCAATACTAGAGGTAATGGGAACTCGACATTAGGGTTGATACGATGGCTTCACTTGATGGACAGTCCTCTTAAAGAAATAGAGAGCATCCTCACGCCTCAGCAAAGACAAAATGTACCTTTTAGACGCTTAGTCATATCGTATCATTGTATGTTAGAACTGATCTCATCTAAGATAATGCAGGGATGAAGTCTCTATGGACTTTTGTAGCACTGAATTCGATGTTCCGATGCATTTTGATATTGGGTTGTGATGATTATATATTATTTATGTAAAATCTATCGCTAAAGACCAAATTAATAAGAGATATCATACTTTTCTTCTTCACATGTTATTAGATATAGAGTTTTATTTTCATGCACCGGAAGTGAAGTTTCATCCAATAGGGCTCCTTTTGATTAGAAGACAGGAGTGGATAATTATGAAGACACGACTGCCGCATCAACAGCAATGAGTTCATGAAGATTCTGACGATAATCTCAACAGCACTCACAATAGAGCACAAAATTAAACATCGATTGACCCCTAGCTAGCTAGAGGTGGGACCTGGTGCCCGGGAGGAGTAAGTATTCCCTGTTGGCTAGCCGCACCCGCCATCGATGTTTATGAAGCATGGAAATGAAAATATATAAAATTTATGCACTGTCTGACGTTATGTCTATATAGAAAGTGCTATGGCGACAATGTCAGGGAAGTATATTCAAACACTTACTGTCAAACCCCTCGCGGCGAACTTTTTTACGAGCTCCACACGGCAAAGGGCATAAGTGTGACACAAATGAGTTAAAGAAGATCCTGACGATAATCTCAACAGCACTCACAATATAGCACACAATGGACCCCTAGCAAGCTAGAGGTGGGAAAAAGTGCCCGGGAGGAGTAAGCATCCCCTGTTGGCTAGCCGCACCCGCCGTCGATATATATGAAGCATGGAAATGAAAATATATAAAATTCATGCACTGTCTGACGTTCAAAACACCTTTAGTGAAAATACAGAGAAGGCATTCCCAACAAGGGACGAAAAAGTACAATTGCCAGGAACGTCAAATACGACATCAAAACACCAAACAAAGGAACTACATATACAAAATAGCAATCAAAGGAATGCTTGTGTCGCCTGCGAAGCGGCTTTATTATTATTCTAGAAAGTGGATCAAAATTATTGGTATCAGTAGAAAAGTATTGTCAAATGCAATTCTTTTGAAATATCAGACCTCTTAATTACAAATCAAAAGATATGGTCATTCTCAAATTTTCAGAAAAGAGTGTCAATCATCTAGGTCAAGGTCACTACGTAAGAATTGGTAACAAAAAGGTCTCATCATAAGAAATATTAAAGACCTATCACCTACCGATTAAAAGATATATACAACCTTGACCTTCTTAGAAAAGAAGGTCAAATAGCTAGATCAATGTCAAAAGGTAAAAACAATTATGGTATGTGTAGAAAGACATTGTTACAAGGAAAATACATGTGAAATATCAAAGCCCTATCACATACCAATCAAAAGATATAAGTAGCCAATTTGCTTTTCTTGAAAAGTAGGTCAAATATCTAGGTCAAGGTCACAAGGTCAAATATTATGGTCTGTGTAGAAAGGTCTTGTCACAAGGAATACACATCTGAAGTATGAAAGCCCTATCACTTACCAATCAAAAGATATATACAATCTTATTTTTTTGAAAAGTAGGTCAAATATGTAGGTCAAGGTTAATAGGTAAAAAATTATGTTATGTGTAGAAAGGCGTTGTTACAAGGAATACACATGTGAAATATCAAAGCCCTTTAACTTACCTATCAAAAGATAAAGCGAATCTTATCTTTTTTTCAAAAGTAGATTAAATATCTAGGTCAAGGTCACAAGGTAAAAAATTATGGTATGTGTAAAAAGGTCTTGCCACCAGGATTGCATGTGTGAAATATCAAAGTCCTAATACTTACCAATCAAAAGATATATCCATTCTTATTTTTTTAAAGTAGGTCAAATATGTAGGTCAATATCATGAGGTCAAAAATTACGGTATGTGTAGGGAGGTCTTGTAACAAGGAATACACATGTGAAAGCCTTATCACTTACCAATCAAAAGTTAGGGCTGTGACACCCAAAGTGTGACAGACGGACAACGGACAAAGTGATCCCTAAGTGTCGCTATGCTTCGCAGGCGCCGCAACAAACGAGACCAATGGACATTTGGTGCCGATTTCGGACGGCCATCTGCCACGTTAGTAGCAAATGGTGTTGAAAGTTAAAGTTAAACACAGGGCAAAAGTCAGAATCTACAAAGAAAAGGGAAGATCTCCAGCATGACAACCCTATTGACCCGACAGAACAAATCAACAAGAAAGCGACACACAAATGGCATCAGACAGAATAACAACTCGCCAAACGTGACACCTCGATCCATATGAATGGACGTTGTTATGGAAACAACCTCGTGGTGTCACATGTTTGACCTGACGCATGAGTGTAAACTTACAACATGGCGCTTAAATTCGAAGAGACGAAGCGGAGGCAAGTAGAATCCCGGCCGTATCATTGATATTTAAGCTTAACAAGGTAAAATATGATTGCCGATCGTTTAGTTTTATTTCATTTGAGTGAGACACAGTCAATAATCCCCCAGGAAATTTGCCGATTCGTGCCGGCCATATCCTAAATTTGGGTCCCGGGTTTGTTCAATGTACTTTCCTGCGGCCAACACACCCCTACCAACCAAATATCCAAGTGTCGTTGGCCGTTTCTGCGGCTAATAAAAGGAAGGAGACAAATGTGCACCCGGCGCCGACTTTCGGTACACTTTTGAACATAACTTTCAGACTCTTTGGTCGTATTACATTGTTAAGATTGAGGATCACTGACGAGGGTTAAGTACTCGAAACGTACATGTTATAAGACGGAAGTGTTCCAACTCTATACCTTCCCGAAGGAAATTTCATTTGGAAAGTCATCTGTTATAAGCAAATGGTATGGTTATACGGATTACGTGCCTACAACGTAGTCACAATTATTGGGAATGCAAATCTTGAAAAAATACAATATATAGATAAGATAAAGAGGAATTCCATATTAGTGACATTATCGTCACCATGGTGACCAATTCTCCTGATATGAATAAGGGGAAACAAAATGACAAAGACCAAATCATCATGCTATCGAAATATAAATGACCGCGCATTTCTTTTATGACTAACCTCCATAGAATCCTAAGCAAAAATATAATTAAAGGTGGTGCCATGTAAATTCAAAATTTACACTATTTCATTGTATTGGAAAACCACATCGTTTAAGAACCTTTTTATCAATGATGTGTTCTAACGCTATACTTTCCCGAAGAAAATTTCAAACCAATTTTTCTGCACCAAGGTCCATGCTGCGCATTTATCTGATCTGAAATAACGCTATTGAATTTGAAGACTTTTAACATGTGGAAAGTCATCTGTTATAAGCAAATGGTATGGTTATACGGATGACGTGCCTACAACCTAGTCACAATTATTGGGAATGCAAATCTTGAAAAATACAATGTAAAGCTATGATAAGGAGGATTTCCATATTAGTGACATTATCGTAACCATGGTAACAGATTCTCCTGATATGAATAAGGGGAAACAATATGACAGAGACAAAATTATCACGCCATCGAAATACAAATGACTGCGGATTTCTTTTATGACTAACCTCTATAGAATCCCAAGCAAAAATATAATTAAGGGTAGTGCCATGTAAATTCAAAATTTACACTATTTCATTGTATTGGGAAACCACATCGATCTTTAAGAACCTTTTTATCAATGATGTTGGTATCAATTCTAAATCTGTCTGATTGAAACGTAACACGAAAAACAAAGGAACAATCAAAGAGTAGCACGACAGTCTCGTCAGACGTCCAAATAACCAAATATATTGAGAAAGGAAAGGAAAATAAGTAGGCTCTACGACGACAGTTGGAAGAGATTCACATGGTTGGTTTGGACAGCGTTATAGAATAGAAAGGAATGAAGTCTAGACTGATGAATAACAACACAAGTATGTACAACGTTAAATTAGTTCGGCATAACACTGTATCATATCCAATTAATTTCTTCAAAGTCGGGCCAGTGATTGGATTATTTGCGTTTTTAAATATCAAACATCATCTCATACTTACATAAAGTTCTATTACAGCACCTGAGCTAATTTCTTTAAATCGTTCATTAAAGATAAACTATTCTTTAATTTAAATAGTTTTCAGCTCAACCCTAATTGACCCTTCCGATTGCGGGAAAATAATGCAAAATTTCGTGACGTCATAAAGCTTTTACTTCGGACAAACAAGCTTAGAACCTCGGTCAAACATCGAAATTGCATTGTGACGTCATGGAATTTCTCAAATTTTTCCCGCGTTCGGAAGGATCAATTGTCTTAAAAAGCACCTCCAGCACACTCGACGGGGATACTTCTTGACATTAGAAGTTGTAATTGGAAAACGAATGTCGTATACAATAATGGAACAGAGAGGTGATAAATTTAGAAAGACATTAAAACATTGAAAATCCAGTGTCTCAAGAGAAAAGTTGTGGGATAAATTCTCACTACACGTATAAAACTACCACAATCGAAATATTCGAGAATGCTAATACAATGGCCGCTAAACATTTCTCGAAAGTGCTTTATATAGTGAATCAACAATGCATTCGTGAAAAAAGCAGTATCGCCGCAGAAAGAAACGGGCATCTGAAATGTAATTTCTTCCAGCAAATGATTTTTGTATTCAGTTATACTTTTACAGTGATATGTTGATTCACAATAAAGAGACGACGATCCTTTGATGCTACAAATCAACACCAAAGAAGTTCCTATCAGTTATTCATTCTCAAAGTCGAAAGGGCAAGGCAAATTCACTAGAATTTCGATTGGAATGGTTTCGAACCTCGGACTGAATAACACTCAAAAGTGAGATCAGGTCCTTTCTTGTTCTATAAGAAAGGATGTGGTTTTCAAAGCTTTTTAGGGAAAACAATCTCAAAGAAATGTTAAATCAATGAGGCAAACATGGACTATTTTCGATGAAACTGTTACTTATGTCTTGATTGAATAGCTTCTGCTTGATTAAAGTTCAAAGGGACCAATAAGGCAAAAATATGTCACTTTGCTCTTCATGTTTGTGACAAGAACATTCGAATCCCCTGAGAGTCTGTGATACAAAAGAAAATCAACGGGAGGTCATAGCTTCGACGTCAAAGTACTTTTATTTCGTGTGCTATTTGCATAAATCGACACGTTTTTCGTAAACGTCACTTATTAGTCTGTCTGGGAAATAAGGACACTACTTCGCAAAAGGACAACAAATAGCATACATAAAATCAACGACAAGTAAAAACACTATGGATAATCATCAAAAAGCATAGAGATTTCTCTTCCTTCTCATCCAATTTATCGCTTAACCATCGTGCCACTTTTTTTCTGTTTTAATTCTATCATAAGACTAGTTTGGATGAAATTGATTTCGATCTGATAGGGTCGTTTAAAGTTCAGAATACACATATAATTGTAAACCTTGCGAAACATGAGAAAAATGGTTTTATATTGATATGCTGTTTTTTCCGTTTTAATTCTATCATAAGACCAGTTTGGATGAAATTAATTTTGATTTTGGTGTCTTAAATTTCAGTATACACAAATAATTGTAAACCTTCCGAAACATAAGAAAAATGGTTTTATGTTGATGTTCTGTTATTTCGTTTTAATTCTATAATACGACCAGTTTGGATGAAATTCATTTTGATCTTATAGGGTCGCTATAAGTTCAGTATACACATATAATTGTAAACCTTACGGAGCATAAGAAAAATGGTTTTATAGATGTGTAATATGACTAACACTCACCCTTATAAGTGCTATACAGCTACCTCTAGCTCATTGCAGCTCGAACACTTACTGGACAACTATCGAAGAATAAGAAGTTGTAATTCTATGTATCATTCACTTTGATTCGCTATTTCGTTTTCCTATTGTTATTTTACTTATCTTACGTTAAGGTGAAGTGGTGGACATTAATGCATATATGTCAATCAATTAAAAGTTATTACAATAGAAGGATTTCATTTTTCTGCACTTCTAATTTGACAAAATTTATTGTTGATTTTAAAAGGACGTAATAATGATGATGGCGATCTCCCAACCCGAGTGTATCAATTTCAAATGGCGAGCTTTGAGAATAAGCCATCTCTCCCTCATTGTGGTGTTTGATTTGATTGTTTTTTCTCACACGTCGTCGACTAGAATGTCCTGTTTGTTGCCTTACTTCCATAAAGTCACTGTGGTAGCGATGACGTCACAGGGCGAGAACGATGACATCAGAGGGTGATATCGATTTAGCTCACCCCAGGAGAGTTTGAGAGTTCTCAGCCTCAAAAAAAGGAGGGGATCTCCAGCAACACTCGGTTGTAGCACCCACAGCAAAACACCAAATGCTAAAACACAGAGCAGACATTGAAGTGGGAGAAAAAGTAATCTGTGTATGCTTCGAAGCCTTTAATGAATTAAGCTTGACGTACCACTGAGGATTCTATATCCGACAAATATATTTTGTCTACTGGGGTTTTACTAAAATTCTTTCAGAAGTCATATCCGGTCTTCTTAAGTACTGTGAAATAATTCAGCATAGAAGTGGTATCAATGTTAAACGTCTTTAAATTTAAAAGCATCATTTAAGAACATATGAATTTGCAGCATGGACCAGACATGCACGTTTCGGGTACTTAACCCTCGTCAGTGATCCTCAATATAAATGATGTAATGTGGTCAAAAAGTATAAAAATTATCATGTGCAAAATTGTACCGAAAGACGTAGCAAGACAGGTGGGATATGATTCTTCAGGACCCATGTTGTAGAAATTTCAAGAAATTTTGATAACAGAAATTTTCGAAAACATTGAAGAGACAGACTATCAACCGATGTTGATCGAACTTGCCTACATGTGCCCTCGGGGACTCCTGGTCCACATGCAGTGACACTCACCAAGTGTTACAAATGTTAAACTCCTTTAAATTCAATAGCATCATTTCAGAACATATTAATTTGCAGCATGGACCATAATTGCACGTTTCGGGTATCTAACCCTCGTTAGTGATCCTCAACCCAAACAATGTAATGTTGATGGTTTGAAAAATTCAAACCTGAATTCAGCAAATCTCAAGAGTGTGTTTTTTATCTAATTAACTTTTTTTCTTTACACAACGATTCTCACATTCTAAATTGAAAGAAAGAATCTCTCAATTTTTTGTATTGGGCTTTACTAAAATTCTTTCAGAAATCAAATCTGGTCTTCATAAGTGATGTGAAACAATTCAGCCTAGAAGTTGTATCAACTTAATGTGGATAGTTTGAACATTTCACACCTGAATTCAGCAAACCTCAAGAGTGTGTTTTCGATCAAATCATTTCTTTTTTCTTTACACAACGATTCTTACATTCTAAATTGAACGGATGAATGTGAACGTCTTCAAATTATTAATAGTAATGTCTCCACCATCAAAAATGGCAATTTCTAATACATGTACATGTACATTGTGGTGGGTTACAATAAAACTTATTTTGTGAGAGAAAATTCTTATTATGATGACAGATACTCAAAGTAAGTTGAACATAGAGAATAACTAGCTTCTGACGTTATGTTTGCGTGTGAACGAACTTTTCTTCCGCATAATATTTCTTCCTCCTGGAAAGTTTATTAGTATAATGAAAATTCCCAGGAGTTTTTATTATGGAATATTTTTTCCTTGTCCATAATACTTTTTCCACAGTCCTTTCGGTAATTGAAAAAAGAGTAAAACATCATCAGTTTTCATGACAATGTTTCCGTCTATAAAGACGGAAACGTTGTTATGAAAATTGTTGATGTTTTACTCTTTTTCACTACCCAAAGGACTACTTTTTCTTTAAAACAGAAGAAATATTATATGTAAGTATCATGTATAATATTTTTTCCTTTAATGCTTCAAACACATAAATGACTGACTTACAAATATTTTCTCATAATTCAAACATTTCAATGATTACAGTAACATAATTAGCTTACAGGAATAATTCTGTGGAATGGTTCATATGTTCATATGTATTAATCATACATTTGTCTTTTCAATTTTTTATAATAATTTTTAACTTTTTATTTTTTTTCTACAAGTAAAACACTCAACTATCGGAAGAAAGTATGTAGGGACCAAATTTTCATGCTGCACAGTACATGATTTTTGAAATTTATTATTTCTTATTCTGAATTCTATTTTTAAATACGTTCATTATAATATTTTTTTCCAGTGACAATTACATTGTATTAATCTATTATGCACATTTATGAAATCCTTATTTTTGTTCTGTAAGATTTTTCAATGGTGCTAGTATCAGAACTTTTATTATGAAAATAGAAAAAAAATTCCAGATGGAAGTTTTGTTATGTAATATATTTTCCATGGCATGAGAACTTTCATTATGATCACGGAAGATTTATTACATAATAAAATTTCTTTTCGGAATTTTAAATACATAATAAAAGTTCCTGGGAAAAAATATTATATGATAAAATTTCCAAGGAATAAATATTATGCTGGAAGAAATATTTCATCACATGCGGACGGTTAATGCTGATTTTATGATTAAATGCGGTTCGTTGAGGGTTGAGAGTTGAGCTAATGAACACACTGGATTGGTATCATTTTTATGGAACCTGGTGTCCCTTGTGTTTAAATAATGCGAAATCATTCTTTGATAATGTTTTGCGATGTCACGATGGTGATGTGTTACTGTTGTCAATATTGCAATATACGTTCTTTTATGATATTTCAGTGCACCATAGTGATGCTAGGGGCCGATGAAGAGGAAGTTCAAATAATGTGAAATTATGAAGAGCAAAAGTCCAAGCTTATATGGACACGACCTCATACTGTGCATGTATGTTGGATATTGTTTTCATTTTCGTGTGTGAACATCGACGGTGGGTGCGGCTAGCCAAACATGGCATGTCTACTCCTCCTGGGCACCTGGTCCCACCTCTAGCTGGATAGGGGTCCGTCGATGCTCAATTTTGTGCTCGATTTTGAGTGCTGTTGAGATTATTATCAGGATCTTCTTTAACTCATTAAGTACTTGCTATCTTCCCTCCAATGCTATTTTGAACATAGATTTTATTTGGATATGCTACTGAATCGACCCTACAGGAAATTTGGAGCCGCGCACTCTCTGCAATGTAAATGTAAAAATCTAACTTCAAAAAATTAAAAAGGGCGCCACTGAAATTATTTTTGGTGGCTCCGCTGAAAGCATCACTGATGAGAATTTAATATTCGAAACACGTGTCTGGTGCATGGAAATTGGCTTGGAATTTTCTTCAAGAAGGTATAGAGTTGGAACCCTTCGACACTATTGCAAACTATCATGCCAAGGACAGAGTTTTGTCATCAAGGAGAATCCCCGAAGTTTTAGAAAAACCGTTTGTTATATTCTGGAACGGAGAAGTTTTAAAAATATTTTTATATATGCCTACTCCTACCGGGCACCTGGTCCCACCTCTGGCTCGCTAGGGGTCCGTGGATGCTGAATTCTGTGCTGGATTGTGAGTGCTGTTGAGATTATTGTCAGGATCTTCTTTAACTCATTACGTTCTTGCAAACTATCATGCTAAGGACATAGTTTTGTCATCAAGGAGAATCCCCGAAATTTTAGAAAAACCGTTTGTTATATTCTGGAACGGAGAAGTTTCAAATATATCTATATTTAGATAGATAAGTCTATTGAATCTCCGTCTCTGTCTATTTGTCCCATTTTTGCTGTTCTCGTGAGCAAGTTCTGTTTATTATTTTTACAAGAATTTATATGTTTGACTTTCATTCACCGATTCCTGTTGGATGTACTATAGTTAACGATCATAACCTTTATATTCACTGCACAGATTGTATATACTCACTTCAAAATACCAACAGTTCATTCATAAACATATTTCATGCTTAAGAAAAGTATTTGGGAATTATAGTAATCTGTTATCAGGCTACCTTAAAGTAAACTTCATTAATCATAATTTCGGCTTATCTCCTTCTTCGCTGGCTAATGACGCAAAATAAAACACTCACCGTTCAAAGACCTTATGACCTGTACGTAAGACTGATGAAGATAATCATTCGTTTTACCTCCGAGTAAAATGATTACAAAACATTCATTGTGCATAGCTACTTTCATGCTTAGTCTTCCGGCGTTCAATACAGAACATTGCTCGTTTTACAAATAGTCTTTTTGGTCACAAGCTCAGCTGATTTTTCGACGATTGGACGTAACAAAACAAATTTGTGACATCCACATGTTTATCCCAAAATAATGCATTATATTGCGTTATTTGAGTAAAAGCCTAGAGTCCAGCCAGTTCCTTACACAATTATGACCTTTTCCCTGGTTCTTTAACTCCTGAAATCCGATTGTTACTTCTTCTATGGTATACGTTCTACATAATATCTATGTATCAGTCAATTATGATCATGCAAACAGGACCACTGCTCGCTATTTCATCAGCAATGCTCATGAATGACAAGATGAACAAGAAGGGTCTCTTTGTCTCTTTCACATGGCGAATATTTAGATCGAGGACCCTCCCACCCTCTCCTGTATGAAATTTAGAGAAGAAAGAAGAGAGAAAGACATTTTGTCAAAGTAGAATCTTGCATCAATATTTTAAAGTGATAAATGCGTCCCTATACATTTTAAAGTAATTTTCACGTACTCGGAAGATGACGGACTTCATGATGTACTCAATCAGAATTTTGAAGTTTTTAGGTTTAAAAAATATACAATTGGAATACGTTATTTTATTTTAATTTTGATAACACAGTCAATAACACGATTCTACTAATCAGACTGAATGCCCTTAAATGAAAGAATGAAAGAGTGACAAACGTTTATCAACAAAATGTTAGACTCAATGATTTAGTTTGCTGCTTTTTTCGTCTTCTCAGATGCAACAACAGACCATTATTTCTTTTATGTTTTAATAATTTTTTTTCACGATTGCTTCCAATTTATCACATCGCTTGACATTTAAATAGATAAGTGTCATAATTTGTGTTTTGGTACGGGTATTCAACACACAGCACGTGCATTAATCGTACATGTAATGAGCGTTAGCTCATTTCATGCGATATATGTACTGAAGTTGTCTATTTCATTCTTGTTTTCTGAAATCGCGTTTTTCAATGTAAAAAGTTGACGTTAATATGTAGGCCATCGCGGGTTCAGTTTGCAGGTTGGAAAAGCCGTTGCAGCATGTTTCTTTATATCTTGTGCATTGTTACGTCACGAGCGTTTTCATTTGATAAGGAAACATGTTCTTTTCATTAGTTTCATGTTAAACGTCTTCCAATTCAATAGCATCTCATGGATTTACACTGAATGTGCATATATACCTATAATTATCAAACAACAAATAAGTTTTAAAAAACCCCACCAAAAACACACAAACAAAATACAGACAATGGTTTCAATATCGTTTTCAGTAAATGACACAGATGTCGGATATATGTCGGCTTAAGCGTGGTACTAGTGAGAATCGAACCAGCCACCTTTTTGGTTTTTGCTTCAGCCACCTTTTTGGTTTTTGCTTCGACGTGTTAAATGTAACCCCTAGACCACATCGATGACAACAAAAAGGTAAAACAAATCTTAAACCAAGGGTTGTTGGAAGTATATCAGCTAATTAGAGTGCCGCTGGAACCAGCAGTCGATATACATGTAAGCCCATTTTAAAAGTATCGCATGACTCAAGAGATGAATGTTATATTTTTTTCTGCTGATGCAGGTATCACCCGAAAAATTGGACAGAAAACTGCATCAATGCGCGTTCGTGTTCGAGGGAACCCCCGGTTCTAAAAATAGTGCTATCAATAGACTTCCGTGAAAAACTGTGTTGATAGATGTATCAACAAAATTTCTTAGCCGATCAGAAGCTTCGTTTCTTGAAAATGACAATGGAAATTAAATGATTCTTCGGCCAGAAGAAAATAATTATTTTTCTCTTTCTGATGGGATCATTTCATCACAGAGGGGATACAGTTTTTTGCTTATTTACGTCATAGTTGAAAATCATAGGATTTTTACAATTCTGTTTTCGTTCAATTGAAATGTCAGCAATATTATGTGCAATAAACAATGTGCAATTTAATAGGAATTTACAGAAAAAAGTCAATTTTAAATCTGCTGATTTAATGACGGTAATAAAACTAGAGCGTTTGCGCTGTAAAAGCTTCATAATAGTCACAACATTTTACAATGTTTATATTTATATGATATTTTTTTTTCTCTAGTTAAGACGAAAAATATCATGTCCCGGTATCCCGCCCTTATACCAATCCTTCACAATTTGGAAATAATCTCATTACCATGATTACAGAAAATGATTTCCTTGTTTCATGAAATAAGAGCTAGATTTTATGTGATTTGGAACTGATTACTTCCTCATATTGTTTTGAAACGGCTGCTTAGTCTTAAAGGCCGCGAACTTTTTGGTGCTACAACCAGCAAATATTTTCTTCATAATTTTCCCATTTCTTACTTTAGGCTCAGTGAATGGTCAAACATAAAACCCGAGACCTGGGCCCAGCACCATAAACTAAGAATTGACTTAAGTGTAAATTTCAATATTCTTTTGTCTCGTTATACTATTAGTGATGACTTCGAATTATTCAAAGAATTTTTCTATTTTCTGAGTAGAATTGAATGGATGGTATAATTTTAAAAATTTTCACTGATTTGTCATATATCGTATTTTGAAAACTTGACTTAAATAAATTTTCTTAGTTTATGGTGCCGAGCCCAGATTCCAGAAACCACAATCGAAAGGCTTGCGAATTGGAAAAAAAAACAGAACTTTCTCACACGAAAAGAAAAGGACAAACAGACGGAGACAATGACACAAGCTCACGAGTAACACGAAGCATCTCAAATAAATGAGGAAGGCATCGCAGAATGCATTGTAGGTGGCGCTGTTAAATTGTGCCTAAAGTAACATAAGCTCTCAAAAAGATTTTTTCTATGTTTGTAAAATTTCAATGGAAGCGAGTATATCGCACTTAAACATAAGCTAGGCGGTTGAATATATAAACATATTTCGCTGCAAAATTATTGCTTGAAGAATGGGTACATGTACGTCATAAACTTGGCTTCCCCGTAGAATGCGTTAGCTCTTATTTCCGCATAGGAAGAACTGAACCAGAACAAACAACGTGGCGAACGGTGAAGGCTTCTTCTTTTTAATGGTCACGCGCGCTGTTAATCATTTGATAGTGTTCAATTTTCTACGTTTAACGTGGTTATTATTAGCAATATAATATATATACCTGATTTCACCTTTTCATACACTACTTAATAAAATACGAGTAGATCTACAGCATAAGTAATGACAAATAGGGATAATGACCATATCTCTACAAACAGTACAAAATCCATAATTTAGTTGGTTTTATTTTTCTTTTAGAAATTTTAATCAGAGGTTAAATAGTTGTATAAGTACAGTTATATACCAGAAAAGAAGAACCAATCGCAGTTCATGAGTCAAGGATCTAGGGGTATATGGCATATTTGTGTAAGTCTCCGTTAACAAGGCAGTCGAGAGCCCCCGAATGGAGGCAAATAAAGATAAATAAATAAAGTTGACAAGTGGCTTACAAAATGTTCCATAGCGATGCAAAGTTCATTAAGTCAATTGGCTGATTGCATAGCGCTCAATTGACCTGAATATGTGATATATCAAATGCTGTATAACCAAAATTTTGTATACCCGATGGACAATAATTTAGAGATCATTTATGAAAGTAACACAAATACGCTCAAATGGTATACAGTCAATAGTATTAAAAATGAGTACGATTATACTTCTTTATCGATAAATCCCCGCAAGACCATGTGTAAATTGAATCATACATGTAATTAGAAAAATCTTCTTCATCTCTTGAACAAATTCTTAGATATAAAAGATTGATTGTGAAATATATTAATTTTGCTATCGTGCTAGGAAACTGAACTGGTGCAAATTGTCAGAAAAATTCGAACTTCTGATTTCTCCAAGAATAAATCCGGCAACGCATTATGCACAAAATTATATGATATTGTACATTTCATATGAATGTGATGGAAACACGACGTTTTATGATTTATGATCATTCCATGGTTCGCCACCGTTCCAATGGGAATTCTAATGAGTTTGCCTTGCCTGCCTTCTCGACTTTGAGACTGAATAACTGATAGGTACTTCTTTGATGCTACTAATTAAGTATATTAATGATATGCGTCCATAAATGTATCAGATGTTGTCATTAGGTTTCTTAATATCATCCTAAATGTTCATTTTATTATGCTTTTTGTCAAAGATAATGACGAAAAATGATATGTTTTCCTAATTCATCATGAAGACAGAGCTCCTTGTACAAAAACGACTTACTTATTTTTACATGAGCTTTGCTGATATTGATCCTTATCACAAAATGAAAAATGACCTGGTAACATATAGGTAATAATTTCCCTGGTTTCATAAAATATTAGCTAGATTTCATATACGTTGGGTATAATTACTTCCTTTTCCCATGGATTCTAGGAATTATAGCTTTTATCATGTTTTCCTCAAACGAGTTTGGTCTTAAGCGTGAGGATGCTACCCTTTATCTTATCACTTAGGTCGGCTAATGATGATACCGAAAAGATATTGTCAGGAAGAAATTACTAACATCAAGGTTTACAAGATGATGAAACTCAAAGGAACATTCCGTATTCTTTCCCATATGGCACTATATTATTTTTTTATTTATCTTATTTTTATTTATCCGTAAGCAAACGTGGATTTTCATAGTTCTAAGAATAACTCTTGCCTAACTGACACCATATTTAGGGCAAAATTTTTAAAATGTAGAATCAAAATTTCATCTTATTCTCGGATCGGAAAATACAAAAAGTCGTCGGTATAATGAAGAACAATGCATATATAACTTTTTTTTCAAATTTAAGCTTACATATAATAGCTTACATTTGAAATTTTAAAAAAATGAAAATGAATTATAATTCATTTAATTTAGATCCCTTAAAAAATTCAAATCACCCTGTTTATACTCGACAGAATAACTTTGTCCCTGTTCGAGAATGTATCATTTTCAAAATCATAGTGTTTGAAAGGTTATAAGGGAAATAAAAACTAGAAAGGTTTCTTGTTGCGGTTGCAACAAGAGTGTCTTCCTCCTATACAATTTTTGGTTTGGAAATATGAAGGACGTCACATTACATGTATTTATATTATATATTTAAGTTTTCAAATAGCAGTAACATTAAATTTTCAAACCGATAATTGTTGGTGAGCAACCATTTGATTTTTTTTTTGGGGGGGGGAGGGGGGGGGGGCAGGAATTCTATTGCCAGCCGGTAAAATTTTTTCAGCAATTTTCTGAGCAGGCCATTTTTTTCAGCCATTACCAGAGTCGGAGAAAAATTTTCGCCGGTTCTTCGGGCCGGATTTAAACAAATTGTCAAATGTTGTGAATGTCTGTGTAAGTTAAACTCCCCGCTGTTACAGAGTATGAGTTAATAACCGTTCCTACAGATGTCTCTTTGCAATTAGCGAATTTCAGACAGATTGTATGATGTTTAAATAGAACCTTTTCTAGATTTTTGTGCCTATGCGTATTAGGTCTCTGGTAGATACAGCTATGTGAACAGTTTGTATTTATATTAATTAATTTTTTGACTTTAAATTGTCTGGCACAAAGGGCCAGCAAAAATTTCCATATCATGCAATGTATCCTTACTTTTGCATGGTCCGGGAAAAAAAATTGCCGGCCCTTTGGGCCGGAATATTTTTTTCAGCATTTTTCAGAGCCGGGATTTTTTTTTTGCAAATTCTTCCTGCCCCCTTCCCCCATAAAAAAGCCGAGCTCGTAGCTGTAGAACCAATTTTCTTGAGAAGAGAAATGGTAATAACAAGTTACGTTCAATATATATATATAAATACCATGAGGTTCTCGCTGTGCAGGTTCAAATTTGGACCCCCCCCCCTTCCCTTTTTTCAAAGTTTATTTTGAATTTCCATCATGGCGACATCGTTCAATATAAACAGAACTGTTTTCGAAAAACGAGGGGAGGGAAGAATGTTGGAGAAATTGTTCATCAATTTGTAAATAAACCAACCGAAAATTATGTTCGAACGTTTGCCAGAATTAGAAATTAAACTTGATGTTCAAAATATAGTTATTGAAGTTTAGAAACAGGTTTGTAGGTTAGAAATCGGAATCAAACTACCACTTTTTGTGTGTAAATTCTGGTTTGTAGCTGATCTCTTCTAAATTAATCAACTGTTTTAAAATCAAATTGTGTATATCGAAATGTATTTATGAAATGCATATTCATCATTGCCGTGAAATCGGAATTTGAAAATCCCAACACTGCTTTTCTCGAGTCGGACTCGGACTACCAATTTTAGTGTGCGCCCGATTTGTTGGCGTGAAGGTGTATCGAAATACCCAACTCAAAATTTCGATGCTCATATCTTTTCAACAGTAAGAGATAGGAAAAATCAGAGAGACTAAATAAGACAGATATATGGATAAAAAATAATAATATTGAAATTTTTAGGAAACTTCATAAGCTTAATTTTTGTTTACTATTATAAGCAAAAAAGTGTCTTCCTCCTATGAACTTCTGAATTTGGAAATATGAAGGACGGTGAAGGACGTCATCGTAATAAATCGTTACAGTGTGCATCTAGCATTTCATATCTTGCATGGCTGTCGACTTTCAAAAAGAATGGAAATTGTAGATAGCAAAATACGAGATATTTAAGCTTACAAATAGCAAAACATGAAATTTTCGGTCCTTTTGAGTAATTCGACGCTCCCGTCAAATATTTGAATCTACTAAAAAACATGATAAAAAAAATAACAGAGACCAAAAATAAAAAAGACCAATCTAGCTTTTACTCCAAACGTAACGTTGGAGAACTTTCATTGTCCTAGCTTACAGGGTTCTTGAGAAATCGCTGATCCAATTTTCCACGGTTACGAAAACAATAGGTCTTCCGACGGAAGTCGGAAGACCTAATAAAAAAAGGTGAAAGGGTTCTTCGCGACATACCAAATAACAGAGGAAATTGTTCTGTTTACCCCTTGTTCCGATTATTAGATTTCACATGTCAGCGCATGCAAAGTCAGTTATACAAGAAACTATTTCGTAGCATACTCCTATACATGTGACTTAATTTTGTGCTCTATTGTGAGTGCTGTTGAGATTATTGTCAGGATCTTCTTTAACTCGTTTACTTCTATACATTAGACTTCTGGCAATTTCTTCTTTTCTGGCATGATATTATGGAAAAAATCAGTCTACCTATCCCTCTGGATTGTCGAGTCTTTATCATTATGTATTGCAAATTGGTTGTTATTCGACTAGTACCGAACCTTAAGGTTTACATTATATGACTGAAATTCAACAGGTTTATTAAGTCTTGAATATACATGGTTGTATTTAAAAACAAACATTTCTCACAATAAGAGGAAATTCAGACAAACAACGTTACGGTAATGAATAATTTAATCTTGAATGAGTTAAAGAAGATTTTGACGATAATCTCAACATCACTCACAAAAGAGCAGCAAATTGAGCATCGACGGACCCCTAGCAAGCTAGAGATGGGATCAGGAGTCCGGGAGGAGTAAACATCCCCTGTTGGCTAGCCGCACTCTTAATAGAGCAGCAAATTGAGCATCGACGGACCCCTAGCAAGCTAGATATGGGATCAGGAGTCCGGGAGGAGTAAGCATCCCCTGTTGTTTAGCAGCACTCTTAATAGAGCAGCAAATTGAGCATCGACGGACCCCTAGCAAGCTAGAGGTGGGATCAGGAGTCCGGGAGGAGTAAGCATCCCCTGTTGGCTAGCCGCACTCTTAATAGAGCAGCAAATTGAGCATCGACGGACCCCTAGCAAGCTAGAGGTGGGATCAGGAGTCCGGGAGGAGTAATCATCCCCTGTTGGCTAGCCGCACTCTTAATAGAGCACCAAATTGAGCATCGACGGACCCCTAGCAAGCTAGAGGTGGGATCAGGAGTCCGGGAGGAGTAAGCATCCCCTGTTGGCTTGCCGCACTCTTAATAGAGCAGCAAATTAAGCATCGACGGACCCCTAGCAAGCTAGAGGTGGGATCAGGAGTCCGGGAGGAGTAAGCATCCCCTGTTGGCTAGCCGCACTCTTAATAGAGCAGCAAATTGAGCATCGACGGACCCCTAGAAAGCTACTGGTGGGGTCAGTAGCCCGTGAGGAGTAAGCTTCCCCTGTTGGCTAGCCGCACTCTTAATAGAGCAGCAAATTGAGCATCGACGGACCCCTAGAAAGCTACTGGTGGGGTCAGGTGCCCGTGAGGAGTAAGCATCCCCTGTTGGCTAGCCGCACTCTTAATAGAGCACCAAACTGAGCATCGACGGACCCCTAGCAAGCTAGAGATGGGATCAGGTGCCCGGGAGGAGTAAACATCCCCTGTTGGCTAGCCGCACTCTTAATAGAGCAGCAAATTGAGCATCGACGGACCCCTAGCAAGCTAGATATGGGATCAGGAGTCCGGGAGGAGTAAGCATCCCCTGTTGTTTAGCAGCACTCTTAATAGAGCAGCAAATTGAGCATCGACGGACCCCTAGCAAGCTAGAGGTGGGATCAGGAGTCCGGGAGGAGTAAGCATCCCCTGTTGGCTAGCCGCACTCTTAATAGAGCAGCAAATTGAGCATCGACGGACCCCTAGCAAGCTAGAGGTGGGATCAGGAGTCCGGGAGGAGTAATCATCCCCTGTTGGCTAGCCGCACTCTTAATAGAGCACCAAATTGAGCATCGACGGACCCCTAGCAAGCTAGAGGTGGGATCAGGAGTCCGGGAGGAGTAAGCATCCCCTGTTGGCTTGCCGCACTCTTAATAGAGCAGCAAATTAAGCATCGACGGACCCCTAGCAAGCTAGAGGTGGGATCAGGAGTCCGGGAGGAGTAAGCATCCCCTGTTGGCTAGCCGCACTCTTAATAGAGCAGCAAATTGAGCATCGACGGACCCCTAGAAAGCTACTGGTGGGGTCAGTAGCCCGTGAGGAGTAAGCTTCCCCTGTTGGCTAGCCGCACTCTTAATAGAGCAGCAAATTGAGCATCGACGGACCCCTAGAAAGCTACTGGTGGGGTCAGGTGCCCGTGAGGAGTAAGCATCCCCTGTTGGCTAGCCGCACTCTTAATAGAGCACCAAACTGAGCATCGACGGACCCCTAACAAGCTAGAGGTAGGGTCAGGTGCCCGGGAGGAGTAAGGATCCCCTGTTGGCTAGCCGCACTCTTAATAGAGCACCAAACTGAGCATCGAGGGACCCCTAGCAAGCTAGAGGTAGGGTCAGGTGCCCGGGAGGTGTAAGCAGTTGAAGTTGTTGAAGTTGCATCACTCCTTCTCCATTGTTTCATAATCTTATATATATAAAATATGATAGAAGATAAAGCTTTTCTTTTGTCGAAGTCATGAAAATATAAATCTACATACATAAAATTCGGTCAAGGATAATTGAAGTCGTAAAATATCTTAATAGACTTTTTCACCGTGACGAACTTCGCACTTCGTTCTTTGAACTTTGCACTTTAATTATGATAGAAAGTATTTTAAGTGGGTTACCAGTAGTACAGGAAGTCCGATATACAAATTCCATTGAGTATAATAATCAAAATGTAGATTACTCTGCTTATGAGTTTATACGTGAACGGCAGCTACACCAATAATGCTTCAATGTTCGAAGTGCGAAGTTCGAAGTGCAAAGTCTGTCACGGTGAAAAAGTTTATTATTAATAGGAACACCACATACGTACTGTTATTGCATAAAAGATGTAATGTGCAGTATCCGATTCTTGTTCCCAAACTATATCGATAGGTACATAATATATTCCATTGATGGTTTTTCTTTTGTCAATTTCTAAGCTCAATTTGTAAACTTAACATTTAGTTACCAGAATGAAGCAGACATATTAATATAAAATAAACATCCAAGAAGTACCTATCAGTTATTCAGTCTAAATACATGCATGTCCTCCTTAGGTTTATTATCTCACTATATTACTGTATACTGTTAACAAGAAATCTTAAAGTCATATATTTAGTCGCTTATTTGTACATTTTGCACTATCTATTTGCACCTTGATTATTCTTGAGCACCAGCATTGTATATATATATATTTTAAAAATTATGAAAACTCTATGCCATTGTAAACATTGGTTTATAAGAAATAAATGATTGAATAAATGTCGAGAGGGCAAGGCAAAATCATTAGACTTTCCATAGGAACGGTTGCGAACCTCGAAATGAATATTAACATTCCGAAGTGAGACCAGGTGCCCGGGGAGAGTCAGCGTCTCCTGAAAGCATGCAACATCCGTTTCATTGAAACCTTGTCAAATTCAGTTATTTTCTCGATGTAAATATCAGGTAAATATTTCTTATTTGGTGATGATGACAGTCATTCAACCGGAATCCAGAATGTCACTGATCATTCTGGAAAGGGGGATATGATAATGCTTTTATTATAACCCCGTTGATACCCGGAAAGATTCAGCGTCTCCTAATTGCATGCAACACCCGTCGCAAAAGCTTCACGAAAACTTGTCACATTCGGCTATTTTCTCGATGTACATATCAGGTAAATATTTCTTCTTTGGTGATGACGAAAGCCATTCAATCGGAATCCAGAATGTCACTGATCATTCTGGAAAGGGTGATCTGATATGTTTTAATATATCCTCGTAGGCAGACCATGAGTCTATTTTCAAAATGTAAGACCTTGATGTTATTTTATCGTTTCCTTAATGTACTCATTGATTCTCATTTGTAGTCATATGATCTTGTTTTCCGCTGTGTTCACAACAGCGTACATTTGTAAGAATGTCTTTTTGTTCTATTCAAGAAAGGATAACTCTTGTGTAAGAAAATGTTTCAATCTAAGTAAAATCCAGCTCTCTTTATTTCGTTAACTACATAGAGAGCTAATAACGACCGATTGAAGGTCATGTTCTATAGACTTTCTAATTTGCATAGATACGTAATACATCCACCAATCACAGTTGTTGTTTATTAGCCAACTACGTCACGAACCAGTTTTGTTCGAAAATATTATAAATCACTTTGGGTGTTTCTGGTGTTCATTTATTTAAATTTATTTTATTGCAATATTTATAAATTTTTATATAATTCATCTCATCCGTTTTTTTTTTTTTTTAAGAAATGAAAGATACCTGAACACAGCACAATTGAACAATTCACGTATATTATGGAAGCCACCATAGCTGTAGCTGAGCGTCATTCACAACATTCGTCAACCGAGCCAGCTGCAATCTGATTGGTCGAATATTGATATCTCTGGCAAGCCCTCCAATCAGTCGTTGTTAGATCGCTATGTAGTTTACGACATAAAGAGAGCTGGATTTTTATTAGATTGAATTTTTTTGTACTTTATTATCTATTTGGAGGCTGTTGTACTTAATGTTTATCAATTATTTCTTTCAAGCTCTGTCGCCTGAATGAAGCTTTGTTTTGACATCCTATATATTATTTTGCTATTTAGGAAACTTGTAATTCCATTCGAAAATATCATCGCAATTAAAGGAGGTTCACATCTGATCATCATCCCTCCAATGCTATTTTGAACATAGATTTTATTTGGATATGCTACGGAATCGACCCTACAGGAAATTCGGAGCCGCGCACTCCTCTGTAAAGCAAATGTAAAAATTTTAATTCAAAAAATGAAAGAAGAGGGCGCTACTAATATGAATTATGGCGGTTCCGCTGGAAGCATCACCGATGAGAATTTGATATTCGAAGCACGTGTCTGGTGCAAAAAAAAGGCTTGAAATTTTCTTCAAGAAGGTATAAAGTTGGAACACTTCCGTATTATTAACGTGATGACAAAATGTTTTACACGTAAATGTCCAATCAAAATTTCGCCTACAGCTTATCCTGAGATCACAGAGAATTCTTTTGTATTTTTAATGAGTTATTACCAGTTGATTTAAATGATCCAACTCGTTACCGCATTTAAGAAAATTTGGAAGCAATTATAATGTACCAGCGAAGCATTTCGGTTATAAATCCTCATCAATAGAACCTCATGCCAATTTCCATCAAATCGATTTTGATAGCGACCTCAAGTTTTACATTTAAAATTTTTGTGTATCATCTTCGCAAAGACTGCGCTGCTCAAAATATCTTTAAGGATCGGTTCTATGTAACATTATGTGTGCCCGTTTGAAAACAAAATATTTGAAATATTTGTACAATGATACAGATTTAATATTCGAGTCATATACGGCAAAAATTTTCAGCACTACTTTTTACGTTTCCTATATATCTTGTGTTGACCCTGAATGTACGGAATTGAAATAAACTCCTACAGACATTTATAGGGGGATTGAATGATAGATTTTCTCATTATCATTAGCACAGCATAAAGAATGATATCTGAATTATTGGTATCTGAATTGGTTACTCACATGGGAATAAAGAGTATATGAACCAATTACATGTATTATATACTCTTTATAAGGTAAGTTTAAACTAAACAAAACTAAGAAAGAGTAAATAATGTCCTGATTTCATTAACCTTTCTCTTAGAAATCGAGTATCATTAAGTATAATTCTTAATAAAAAAATCAATTACTTTAGAGGGGGTGTTTTATGTTTGTTTGTCTGATCTGTTTTGTTTTTATGGGGTTGTTTCCAAGGAAATGTCGGAAAACGAGGAATCGAGGATTTTGAATTGAATGTAAAAATCTATAGGTTTTTCATAATTTCTACTCTAAAACCTTTACGTTTTAGGTATGCTGTGAAACATCTTTTTGGATTGACACATTTATTAAATCCCCTCTTGCTCTTGCAAATATAAATGTTCATTTCTTCTATGTCTATTTAAAGAAATTGATGAAACAAAAACAGCATATGGAGTAATTTCCTGATATATTAAAGCTGTTATTTCAAAACGGGATCTTTATCGTTTAGACTGAAGAACAATGTCTTAAAATCAAGCTGGTCCCGAGTAGTTTATCTATTCTAATTCTAAGTCTCGGTTTCAGAACTAGATGTAGTCATAGCAAGCTCTTTCGCAATATATTTTGTTTTTACTAAATTTACTCTTTTTCAAAATATTAATATGCTTTATTTGATTCCCTATTTTGAAGCCTACAGAATCACTCTGTCGGATTATTATTTGTTTAAATGTGCATACGATGCAATTTCTTATTTAATATATTCGAAAATATATGTATACAAACGGTATTCAAACAAATGAGTTAAAGAAGATCCTGACGATAATCCCAACAGCACTCACAATAGAGTACAAAATTATGCATCGACGGACCCCTAGCAAGCTAGAGGTGGGACCAGGTGCCCGGGAGGAGTAAGCATCCCCTGTTGGCTAGCCGCACCCGCCGTCGATGTTTAAAATCACATTTTCCATAAGTTTCCCAAAGTTATTTATCTTACTGGACAGAACATTTTCTAAAACATTTATTCATTTCTGCTGTCTGAATTTAGTCTCTTTTTTTTTTTGGAAATTTGACTTCAAACATGTCGATATTCTAAAACGATAAAAACAATATAACTTGTTCCTGACCCTCAAGACGACATAGATTCTAGACCATATTGCAGCGTATACTTCTAATTGAGGAAATGATTTCATATAAGACAGGACACGTTGGAATCCTTCCGATAATGGTTAATAGGTTCTTTGGGATGATTAGATATTATAAGACTAATATCCATTTATTCTGAAGTATTTCTGTTACTTTTTAGGTCAATGGCATTTTGTCATTATAATCTTTCTTTTATTTGAATTAATGGTTAAAGCAGGATGAAAATAAATCATTCAGATCTTGTTTTTATATTTTTTAGGCATATTCATAAGCTACAATTGCCTCCTAAGTTTATCAGGAGGACACAGTTGCAGCACACAAAACACCGAAAAAGGAAAAGCAGTAACACAAACAACAAGCACAATCAACAAATAGCACGAAAGGACGACCGAACATCAAAGACATAAAGGCTACTCACAAAAGACTACCTGATGCCATCTAAATGTAGACAAATGGGTACACTAAACGGTGCCGACCTAGGACAGCAATCTACTTCGTTAATAGCAAATGACATGGTTATCAAGATGACGCGCGCACAACCCTTCATTATATCAAGTTTCAATGCGGTCTCGAAGGACGCAGAATTGTATATAATAGTCCTTGAATTAAGCAATCACTTTTATGTGATAGTGATGACGTAATAAACAACAGAAACAAAAAGGGACAAGTTTGCGTATTCATGATTGCAATTTTTGTATATGTTCTTTATTCAATTGTCGCCATTATATTTTGTTAAATTTAAATAAGCATATGTACACTATATGCGCATGAAAGATGTACTGACTTTTGAATTGTAAAAAAAATTGATGTTCGTAATATTTGTGGGGATCGACATTGACCCGAGTTAGTGCTCTGATTTGTGTTGTTCTGAACGCATAGTTCTTTCATTTCTTTCTGTCGCTGCATATTCGTGTGTCATTCTTTGCTAATTTCTTGAAAGTAGTGCACGAGAATGCCAAATGAGTGCGCAATTGATAGAAAGAAAACGACACGAATGCGCCCGATCACGATCCGAATAATCAAACACAATTCTTTCAAGCATTTTCAAACATTGGTTTAGGAACTTCTAACAGAAATTTGGAAGAAAGGAGGATTAATCAAATTAAACTCGCTCGCTAACTGCAAAACATCGAAACACTGCTATGCGAAAAAAAAAAAAACAGAGTAGACCAGCACTAAAAAGGAAGGACACAAATTTTTCAGCATCAGACACGTGTTTCGGCTAGTATATCCTGGTCAGATTTATTTCATGCCAGTGATTTTCAAACACAGCCAGATTCACAGCCTTTTTGTTTGACCTTATTTTTGTGTATTTTATAAGCAAAGAGTTCGCGGCTGAAAATTTCCTGTAAAGTACATTCATAATCATATATGACTGTCCGTGTGCAGTTTCGAACAAAGCATATTTGGAAAGACTATAGAAAAATTATGCAAATTTGAATCGAGTTGTTTATTGAAAAAAAATTAAATACAACGTTTTCTGTTTTGTACATGTAATAACCATGTGATTACCCGAAGTATACGGATTTGAAAACAATTCCTAAATATTTCTCTCCGATGACAAATAAAGCGGGGATTTAATGGAAGATTATCTAGTTAACAGCTTATTAATGCGTTTTAGTAGAGCATTAACAGTAAAACGTACTTATTGGTAATAAATATCGATCATGATGGTTACTCACAGGGGAATTAAGAGTCAATGATAATCGGTTAACAGTTCCCTGATTTGATTAACCCTGCTCCCTGAATTCCTGTCTCCTTAGTTGCAACTCATAGAACAAAGCAGCTTTTTGGGGGAGGGGTAGCGCTTGCTAGAGCTTCATAGCGTGCGCATTTTCGACTGCTTCTGCAGAAACAATGAATGTTTTTTTATGAATCTTGGTGAGAATGAAATACTTATTGTCCCTTACAATTGGAGATCTCCTCCCTTCTTTTACAAGGAAAAGCATCAGGATGAACTACAAAGATGTTTTAAAAAGTGTTGTTGTTTTTGGTTTCGATCAATTGTTACGTTTTTGGCCAATTTTTGGCCTTTCGGACTTTGTCAGAAATGATAATTTTTGAACATCTTTTTATAGAAAATAAGTGAATTAATTTGTGCTTTGAAACGGGTAAGCAACACAAAGCAAATGCATTTATCGCATATGTAATGTTAGTTGTCTGTTTCATTCATTGTTATTGCTTTTTTCATAGGTAAAAAGTGACGTTAAAATTCAGGCAACCGCATGTTCAGTTTGGAGGTTAGAACAGCCGTCGCGGCATGTTTCCTTAGATCTTATGCATTGTTACCCTACGAGCGTTTTCATGCGAAATGAATTCACTTTCCTGTCAATAGTTTCATTTCGGAAAATACATTCTCTGTATATTTCAGTCATTAAATGGTTTTATATTGATTTTGGTTTTATTTTATTTTTATGATTTGTCATGGATATTTAATTTATGCAAGACAGGAAATGGGGCATTTTCATACATAATGGACATCCTCTCAAGAACCACCAAAGGGATTTTGTGAAACTTGGTAGGAATAAAGTATTCGTGGTTCCCCTACAATTATTGTCGTTTTTGTCCGAGTCCATCAACAGGTCGCGCCACCACAGGCAAAAGTAGGACACCGAGGATATCCTCCTTTGACAAACTCGTCTTCGGCAATATTCATCATACGAACTGAAGCACGTTTCGACAAACTGAAAGCATCAGGATGATCAAGAGACATAATGTCCGGGTTTGCGCAGTGGAAGTGCGCTCGTTTCTCACCTATAAAGTCCCGGGTTCGAATCCCAGATTCGGCGAAGGGTCTTATGTGGGGGAGTAGGTGGTCCCCCACCCAGGCCTTGGCAGGGGGTTTTTCTCCGGGTACTCCGGTTTCCTCGTGCTCCTTGGACCCCCTCAATCCAACATCTGAGCCAACGTGAGACATTAATATAAGTTGTGTAACTTGTTTGTTAAAAGTTGTAAAATAAATAAAGTTTATTTTAAAAAATATATATATAGAGACATGTCTTTTAAAATAGTGTTGCTATTTATGGTTCCACTCCGAAGTCAAATCAAATATTTTGCCGTATTACATTGCGTTCTGGACGTCTTTTTCGACTTTTTCAACAATGGCCATCTTTAACTTTACTCATAAAAAAGTAACGCGTAGTATTTGTTCATTTAATCCTTAGTACACATATAAAATAATCACATTTATCATAATATTAGATAAAATGATACGAAATGTTAAATAATGGTATATTCAAACCCTAAGCTTTCAACGAGAACCTCTTTAGTGTTTTAAATATTAGTTAAAATTACTCAAAAGAATATGCCCTTGATGTTCTTTTAGAGACCAAATTGTGTATATTCCGGAGATCCGCATGTGCTCGTTTTCCATATCATTTGAAAATCATTTGATTCGATTGACATGCGGATGCAGCATACTAAACAGCAACAATCTAATTATGGCGATATCACGATGCCTGATGTTTTATTCTATGACGTAATCGAAAGTTCTCCGCATTTCGTTGATTTGCGAATCAGTTTTATCGAGAGAAATTTGTTTCATAAGGAGTAAAAGCCTCTAAATTTGACTTTTTGATCGTTGAACTTTACAGAGTGTTACTCACTTACAAATGGGAGTCATTCAATCACTCGCAGTGTTCAAACACATGGTATCGGATATTGTAAGCATGTACTGCATTAAAGCGGAAGTGACCCGAAGAAGTGAAAGTCCAAAATTATTTATGGACATCAATGAACTTTGACTTGGGCAAAATTCAAATTCCTCAAAAACATGGAAAATGCATAAAAACATAAAAAGTCGAAAATTCAAAAATTTCATGATTTTACCCAAAATAGACTTTATGATTATCAAAAAATCTTACTTTAGCCCTTAACTGTGTGTCCTATCGCTGTACCATCATTGATGCAAACAAATAATGTCACATAATCAATAGCTTGTGCATATTGAAAAATAATGATACATTATAAAATTGCTATTTGCGTTTCTTCTTTTGAAGAGTATATTTCTGTTGATAACTCAATAGATGTATGATTGTTTTCACTTAATCATTGCATATTTGTCATATTTTAGTCACTTAATGCTTTGCTATTCAATATGCTATCATCTTATTTTTTGGAATTTTTATGATTTCTTTAGTTTCTTATAGATATGATTACTGTGCAAATGGACCCAAAAGATTGTGCAGGCACCGGTACACCCAAAAGATTTTTTCCTTCTTATTTTTTTTCCATTTTGTCAATTTTTTTATGCACTTTTAAATCATTTGAATATGTTAAGTTTATATTTTTATCACCAAAAGTGTTTTTCCCTCAACTTTCATTTGTTCCATTTAGCGTACTCGTTTATTGTATATTTGCAATATTATAGTCACTTAAAGCGTTGATGTGTATTTCATAATAAAATTTAATTTTTGTAATTCTTATGATTTTTTTTAATACATACGGACCCAAAGGTTATGGGTTCAAATTCTGCTAGTGGCACTATCATTATGCAGTTTCGGTATGTAAAGAGTGTTCATGGGTAACAGGTGAGCGTTCTTCCTCCTTTGGTTCTTGTTATATTTGGTTTAGGGGAAATTTTGAAGACATAAGTGTACGGATTTAAATATGATAATTTATAGGTTAATCTTTTGTCTACTCTGAAACATGGAGATACGAAAAAAAAACCCCGTTTTTTTTCTACTTTCACATTTACACCTTTTAAAACAATTTTTTATCTCTATTCCCTCTATTAAGGAGGGATTCAACACCAAGATGGCGGCGGCATTATTTGTTTTTCTCACTTCCTAGGAAAAGTACAGTCCTTACTTCCTTAAAACATTTGTTACCCTGATTGATATACATATTTGAGTATCCTGATGAAGTTTGAATAATTTCCGACGTAATTTGAAGAAATTTTATAGCGTTTTTCAAAATTGTGGATTTTGGGAGTTTTATCCATGAGCCAACCACGACGTCATTTCGACGTTATCGGGGGAAAATGGCGTCACAAACGATCGCATTCAAAATGCAATTAAAACATGAATACAAAATGTATTGCATTGAAACTTTACATGTATAAAATAGTAAATTCAATTTTTATTTTAGTGTATTCGTTGACAAATTTACATAACAAGGAAGCGGATGTCACTTCATTGAAAATGGACGAATTTGGAAGAAAAAAATGGAAAATAAAAAGCTTCGTAAAATTTTTATCCCAAATTTAATTTTTCTCATTTAATCACGAAATCATTTCTGTACATTGTTGATCATTCTTTTAGTTTTTGACAAGGATTGATCCACAGGATTTCTAATAATCACCTATCAACTAGAGTCAATTGGCTCGAAACTGCAATTTTTTGAGCGACTGTGTCATCTATTATTCCAGTATCCTGCCTTTGTTTATAACACAATTCATTTAACCTTTTCCTTATGTAAGAGCAATACATTTATGAATATTTTGGAAGTTAAATCAAAATTAATTTCCATTAGCATTAAGAGAACCGGAATGACACTTTTAATATTATGACGTCATCAAGAAATTCACGGATACGTTGAAAAATGCATATTTCAAAGTCTCATAGAATTTTTTCCTGTGGATAGAATCAAATGTAAGTTTGTATGATGAAGGACAGACAAGAAATGAATAATTTCAGAAATTTTCAGAAAACTTGAATTTGGCGTCAAAGTGTTCAATACCTCCTTAAAGCCTTCAGCACATAGTCCCTGTGAAGATATCATTATTTGAAATGTGCATACGATGTAATTTCAATTGACCCTACCGATTGCGGGAAAAAAATGCAAAATTTCGTGACGTCACAATGCTTTTACCATGTGTTTACCTCGGACAAACAAGCTTCGAACCTCGGTCAAACATCGAAAATGCATTGTGACGTCATGGAATTTCTCAAAATTTTCCCGCGTTCGGAAGGGTCAATTTTTACATATCATATTCGAAAATATAAATAGATAGTCAATCATTCTCTCCACAAATTTCAATATATTGAAAAAATAACAAACGCCAAACTAAAACTCAACCGGTTTCATTGGTATCATCAGGAGTTTTGCAAAACAGAAATATAGGTATTCAGTGTTCCAATAAAGCCACATTTTCCATAAGGTTCCCAAAGTTATCTTTCTCACTTGAGAAAAATAAACTTTCGAACTTTAACCACTCCTGCTATGTAACTTTTCAAAAATGACTGCATACACATCGAAAATTTGAAAAGAAACAATGATATGCTTTCGTTCTCGCTTTAAACTCATCAAAACGACATAAGCTTAGTAATACTTCCTACATCATGATGCGGCAAATCCTTCTAATGTAGGAAAAACGCATAGAAAACGTAGGACTCCTACCGATTGATTGAAATTCCATTAACAGATCTACTGATCTCGTAGCTTTATTAATTGGATATCATTAGACTAATAGCCGTTGATTCTGAAGTCTTTCTTCTTATTTTCAGATCAAGTATACCTTGATGAGGGATAAGTACCCGAAACGTGCATGTCTGGTCCACGTTGCCAATTTATCTGTTCTTAAATGATGCTATTCAATTTGAAGACGTTTACATTGTCATAATAATTTTTCTAAAGGTTATATTGATGCATATAGCAGAATGAAATTCAGATGATATTTTTGGATTTCTGTTCGGAAATACTTCAACTTCTTCTGTTTCACAAATTGATACACATGATTCGGTTGCAGCGTCGACAGTTGAACCAAAAAAACATCGAAGTACAAAAAGGAAAAGATCACATTGAAAAGCACAATCAACAACAAGCACAAAAGGCACAAGGAGCACCAAGCACCAAAGACAAAAAAATATATTCATACATGATTACCTTTAACCGTCTCAACTAAAAGGTGCCGACTTAGGACCGTCACGGCAGTCTGACTCGCTAATACCAAATGACGTGGTTGTTCGGATGACGTGCGACTTGTCCAATTCCAAAGTTACGTATTCAAAATTCATAGCATCATTTAAGAACTGGTAAATTTTCAGTATTGACATGCACATTTCCGGTACTTAACCATTGTCAGTGATCCTCAATCTAAACAATGAAATATGGTCAAAGACTCTGAAAGTTATATCCAAAAATACCTAAAGACGTATGTAACCATATGGCTTCTCCCCCACAATATTTACGGTGAATTATTATTTTATGTTGGGGAATTTGCAAACTGTAGAAAGATGAATAACTCTAATCTGAATCGATGCATTTATCAGAACACGAATATAAATTAATTCCCTTTCAAGATAGAGGGATGATGTTAAAATTAATTCACATACAGATAATTTTGAAGCAAGATAAGAAACAGATTCAAGAAATCTCAGTTAATACGTTTATCTTAAGATTTTAAGGGAAATATTTTCTCAATTTTAACATGTTTAATTGAAAAATTGATTATTAAATACTTTGAAAGTCCAGAGATTGAAAAGAACTTAATTACAAATTGGTTTTATCATGAGTTGGAGAAATGATTGTCAATTCTACACGTGAAGTACCAGAATATTGAGTTTTTCTACGTACAATCCCTCATAAATTTAGATTCTTTTGAAGAGTTTTAGACAACCTTATCTTTGAGAGATGAACACGAGATTGTCCAGAAATATGTCCATCATATTGTGCAATTCCCCTCCCTTGTTTAAATACAATATGTCATTTTTCAGTCGCTAGATTTACTTTCTCGTTGTCATGGAATTACTTTCTCGCATGCAATGGATTCTGTCAAACAATGCTTCGTGAAATAAACTTTGTTAAAATTCCATCGATGTTTTCCTTCAACGACAAAGGTCTGCACATCTATTAATCACACAACGCGAAGTACGACGTATGGCTTGTAAGCCCGCACCGGCTTACACGTAGCAGAATGGGATGATATGAAAGGTCCGCATTTATATAATACTGTCTTTTCACTGTAAGATGACGACACAAAGAACAAATAAAATGAAGGGACAAGTGTGTATATTTATCATTATCATTTTTGTATTCTTAATCTTATAATTATGTTGCACTTAAATAAGTATATATGCAGCACTTTCATGTAAACATGGTAAAAGATATACCACCATTTTACTTGTAGGTGGAAAAAATTAGGTTCGTCATATTTGTAGAACATGTAGTTGACCCGAATCGTGCGCTTTGTGTATTTCTTAACTATACCATTATACTTCTTTTATTAATTCTGCAAATTCGTGCATAATTCTTTAGTAATTAGTTCATCGGAATAGAAGAGTGCCAGATGAATACACCGTGGGTTGAGAAAATATTACACATACAAATGTATCTGAAGCTGATCCAAATAAACATACAGAGACAAAACATTCAAGCATTTGTTTACTTATGAATGGGAACAACAAACAGAAGTAGGAAAGAGGGAAGATATATCGGCTACAGTATCCATAGCAAAAAATAAAAAAAAATGCTATGCAAAAACACAGAATAGACTAGCACAAAATAAGAAGGATAGGAAATGAATCACCAAATACAAAAAGCATAACATTAAACATAAAGGACTACAAATAAACATAACATTAAACATAAAGGGCTACAAATACAACAAGCATAACATTAAACATAAAGGATAACATTAAACATAAAGGGCTACAAATAAACAAACATAACATTAAACATAAAGGACTACAAATAAACAAACATAACATTAAACATAAAGGACTACAAATAAACAAACGTAACATTAAACATAAAGGACTACAAATAAACAAACATAACATTAAACATAAAGGACTACAAATAAACAAACGTAACATTAAACATAAAGGACTACAAATAAACAAACGTAACATTAAACATAAAGGACTACAAATAAACAAACATAACATTAAACATAAAGGATAACATTAAACATAAAGGACTACAAATAAACAAACATAACATTAAACATAAAGGACTACAAATAAACAAACATAACATTAAACATAAAGGACTACAAATAAACAAACATAACATTAAACATAAAGGACTACAAATAAACAAACATAACATTAAACATAAAGGACTACAAATAAACAAACGTAACATTAAACATAAAGGACTACAAATAAACAAACATAACATTAAACATAAAGGACTACAAATAAACAAACATAACATTAAACATAAAGGACTACAAATAAACAAACATAACATTAAGCATAGATGACTACAAATAAACAAACATAACATTAAGCATAAAGGACTACAAATAAACAAACATAACATTAAACATAAAGGACCATAAATAAACAAACATAACATTAAACATAAAGGACTACAAATAAACAAACATAACATTAAACATAAAGGACTACAAATAAACAAACATAACATTAAGCATAGATGACTACAAATAAACAAACATAACATTAAGCATAAAGGACTACAAATAAACAAACATAACATTAAACATAAAGGACCATAAATAAACAAACATAACATTAAACATAAAGGACTACAAATAAACAAACATAACATTAAACATAAAGGACTACAAATAAACAAACATAACATTAAGCATAGATGACTACAAATAAACAAACATAACATTAAGCATAAAGGACTACAAATAAACAAACATAACATTAAACATAAAGGACTACAAATAAACAAACATAACATTAAACATAAAGGACTACAAATAAACAAACATAACATTAAACATAAAGGACCATAAATAAACAAACATAACATTAAACATAAAGGACTACAAATAAACAAACATAACATTAAACATAAAGGACTACAAATAAACAAACGTAACATTAAACATAAAGGACTACAAATAAACAAACATAACATTAAGCATAGATGACTACAAATAAGCAAACATAACATTAAACATAAAGGACTACAAATAAGCAAACATAACATTAAACATAAAGGACTACAAATAAACAAACATATCATTAAACATAAAGGACTATAAATAAACAAACATATCATTAAACATAAAGGACTATAAATAAACAAACATATCATTAAACATAAAGGATTACAAATAAACAAACATAACATTAAACATAAAGGGCTACAAATAAACAAACATATCATTAAACATAAAGGACTACAAATTAACAAACATATCATTAAACATAAAGGACTAAAAATAAACAAACGAGAGCAATTACCAATTTGTTCCGACTAAGGACGACCATTAGATACACTATGCGAGGCGAAACCGAGCCCAATACAAATTTTTTTCATCGACCCAATATATTTTTGCATCCCCCTGTAAACACTGTAAAACGAATTTATCCCGCCGATGGCTTTTGGTTTATGTATGTTACTTCAACATATTTCAAAGCATCTTGGTGACGTCAAAAGCGCAAAGCGTCTTAGTAGAAGCAGGATACTAGAATGATACCCTGTCAGTAAGATAATACAACATAATAATTTGTTCTTCTTGACTAATCAGATTGCAAGAAATTTGCCAGAGGTGGGATAAAATTATTTATGCATGCATCAACGAAAACGTCCTTCGAATCAAAGCCCGATACAATTGTCGATTACTTTTGGAGGTTTAAAATCTATAAGAATAAACATGGAAGACATATCCAATAGTTACGATATAAAAAGTTTACCAATCAACGCATATGTCAAGGATAATAATCTGAAACTTCTTGTCATAAAAATTAAATATAAATAAAACGGAAGTGTTCTAACTCTATACCTTCTTGAAAAAAAGTTTCAAATCAATTTTTATGCACCAGACATGTGTTTCGAATATTAAATTCTCATCAGTGATGCTTCCAGCCAAATTCATTTCACTAGCGTCCTCTGGTTTTATTTGTAGAATTTAAATTTGTGCATTTACTTTACAGAGAATGCGCGTCTCAAAATTTCCTGTAGGGTCCTATAAGTTGCGCCTATCATTTATTTTCTAAGCTTTCTTTTCATATGAACCTCTCACACTGGTGCAATGTCAGGTATCTAATTTATCAATGGCAAGCGGTTCGAATGTTTGTTTATAGTCGATTTAGAAGTCAATCGTAGGCAAAATGCGGCAAAAATCAAAAGGCAAATTCAGGCATGACATAAACTTTATTTTCAAAGTATTTGGCCATATTTCATTGTTTCGATTGAGAATCACTGGCGAGGGTTGATTTTGTTCTTAACTGATGCTATTAATTCGCAGATATGTAATATTAGTATATGCATATGTTTTTCATGAATAAAGCGACATAACTCTCTGTAAGAAATGAGAAGGGCAAGTACCACTTCATTGATTTCTTATATCACGAAACTATCACTCATTCATTTAGATGAAAGCAATTAAATAGATAGCGCTAGATATACGCTACTGTATGTAATATACAGAGCGTTAGTGCAACAGGTTCGTTTGGTTGGAAGTTTATTTTTTGAGGAATATTGTGCCCTGCATTCTTCAAATCAGCTCATCAATTTACTAATCTTTACCTAGGCATGGATAATTTTAACTGTTACTGTTTTAAAACTTGTAAATCCACGAACATTTGTTTTTGTCTCAGTTCTAAACAGAAATGTCTGCCATTTTTCCGGATGTGCAAGATCCGATCAATTCGACCGTTGCACATTTCAATCTGTATAAACCTCTCCTTTGTTGGTGCTCTCACCCTATGGGATCATATATATCGCATGTACTGGCATTATAAACCTGAAAATGAAAAAGAAAGAACTTGGAACATTTAAATGAATGATTTGTATACGTTGCCTTGTTTCGACCTTGATCCCTTGGGGTGAGTGCTCCTACAAAAGAGAGGTGCTTTCCCATTGAAGTATGCTTAGGTCGAATTGACTAGATATTGTACATCCGGTAAAATGGCAGTCATTTATGTTTAGAACTGGGTCTAAAACAAATGTACATGGATTAACAAGTTTTAAGACATTAACAGGTAAAATTATCCATGCCTAGGTTATGCTTAGACCACAAGAGAGTCGTCTTGAAACAAATGGGATGTATAATATTTTTCTTATAGCAAATAATTTGCGCGCATACATGTCTGCGCTCACCTTCCCGTGAACATTACCGTTTTCACCAAAGCGATGATATTTAATACATCGCTTTTGCATCTAAAGCTTTTAAATAGATTGATTGTTAATAGATTGGATAATGATAATAAAATCCAGACTATTGTATATCCTTAATGAAAAAATACAATATCCTCGAGAACGTCGTCCATACCAAGCATTCTTATATATATGACGAGGAGCTCGGTTCATTTGTTATTTAAGGAGAGGATACCAAGTTATTTACCTGTTCAGGGCACTTTGAGATTTAAACGATCAATATTGCTAATGGAGAAATAACTCTCCGAGGTACGTTATATAAAAAGCTCAAGAATAAATGTGAAAACCGATGAATTAAACGTTTTATTTTTTATGTATAAAATAAATGACAACGCCTTGATTCGAAGCAACATATTTCTTTTAATTTAAGGAAAGCAAGAATGGTTCTGTTTTTGTCGGCTGTCTATATTTTGACGTTCTGTAGCAGTTCTGGTTATTGTAAGTAAATTACAATGTATATTAAGAGATTTGAATTAATTCTTGTCAAGTAAGTAAATAATAATATGCATTGATTGAGAGAAATAATTTACTTCTTTTCAAAGCAATTGCTTTTTCAAATAATAATAAGGAAGTGCTCCACATCTATACCTTGTTGAAGAAAATTTCAAACCAATTTTTCTGCACCAGACACGTGTTTCGAATATTAAATTCTCATCAGTGATGCTTTCAGCGGAAATGTTTAAATAATTCAAACATGTAATTCATTTTAGTAGCGCCCTCTTCAGTCAATATAAGTATAAATAAGTATCAAGATATTTTGAAAATCTAATAAAAAGAATATAAGAAACTCTGTTGCCAGATGGCTACACCCTCTCAAATTTAGGAACCCTCATCTTTAACAAAACATCAATTCAAGGAATGCTTGTGTCACATACGAAGCGGCTTATTTTTAACAAGAGGTCCAAGGTGGTCATATCGCTCACCTGAATTGCAGACAAAAATGATAGTGGACAATTTGGAGAAGGGCCTTGATATTTGCTTCCTCTAAGGTTTCATGTAATTCTGAGCAGTGGGTAACTGAGGAGAAGTCGAAAAAATGTGTCAGTCAGAGCCCTTGAAAACTATATTAGTTGTTCGATCAGCACAAAAAAACACAAGCTTGGTAGAGGACCTTGAGTCTATGCTTCCTGTAAGGTTTCGTGAAATTCCGTCCAGTCGAGAAGGCAATGGAAAATCATTATAATTTCCACTGGAACTGTTGGGAACCCCGGAATAAACAACATTCCGAAAGTGAGACCAGGTGCCCGGGGAGAATCAGTCAGTGTCTCTGCAACACCCATTGCAACAGCTCCATAAAGACCTGTCAGTTTCGGTAATTGTCCCGATGTACATGTCAGGTGAAGATGACTTGCTTTGTGATGATGATATCGATTGAACCGCAATCCAAAATATCACTGATCATTCTGCAAAGGGATCCGATATGCTTTTATAATATCCCCGTAGCGACCGAAGAACTTCCTCAATACAAAACAAAGGAGAGGATCTCCAACAACACCAGGCTGCAGCACCTACAGCAAAACCCCAAAACACCGCATGCAAAAACACAGAGCAGACACGCACACGAAGAGACGCAAAAGGGACAAGGAATGTCAACGCACAACACAGAAACATCAAACACAAAGAACTACACATAAACCAACGAGACCCATGGGCAACCTGTGCCGACTTAGGACGGCCATCTGCCACGAAAATAGCAGAAGGTGTGGTTTTCCTGATTTACATGCGCACAACTATCCCACTTTTCGATTACCCAGAGGTCTCGAAGAATGTACAATTGTGGTGTAAAACACTGTCAGACGATCACACACAAACAGGATCGCACAACGCAGGGGCCCAAGCAACACAGGTGAATATGTAGATGGATCTCAAAAGAGGGTGTACGTAATACAATCCGTGCTCTGCCGCCGCTAACTTATGTATGTTATCACCCGAGGAGTCCGACTGACATTCAGAGAGGACAGGTGGTCGAGGTCTTGTCTTCTAATGGATCCCGACGTCACAGTCAGCCAGAGTGCAAGTTTTTAGAATTCTCTGGTATAAGACTGTAGACTGAAGTACCAAGCCTAGTGTAAGTCTGGTGACATTAGGATCATATCTACGGTATAAAAGGCGTTTGATGATTCTGACGCATTTCCGATAGTTATGTTGTCTATTTTTTATCCTTCTTATCTTGGTAATCATGTCACCATAAAATGCAGGTTGTGAAATACAAAACATCATGCATGGAGAACCAGTCATCAGTAAATAAATACAAATGAAGCAAACAAAATAAAGCAGTAGAGATAAAGATCAAGTTACATGGAAAAGTAAAAGTCTTCTACCAGCATTCAACACTCAACACAAACAACCCCTAAAAAGGCACAATTATCTGTTCGAGCTATTGAGGGTTAACGACCTTGATCATAAGTTTGGTACTAACTTTAGATATGGTCGTCTGAAAGGAAATGGGCAATATATACCGAACATTCATTGATTCTACTTGTTAGTCTAGAATAGCCTTCGTCTTATATAATAGTCTAGTACATGTATTGTTTGATTTGTCAACATTTCAGTTCATTTCCCTCTTTTGGAATACGTTGAAGAAACGAACAACTGAAGTTGATCGAACTTGGCTACGTGTACCCTTGGAGACTCCTGGTCCACCAGCAGTGACACTCACCAAATAGTTCAAATGTTAAAAGTCTTCAAATTCAATAGCATCATTTAAGAACAGATAAATTTGCAGCATGGACCCGACATACACGTTTTGGGTACTTAATCCTCGTCAGTGATCCTCAGTCTAAACAAAGAAATATGACCAAAGAGCGTGAAAGTTACTTTGTCCAAAAATGTACCGGACAACGTAGCAGGAAATCAAATTTATTTGCATGCTAAATCACTTTTACTGATAACACTGAAGAAAGTGAAATGATAAATACATTGATTAAACACAAATCAACATTTTTGTCTTTGTTCTTTATTGACTAAACATTACATATTATTCCTCAGGTGAAATGTGTAAACGTTACCAATATCAGTGTTTTGACGGCAGTTGCATCCCCTTGAGAAAATTCTGTGATGGAGAATTCCATTGTCGTGATAAATCAGATGAGCAGAATTGTCGTAAATATCACTTCTTTTTAAATAAGAACAAATTTATCTCTGAACATTGTGAACATATAAATAACCCATCAGCAATTAACGTGTTTTCAGTTTGATAATTCAGCAAAATCATGTATGTTATGTTTTCTTAAGTAGTTTAAGAGTTGGGGTGTTATTCTAACGGCATTCGAACTCCATTTTGCATACACAAGTTCATTATGATTCAATTTATGTTTGTAAACTTTGATACATAGATGCCTTATGAGCAAATACATATAAATATTTTTATTTTGAATATTCAACAAGATCAGTAATGTTGATTTTCCTAAAGTAGCTATAAGGAGGTTTTATCTTTCTTACTTTCTTTTCTTTTGTTTTTTTGTTTTGTTTTTGCTTTACACAATAAACTAGAATCTGAATGGAGCTTCAATCTTCGTTTATCATTCTTTATTTCAGCAAACGAGTGTCTTTTGAGACATGACTTGTACGGAGAAGATGAAGTTCTTGGTTACCATGGCAACAGACAAATTACGAAAGATGGTGAGATATGTACTTCGCCTTGTAATGGATACCAAGGACGGATCATCAGTTGTGTTACGGAGACGAACGTAACAAAACAGTGCGATGTACCCTATTGTAGTATGTACCATTTGTCTATTATATTTAGAATTCCATTTTACTTTAAAAAGTCAAACGTATTTCACGATTTACATACATATAATATGCCTATTAGAATTCCATACTGCTTGACCTATTAAAGAGGGTGGCACACTTTTGTTGTTCTCTTAATTTTGCCGCTTTACAAAAGTGATATGTTAAGATTCATCTGGTTTTTCTGATTATTTTCATTTGACCTTATATATGACAAATAAGGACAATGACCATATCCAATTACACAGCACAAAATCGATAATTCAGAAAAAATAAACCGAAGACATACAAAATCAGGATTAAACAGGAACCAAAGAAAACAATTAAAATCCTCCACCACATGAAAAGAAGCAAACTTCCAATATGGAAATGACACCAAGTGCTCAGGAAGAGCCATCATCTTCTGCTTGCATGCAACACCCGTTGCTTCATTTCGGCAGAAATATCACATCCGGTAACTTCCTTTCGAAAGATAAAAGTATATTTTCAGGTTGGATGGTTTAACATCAGCATGACAGAAAATGCAAGTTCATTTCTAGCGGAATATGCTTCTTTGAAATTCATTATTTATAAGACATTTATCCTTTCTTTGGTTGGTATGCTGCAAGGATCTATATTTTCAATTTAGACTTCTATGAAAGTTGGACAAGCAAATCATGCGACTTTACATCTTCATTTTGTGGATGGACAATGTTTTCAAATGCCGACATTGATTCATGGAGGTCACAAGGTATAATTTAATTATCTCACTCGTTTGCTTGTATTTTATGATTGATCATATAATCATTTCACAAATCAACATAATTTTATTCTTTACTTTGTACATGTATAAATATATTACGAATTTTTGAAATTGTTGATAATAAATAATAATCTCCAATTATGCTCGAGATTGAGGTATAAAAACGGAGAAAGCTAAAATGTGTCATATTTTTTTTTCACAAAAATCATTTACCTTTGATATTAGAAAATATCAGAAATAATCCTTTTGATTACATAATTCTACTTTCTAGCTAAATTTATCGAAGTTTTGTTTCTGATTGATTGAATTGTCATTGAGTCTGTAAAAATGATATATGAAATATGAACACATAATATAGTAAGAATAACAAAAAAACCTTACAACAATTCATTCCATGAATCCCAGACCACCACATCAGGAAGAGCCATCATCTTCTGCTTGCATGCAACACCCGTTGCTTCATTTCGGCAGAAATGATCAAATTTAAATGATCAAATTTATGATCCAATGCAGAAATGATCAAATTTAATATGATATGACCATATCCCAATATACAGTGCAAAATCGATAATCGGGGAAATCACAAACTGAAGGCATAAAAAAATCAGGATAAAGACAGGAACCAAAGCAAACAAACAAAAACCTTCACCACATGAAAAGAAGCGAACTTCCAATTAAGTAGTAAGACCAGGTGCCCAGGAAGAGTCTGCATCTCCTGCTTAGCATCTAATGTTTTGCTGACGCGCATTACATGTACGATAAATGCACTTACTGTGTGTTGCATACCCGTAACAACAAACAAATTAAGACACTTACTCTCTATATATTACTTTGTCATTTTGATGTAATCCTTCAGAGATACCAATTGACCCTTCCGAACGCGGGAAAAATGTGAGAAATTCCATGACGTCACACTGCAATATCGATATTTGACCGAGGTTCGAAGCTTGTTTGACCGAGGTAAACACATGGTTATAGCATTGTGACGTCATGAAATTTTGCTTTTTTCCCGCAATCGGAAGGGCCAATTGTTCTTTTGTTATGAACTGTTTCATATGACACTCAGATACCACTGGAGAAGCAAATATATTCATAAGTGGACATAACTTCAGTTACATCGTACTGTCCAGTCCCATTTTAACGAACGCCAGGCACACGGATTTAATCCGGTTCGATTGTACAGTAAGAAAACCACAAAATGTGTATTGGACAACCGAAATATTGGATCAATTCACGAAGGACTCCAAGGAATTTCCAACGACTCTGAGAGAGTGGACGTTTGAGAACAAGACTAACATCCCTATTCAACAGTTCATGAGTCATTATACTCGACAAAAGGTAAAATGTAAATAGATATGTATCTACGAAACGTTATAAATACAAGGAAGCCGAAGAGTTCTCAAACAGTAAAACAAAGGAGAGGATTTCCATCAACACAAGGTTGCAGCACTCACAGCAAAACCCCAAAACATCCAATGCAAAAACACAGAGCAGACACGCACAGAAAGAAATGCAAAAGGGACAAGGGACACGAACGCAGAGAAACAACAAACACAAAGGACCGCACATAAACCGACGAGACCAATGACGAGACAACACATAAATCCAACGAGACCAATGACAAGACCACAGATAAACCGACGAGACCAATGACGAGACCACACATAAACCCAACGAGACCAATGACGAGACCACACATAAACCCAACGAGACCAATGACGAGACCACACATATACCGACGAGACCACACATAAACCGACGAGACCACACATAAACCGACGAGACCAATGACGAGACCACACATAAACCCAACGATACCAATGACGAAACCACACATAAACCGACGAGACCAATGCCGAGACCACACATAAACCGACGAGACCACACATAAACCGACGAGACCACACATAAACCGACGAGACCAATGACGAGACCACACATAAACCGACGAGACCAATGACGAGACCACTAATAAACCGACGAGACCAATGACGAGACCACACATAAACCTAACGAGACCAATGACGAGACCACACATAAACCGACGAGACCAATGACGAGACCACACATAAACCCAACGAGACCAATGGGTAATCGTCGGCTATCTGTCATGCCAACTATGCGGAAGCATATTGATATATAAACCAAAATAGTGGGGAGTTGACAAGTGCAATAGACACCATAGGGACGAGGGAGATAAAACACCAAAAACGTAACAATACCAATTACAAAAGGCAATGCATAAAACAACGATATCGATGACTGACAGTTGGACCAACATCTGCCATTTGCTAATTATGTACATACAATTTCTTTGCCCGGTTACCCAGTAGTGGCGTTTTCTTGTGTATGATAACCTCTTCATTGCAAATTGAGACACGAACAAGATAGCAAAACAGGTGGGGCTTAAAGAATACCAGAAACATGGACATATCTGTAGGGTTTGATTATTTTTACTTTTATATATGTATGTATCAAACCTATTTTTGGTTTTTATCGTCATGTGATTCACATTTTATAATTTTAGCATGCTGTATACGCATAATAAAAAAAAGATGGCAGGTTTTCAGATAAAAGTACCAACAGTAGTACCATTCAGATTATTAATTATAGTGTTAATTACAACTACTTTCAAAGCTCGATAAACGTATTTTCACATTCAAATACAAAACCTCTTAATCAATATCAAAATATCATCATAACTTGAAAAATGTAAAAGTAATACTTGAAAAAAAAAATTCTTACAGAAAACCAAAGCAAAAATAAATACCCGTATGATTTGAAATATCAATAGAAAATGTAAATTCACTGTTAAAATTATTTAAGAAAAGAATTGATTCATTATATATTTATAATCCGAATTCTAGATTGGTGAAATACAAAAACGTCATTTGATAAGTTAAAGCAAATTCTTTGAGTTCATTATTACACAATGTGATTCATTTTCATAGCTTATGTATGATTGTGGAAAATGTGTCTGCTTTAATGGTAATTTCTAACTCAAACATTCAAGTAGTGTATCTCGTATATTTTATTATACTTCATGTTATCAACCTTTCCTTACCCGGGATCGGTTTGAATCTGTAATAGGGTATATTGTATTCTATTAATAAATGTTAAAAAAAACACCCGTATGAGATTAGATAAGATCCTGAGGGACGGTATACATGTATATATCTAATGCTTACATAATTAGTTCAATCACGCTTACTTTTCTAGAGAATATTGAATATATATTATTAAAAAGACTTGCTTTTTTATGGAGATGAACTTCTTTGTAGGTGTACGCGTACTTTACGTTCTATAGATATGGAGAATACAACGTTTCCATCAAAATGTCAAAGATTTCAATTATAGACCATACAGAATCGTTAGTACGTATTTCATTCAACTTATATATTGTGCACTTATATTAATTAGTTAATTAAGGTAGAGTATCCCTTAGGTCAGAATTGCTGGTATTTTTTTGCCTGGATACCCTATTTTTTCTCTTCAGAATATTGTTCAGATTATCAAACTAATATGGTTTGGGAAAAAGAAACTTGTATAGTTACATTTTATCACCTCTAAAACGGAACTTTTCTTACTTTTCCCATAAGGTCCAATGTTAAAGTTCAAACAGCTACGTTCGCGTTATAATCATGAAACCAGGAATTATATTTTGTTTGTATATCAGGTTTTACATAAGCTTTGAATGTATGGAAATGAAAAATATTGTAAAAGTTGTTATTTATGAAATATGAACATTTGAGACCTGAGGGATGCTCTACCTTAAAGTCAAACAGAAAAGCCGATACCAGATTCCAACAATTTTAATCGAAAGGCTTACTTACAAACTCTTGAAAAAATATAAATTTCTCAGGAATTTCTCATACGAAAAGAAAAATTGAATAAACAGAAGATGGAGATGACACAGCCTTACTAATCTAATGAGTATACCATAAGAGAAGTGCCAATCGTAGTCCGGGAGTCAAAACTCCAGGAGATGGTGTAAGTATTTAACAAAAGCAAGGCAATCATGTGCCCGGGAGGAGTGCGCTTTCTCTGACTGCATGCAACATCCTCTGCGTGTGCCAAATACAAACGTGTCAAATTCGGTAATGTCCAAATAGGTAAAAGACGGTCAATGTGGTACTGTCGCACTCAAGAACGCCCTCAATCATCCTTGATAGGCAAATGTTGTAATGCGCAATAATATCTTTGTAACGACCAAAGAGCTTCCTAAGTGACATCTTGAGCCGTTCCTCTAAATAAACTTGAGCAACAAAAATGAACCGGTTTACTGGCGAGTCTCTGCTCTAAACATGAAGTTTTCGTAATTAGATTATGTTCTTGCGATCTCCAGAGCCCAGTGCAAGAACGAAATGTATTGAAGGTGGCGCCGTGCTAATTAGTGCAGTTTAAACACATATATTGTTATCCTAGCATAACATATGAATTGTATTTCAAAGACAATCCTTCTTTCTAAACAAATAAGAAATAATGCACTTAATTATTCTGTTCTCTAAACCAAGAGGGAACCTTTACAATAATATGTCTGAATACCAAATTCAAAATTAAAGAATTTAAACACACAAGGATACATCCCTACATTTGCCTTATTGCGCTCTTTATACTTTTCATATAACAAAGAAGTAATCATTCAACAACAGTACATAAAGCATGATCCGCCAGGGATATGGAATGAAAAGGTATATTTAAGACCTGCTTCTCATAAATGTTAAACGTCTTCAAATTGAATACCATCATTTTAGAACTGATAAATTTGCAGCATGGACCAGACATGCACTTTTGGGGTACTTAACCCTCGTCAGTGATCCTCAATCTAATCAATGTAATTTGGCCAAAGAGTGTAAAAGTGAATATGTCCAACATTGTACCGAAAGACGAAGCGGGATGGGTGGGATATGATGCTACAGGACCCACGTTTGATTTTCCTCCTGCACCACATAAAAATTTTGTCAGACATGATGTTATTGAATTTGAAAACGTTTAACATCCTATCCTGGTCCCTTGCCCACTGACATGTAAGAATAGATTTTATTTATAGCTATCGATTTTCTTTTAGGTTGCTTTTTTGTTTTGGATTCTGGATGCCATCAATATCAGGTAGATGCATTCAGACAAATCAGAGCATTCGTATGAAAGAAGGCTATTCAACTACGACAAAAAATAAGATTAAGAAATATCAAGCAATGAAAACTGTCTACTTATTCTAGTTTTTTTTTCTTTCTTTTAGAGAGAGAGCGGTTGTGAAGAAGATGAATTCCAGTGTGGATCATCACCATCCTTTTGCATTCCAGCTGAATTTGTTGGAGATGGTTATAAAGATTGTAAAAATGGTTTTGATGAACGATTTTCCCAATCAGAAGGTAAGCATCAGAATGACTGACGAACATTAGAGAGCAATAAGCTTAAATCTTAAATTTTTACATCATAGTACTTGTGATGTACTCGTCTTTTGTGTTTTTTGCTGTTGATGCTGCAACGGGGTCTTGTTGGAGATCTCCTCCCTTCTTTGATCAGTGATTGTCAGTTCTAATATGTAAATACTACATATGGCGAGCCGTAACGAGCCAGCGAATTTTTTTTCCAGAATTGGAATAAAATACTCTATTCGTTCTTTTTGAGTTTCTTTACTCTTAGTGCCCTTATTCATTGACCAAGGTGTAATGGATATGGGTTGTACAAGAAAGCGCAGCATCATTTGAAAATAACGTATATTACAAATTATGGCGAGAGGAAGCGAGCCGGTGAAAATTTTTGAAATGCTGACGGCAAAATATTATCAAAATGGACTTAATCTTATGAAATATATTTCTTTTATATTTTAAAAACTTTGATTCGAACATATCCAAGGGGGGTACTGGACCCCGACACCCCCCCCCTCTGGATCCGCGCTTGACATAGTAAGATACTGAAGATATCATTCTTCCTTCAAAACATAGGGACGACTGATCAAGTTGGAGATATAGGTCAATGACAAATATGGATAATGACCATATCCCTGTATACAGCACAAAATCGATAATCACTTTTCGCAACCTGCCGTGCTTTTCTTATGTCCGCTACGTTTAATTTATGACAACATAGAAAAGAAAGTGACAATAGTAGGGTAGAGGTGTCTTGATGCAACGCTGTTTGGCTGTCTGGACGTTTGTTTGCATTCATAAATCAGTTCACTGTAAAACAATCGATGTTTGAAAATCTCCATTGACAAAAAGCTTTCTCTTTAAATAAAATAAACATAACAGATTGATGTTCTCGGAATACAGCAATTTTGATACAGGAATCTTTATTCTTTGTGTTTTAATATTGCAAAAGTGATGGCAAATGGCCTCTGTTTGTACGTCCTTTGTTTATATGAATTACCATTAACCTTTATACTACCTTAATGTCCTTTGTCTCAAAGTCCACATTTTGCAAGTTTTAACTAATTACACCTGGCAAGTTATATCTAGCCCCTTTAGCGATATTTCGTTACATTTCTTACTTTTTGAGTTTATTTTGGGCACCTCAAACTGACGAAGACTTCTGTGGTTATAAGTCCAAACATGTTTCAGATTATCACATTTAAATGCGTGATTTTATACTTTATTCTGATCGGTTGTACTGCTGAATCGACCCTATACGGGGTTTTTAGCCCACGCTCTTTGTTAAGTGGTTGCATAAATTCAGATTCAAAGGGTAAAACTAGAAGGCGCTACTGGGATACATTTGGCTCTGTCTTCGGGGAGGGAGTGGAGACTCGTATTGGCTTGGGGTGCCACTACTCGGAATTTGCCACCCGATACAGGTGCATAAAAATTGGTTTGAAATTTCATTCAAACAGATAACGAGTTGGAACACTACAATTTCTTTTTAGGATTTCCTCATTTATTATTTTCGGTTCGCAACCGTTTCGACGGGAATTCTCACGATTTTGCCTTGTCTTCTCGACTTTGAGGTTGAACAACTATTAGGTGCTTCTTTGATTTTTTTATTTCACGACATTTCATGGCCAAATATATTATTTATGATGACATCAACTTTAATTTTTGTGAGGAAAGAGGCGTCACTATTATTTTTTTTTCTTTATTGTTATGAATTGATTGGACAGACATTCTTTTTTTCTAAATGGTCTGTTAATGGACAATTTATATAAGGGGACGAGCATTACACTTTTTGAAAATTCATATTCTGACCCAGAAAATGTTAACAATAAATAAATCGCAAGCGACACTTGACCTATGATTGCAGAATACATACATGTAATTATAATTCTTTTTATTTTACAGATTCCTTTGCGTGTGGTAATGATCAAGAAAAATGCTCTTGGTCAGGCGTTTGCATTTCGACAAATTCTTCAGCTTTTCTCAAAGAGCAATGTCAAAGTAATCGAACCGCTAGACCATATGAAATATTGAATACGACTTGTCCAAATTATTTTGAATGCAAAAGAGAATTCGGAATAAATGACCTAGACCGAGCCATTTGTATTGAAGAGAATGCCATCTGCGATGGTATTCCACATTGCCCGTTTTGGGATGATGAAGTCAAGTGTCCGGTTGTATGTCCTCAAGAATGCAAAGCTTGTTCGCGAAGGGCGTTCAAATGTCACGCAGGGTCCGTTAGAAATATTCCTCAAAATGCAAAGAGCATTGATCTATCGGGACAGATTTTAAACATCACTGAATTGTGTGCAATATCGAGGATTTCTCTTTCATCGTTGAATATTTCTAGATGTGGGTTGACGGATATATCTTGCTTGTTTAAATGGGGACAATTTCCGTCATTGAGGCATGTAGATGTTTCCAAAAACGAGATAAGCGATTCAATCATTGATGGATGGCGTATGAAAATCAACCTTGACGGAAACCCTGCAACTAATTTACGAATAACAGCTATGGAGGTGAACACACTTACATTACGGAATTCGAACGTCACAAAAGTCCAATGGTTCTACGATAAAATACGTCTTAAAGGTTATCTCTGTATTAACTGTAATCTAACAGATAGAGAAAAAGAAGACTACTGTCCAGATTGTAAGCTTAGATTATGTGTTCGATACTTCAACCTTTCTGGAAACTCCATAAGTAATGTGCGGTTCATCAACGACTGTGAGTTTCTAGTTAAAATTGACGTGTCCCACAACAAGGTAGCTTCATTCGGGAAACGATCGTATAAGTTATATTACCTACAAGAACTCTACATACATCACAACCTTCTAACTGATATAAGTCCGTCTGTTTTTCACAACATGAGCGCCTTAAAGATCATTGACCTAGGTTGGAATCTTATTGACTCAATACAAGAGAAAAGTTTTCGAACATTGGTAAGATTGACGATCCTTAACCTGAGCTTTAATAAGCTTCGGACATTACCTGCCACTGTTTTCAACAACCTCATTAGTCTGCATACCTTGTCATTGCAAGGGAACCGGTTTCAGGACCTTCCAGGCCTGCTGTTCAAAGATCTTCTCGGGCTGACCACATTAGACATCAGCAAAAACAATCTAAACTTTCTCAGAAACGATCTATTTGAAGGTCTTATATCTCTGAAAAATTTAGATCTCAGAGACAATAACATTGAAGCATATGAGACTATATTTGACAGGTTAGGTATTCTTGAACATCTATATGTTCAAGATTTTTCTTTGTGTTGCGCAAAGCCAAAAAGCGTTTCTGCGGCAAATTGTGAAGCTCCCAGAACGATCGTTTCTTCGTGTTTCAATTTGATTGGATCAAGGATTCTAGGTGTCTACGTTTGGCTTATAGCTGTATTCACTTTCTTCGGGAACGCCTCGTTAATCTATTCATACCTTAGAACTAACGAATCAACGAACCTCTTTCAGATAATCAACTATTCTATTGCTGATCTTTCTTTGAGTCTTTACTTTATCATCATTGCTTACAAAGATGTTGAAAGTAGAGGTCGATACGGTTTTGAGGACAGACATTGGAAACTTAATCCTTGGTGTGATATAGCTCATGTTCTCTATTCCATCTCAGTAGAGGCGACAACTTTGTTTATTCTTATTATCTCGGTAGAACAATGTAAACACAATAGGCTACAATTAATAACGGAATGTGTCTTAAGCGTTGTTGTTTGGTGTTTGTCAATCATTATATCAATTGTATCTACTATTTATAGCTATCACAATAATTTCAAAGTAGGAATATGCATAACCCTTCCGCTCTCTACGTTTTTAAAAGAAAGAAGCTACTCGGAATTCTTGGTTATTTTACATTTACTGTTCAACGCTTTAATCAGTGTAGGTGTGATCATTCTGAACTTGTATCGATCTCTTCGGGAGAGAAGACAGATTTGGTTTACTTCGCATGGAAGGTCGTACAACAAGTGTTTAAATAACCTCGTAATAGTGCTACTCGTAAGAAATTTCATCATTTATCTTACAGGTAAGTATTTGTTCAAAAAATATTATCAGAACCCTCATTTCATTATTTACTTTTATTAGTTATAAGGTTTGTTCATGTCATACTTCCCACTCAAAGTAGGTGTAAAAATTGTGGGGGGAGGCCGAATGCCGAACCCCCTACATATTTATACACCTACTTTGAGTAGGAAGTATGACAAGAATAAACCCTATAACGAATTTATCATGCCAAGAACCATTTCGTAACGTTTTCTATGTAATTTTTTACGTTTAAAAATTGAGTGACCTACCTCGGCGTCAAGGTTAACACCACATGATCGTAATACTGCGATATCATTGGCTGAAATTAGTACTAGGCGTGATAAATTCAATGGTTCATCGAGAAAATAATGGCAAATATTTGACGTTCAGTTGGTGTGATAGCGATCTTGGCATGTAATCGTACACCTGCAAAACAGAACTGAAGTTTCGATCAATTTACATCACCGCATTTTTCAAAACACAAAAAAAAAACGTTCTCGCATGATCATGCTTGTTTCCCATGCAAATACTTATTTTTCAGCTGAATTTTGTTTTATAGGCTTGAGTATGAAATTTAATGTTAAACGTCATATTCCGTCGATATGTATTTCGTGAGTTTCTTAACCATTACTATTTATTTTAATAGGATTCCTAGTACTATACGACGTTCAGTTAGTAGAATATGATTGGATCGTTCTCTTCATGATTCCGACCTGCAGTCTTTTGAGTCTAATACCGAGACAAGGATTCAAGCATAGGAACAACGGAAGTACTGAGAGAAGACGTTGAACTATTTGATTAATTGATTAATGTGAAATCTAATCATACACCATGTGGAATTTGTTCATGGGAGTCAAGCCCATCATTTAGTTGAATGTTGAATCAAAAATCAAATTTTCTTAATTAAGACTATATGTAACAATGATATATATGCTTTTTTCAAATATGACAGGGTAATCCCACCCTCCCCCTTGATCTGTGCTTGTACACCAGTTCACAATACGCAATATTTTCTCTCTTTCCAGGAGTCCTGATTAGCAAAATGTTTTATGTTAAATTTCCAGCAAAGATAGGTGGTGGAACACTAATAATCTTGATAGGCATCGGCAAAAGAGAAAGATGCTTGAGGTTTAAAGGTAATCTTAAATGTGACAGTGGCATCAATGAATATAGAAATTGTTCAAAAATCAAAATATAATTCTTTAAAGCATTATTGAAAATCACATGCATTTATTGCCATTTTTTCAAATAAGGTCAAAGGTCATGGAACAGTCACAAGGTTGTGGTACAAGCCTGCAGACTGATTCAAAATTTATGACTAGTAATATTTCTTTTAGAAATGACTGTAATAATTTTTCTGTCTATCGATGTATAGACAAAAACCGATGCACAAACTATATAATCCGTGAAGCGGATTATATTTTGTTTGTGCATCGGTTTTTGTCTATACATCGATAGACAGAAAAAGTATTACAGTCATTTCTTATAATTTAATTAAATCACTATTTAATCATCTAGTTTATTTTGCAATTGAAGTCATTTTAGCGTGGTTGATTTTCAAGTTCAAAACTGGCGACGTGATACTTGAACAGGCCTAACGTAGCGGCGCTCGCTGTTAGTGACGTCATAATAGGTGACATTGTCTATACAACTATAGATAAAATTTCGCGCCGGACGTTTGTATAGGCGTTATACAGACATTACGGGAATAGTTAAATTATTTTCAAATAAAATGAAAATCAACGGATGAAAATACCAACATAAAAGTAATTGTCTCAAGGCACATATATGCAAAATATAATATTCATCTCTGTTGCTCCATCAAGTGATGCTATTTTTTCGTGCTAAGCCTAATTGAAATTCCTCACGTTGGGAATGTTATTCTTTCTCGGAACTAGTCCTAAATTAAAATTCCTAACTTTGTGAATGTTATTCTTCCTCGGAACTAGTCCTCAATCAAAAATACTAAAAATAAGGCATGGAGCGTTTTGATTATTTTCATCGAGAAAATATGCAATAATCTTTTGATGCTCAGAAAATATATCGGTACCATCCTTCATTGTCTGTCGAATAATGTATTCACCATGTCCGAAGACTACTCATGATAACAAACACCGAAAAAGTACCCATCAGTCATTCAGTCTCAAAGTCGAAAAGGTAAGGCAAATTTAAAAACAATTCCTTTGGAACAGTTTCAAACCCCAAAATAACCAATATTACGAAGTAAGAACAGGTGCACGGAGAGACTCAGCGTCTCCTGAAAGAATACCTTTACCGCAAAGAAAGGAGGGGGATCTCCAACAACACTTGGTTGCAGCACCCACAGCAAAACTCCAAAACACCCAATGCAAAAATACAGATCAGACATCCACAGACAGAAACGCAAAGGAACAAGGAACACCAACTCGCAGCATCGAAACATGAAACACAAAAGACCACACATAAACCAACGAGACCAATGGGTTAAAGTCGACATCGGGAAATGGGTTAAAGTCGACATCGGGGAATAGGTGAAAGTCGACATCGACATCGCAAAATAATCAACAAGAAAAATAGAAAGAATAAGATTTTAAACAGGAATAGGCTACAACATCCACAGCAAAAGGGAAATCCCCAAATACGAAAACACAGAGTGGAAAAGAAAAACGGGAGAAACATCAGAGAAGATATCACAACATACAAGACCTCATATACACCAACAAGAGCAATGAGCAACCGGTGTAGACTTTGGACAGTCATGTAGTGGTTATTCGGATTACGTGACAACAACCCTCTCTCACTTGTCCGAGTACAGAGCGGTCGGGATAAACGCACAGTTGTTATGTATAATAACCATAACCTCTTCATTGTTCATTAAAATCATTTATTTTTGTATTTGAATTATTTCTTGATAAAGAAAGAATGTCTTTGACAGCCTAGACATATGGCACTGATGAAATTAAAGCACAAAGGTAAATTATTTCATATGAAGCTGACTCTCCCAAGGCACATGGTCACACTTCAGAATAATTCTTTGTCATTTTCATTTAATTCATTTTAGACATTGGAGTGTTGGTCACGCACGAAGGAACAAAGCAATTTTACAAGCCTCGCCGTATAAGGATGATCAGAAATGTAAGTTTAAAATCCGAAACGTAAGCATATCTATGTAAGTTATATAAGTATACGTATTAGAGTCGAGACAAAACATTTACCAGCAGCAAAAAATTCAAATCTAAATGGTACTAAGCCTAAGTTGCAAGGGAGGTTCATCGTTGTCTATTTTGTTGTGTCGCCTGCGAAGCATAGCGACACTTAGGGATCACTTTTTCTTATCAACTGTGACTAATCGGAAAATGGTCTGTTGGGCAATGGGATTACAAGTGTACTTATTACTTCTTTCCAGGTCTGTCGCCTAAAAGATTTGTTTTGTTTCTTTATCAATTTAACGTCATAAATATTATTTTGCTATTTCGGAAACTTGTCATTTCATTCAAAAATGTTATCGAAATTAAAGGAGGTAAACATCTTAGCACCATCCCTCCAATGCTTTTTTGAACATAGAGTTTATTTGGATATGCTTCAGAATCGCATTCTCTGGAAATTGCACAAATTGAATTTTTTAAAATGCAACCAGAAGACGCTACTAAAATGAGCTTTTGCTGTGTCTAAAGATCACTTTGGATGAAAGCATTACTGATGAGGATTTAATATCCGAAACACGTGCCTTGCATTGACATTACCATGGCATGCGGTTTTTTTTTCATAGAATATGATATGGTTTACCGAAAAAAACGTGCACATTTATCAGGGGAAATACATGTAGAGGTATAAAAGTTCTTTATAAAATGGTCACAATGATGTTTCTTTCGTTTGTTTATAATCAACGAATTTTCCTTTCCTTAGATTATACTTGCCGACTTCACTGAAAACCTGGGAGGTATGGGTGAGCCTAAAACATTAGATGTTTCGATCTTCGCAGCAGGAAGGCACTCTATTTCTTCCAAACTAACGGATCTATAACTTGACTGTTTATTCCGACTGGAAGCATCAAGTAATGGACTCAATTCCGTCAATGATAATATCAAACTAGAAAGAGCAATAGGTGTGACTTCTTGCACCAGAAATAAGACATTTATGGAAGCTATATGATTAGACTATAAAATGTGCTTTTCGTGTCGTACGATGAATGAAACACTACATATTGTAATGACTTACGGGATTGGAACACATCGAGCTACAAACTTTTGGAGATGTACTGTAGTTTGTGCTATTAAAAGTTGATTGACCTTTTACACGCGTAGTTATTTTTCTGGATTGATTGTTTTCTCGGCCTGTGGTGCCATTATATTTGGACACACAGCATAAGGGCATCACAATATTAATAAAAATAAACAAACTAAAGAAAAGGTTAAGGGGCCGTATTGCTCACTTAAGATAAAAGGAAATCTTACAGCGAATATAATTTCAATGCTAAGCATATAAGCCATATCATTGAGTAAAGGTAAGCTGCCTGTCAGAACAGAACAGAACTTTATTACTCCCAAATTCACAGTAATGTGACATATCGAGGAAAAGAAATAGATTACATTCATGAAAGTTAACAGGATGTACAAAAATGTATTCAAAAATCAAAAATGGTTGAATAGGAATCTATTTAAGGAATATGTGTTGTCATATATATAATATAACACAAAATCATATTAACATATATGTACAAGACTCAGTTGCAGCACCTACAAGAATGCCAGGATCGGGGCGTAGCTAAAGTTTTTCAAAGTGTACGCCAAATATAAAAAGAGAGAAAAAGGTCACCCCTTCTGGAGGTGGGGGTTTGAGGGGCATTCCCGAGAACATTTTCAAAATTTCAATCAAATTCTTGCTTTGAAGATTACATCTTGCATCAATTTTGTCAAAAGAAATTTCTCTCAATATTAAGTAATTCCAAAAATTTATGTTGTGCCTGTAAGGTAAATACACACATTTAAATTCAAATCAATCTCGACAGCATTACATAAAATTCTTACGAAAATATTCAGGAATTTCCGTAACTTTTATCATAATAAAAGCTGAAAATGTTTTTCAAGTCAGATTATATCAAATCTTTTCTAACATCATTTGTACACATTATAAGAAGTACTAAGCGGTCAAAAATTACGAAAATGTCCGACATTGTTCGTAAGTATTTTGTGAAACAGACTACTGAATTTATGAAAAAATGAGGTAAGCAGTTTGCCACATTTTTAATTTGATAGCGCCTCGGAACTACTTAACTTTAAAGCCGTTCACTATTGACGTAAAAAGGCTGTTTGATTTCATGTGGGCTCTATACTTTTTAATTATTTTGTCATTTTTTAATCATATTTACTTGCGCCCCACTGCTTGCGGACTTATTTTTATATTCGTACGAAGCTGACTTCTTCATCCAGACCTTGCTCTCGAATGGGCGATAGCACCTCGCATCTCAGTTCAATCTCTGTAGCAAATTCTCCATGAACCTTCTCGACTTTGAGACTGAGTAACTGCTAGGTACTTCTTTGGTGTTTAATTATGGCGTGTGTTGATGTTACTTGTCCCTTTTGTGTCTCTTTCTGTGGATGTCTGTTCTGTGATTTTTGCATTGGGTGTTTTGAAGTTTTGCCGTGGGTGCTGCAACCGAGTATTGTGGGAGAGCCCCTACTTTCTTTTGGTGTTCCTTGTACTTTGATGTTTCTATGTGATTTGGCGTTCCTTGGTTTTTTGTGTTTCACTGATGAGAATGTGGTCTGATGCAGAAAATTGGTTTGAAAGATTCTTCAATAAGGTAAAGAGTTGGAATACTTCCATATAATCATGTTTCTATGGTGCGAGTTGTTCTTCCTTGTCCATTTTTCGTCTCTTTCTGTGGATGTCTTTTGTGTTTTTGCATTGGGTGTTTTGGAGTTTTGCTGGTGGTGCAGCAACCTGGTGTTGTTGGAGATTCCCTACTTTCTTTGATTTATATGTAGCCTTCGCAAATTATAAGGATTCTATTGGAATAGTTATGTTTCTCAAAAAGTCTGTCCAAGGATCTTGAAACTCTCGCACAGGCCGGTTTTTTTTTTATTCCGAAAAAAACATTGCTCAGTACACAAATTTAGCCAATATCCTATAAGTTCATTCTCGAATTATACTCAAAATAAACCTGAGATCTCAATGTACTGTTATTGTTTCACACGAAAAAATATATACCACCTCTGTTTTAAAGGAGACAGCCTCACATATTACTAATGATACGGAAATTTTCCAAGTCTATACTCTATATGCTGCAAATGCATCTGTTCTAAATCATGCTATTGAATTTGAAGACGTTTATCATCTATACCTTCTTGAAAAATATTCAAACACATTTTCATGCACCAGACACGTAATTCGGATATTTAAATTCTCATCAGTAATACTATTCGTGTTTTTTTAAACACTCGTGTCTGTCATTCAATTTGTGTATATACACAAACTAATTGACGTTTAATGTCCTATAATCAGTTGACATATATGGGCCTCTTGAATACAAAATTAGGACAACGTTTGTTCCAGGGAGATGTTAGAGACAACTCCTACTTAGCATGCTTTAACAATTTAGTCAATTTTACCTGTAACGTTTCTGCAAGGTTTCTTGGTTAGGGTTAACGAGGCTTGGTCTAATTAGAAAATGATGAACTTCTACCCGAGGTATTTTGACTTAATTCGGATCATATAATTGCAGTATTATAAAATCCATTTTATGGGAAAGAATATAGAAGTTGACCGTTCAGTATTATGTAGGGGTCATCTCAAAGATAATTACATCTTACAACGAGACCTTATGGGGTTTTAATGCAAAATAATGATTTTTCTCAATTTTTTCATATTTCTGTGCAAGAGATTTTTTAAATTAAATTAAAAGCAACCTAGGAGTAAAGCAATTAAAATACTACTTGTAAACTAATAATTACATACAAACTATCTTGTTTGTGATGTCACCTTACAGTGAGAAGTTTTATGTCTACAACAATTGTGTGTCTATGGAGACCTCTGTGTATCCGGATAAGAGGGAGGGTTGTGCGCACGTAATCCAGATAACTACACCTTTTGCTAATAGCAGATGACCGTTTGTCTCCTTCCTGTTATATGTTGTCATCAATGTTTGATGTTTCTGTACGTTGGTTACGATTGTTTTGTATGATGTTCTAGTGAATATTGTTGAGTCTTTTTGCGATTTGTAGTTTTGTAAGATGTGTCACTTTCTTGTGGGTTGGATTCGCTGTGTGAGTGGAAGGTGGTCATGATGGAGATCATTCCCTTTCCTACGTGTCATTTTATTCTCCGTTTGTATTTACAGTTTAATCTCCTGCCTAGCAGCTACAAATTTTATTATAGAAAAAAATCATGAACTAAATTTGGACGGAATCTGGGTCGTCAAATTATTTTGCTTATGCTTCCATTATATATATAGATATTTCAATGAAAGAAAAGATACTCTTATAAAAACCGAAATATATGAAATGCGATGATATAGTGATTCAAAAGAGATAAAGAATATCCTGACGAGAATCTCAACAGCACTCACCAAATTGAGCATCGAGGAACCCTTAGCAAGCTAGAGGTTGGACCAGGTGCCCGGGAGGAGTAAGCATCCCCTGTTTTGCTAGCTGCACGCGCTATCTTCAATACATGCACTGTCTGAGGTTATTTCTAAATAGAAAGTGCTATGGCGACCTTGTCAGGGAAAACATTTAAAATACTTACAGCCAAACCTCTCGCGGGGAACTTTTTACGAGCTCCACAAAGGACATGTGAGTGACGCAAATGAGATAAAGAAGATCCTGTCGACAAAACATCCTCCTATCCGATCTAGATACATACCTTTGAACATTTGATATAAATGTCAAAACAAAACAGAAACGAGCAGAAGCCTGTTGTTCAGAGGCATGATAAGAAGTTGCAACGAGTATTGTTGGAGAGCCCCTCCTTTCTTTTAGATGACTGGACGTGGACAGGAGTCTTACTCTTAAAGGGAGACAGTGAGATTTAAAAGCTCAACAAAGAGGGTAAAATATTTCAAGGCCGAACTCATTAGTGATAGTAAAAATAATATTATGTAAATGAACCAGGAAACAAGCCTAACAGTCACTTATCATCACTTTGTTGTATCTTAATACACTATTTTGTCGGTACAATGTATGAGAACAGAGGTACAATGTAAATGGAGAATCTAGACATGTCCTTGTGTGATGTGGTCATACACCATGATGCCGATAGAAATAAAATAGCTAGATGTACCATGAACAAACAACTGAAATAACAACAACAGCTGGATATGGTACATGTATCTGGAATGTAAGGTTGTATCTCTCGAAAAAGAATGTTGAACTTGTGCTTCCTGATAAATACCATTTCACACCGAACATGACAAATGTGGACAAAACCATATCAATATTAAGAAGAACAAAATCGTTAATCATCGTTGGTCATCTATAACCAAGGGCATACAAAACCAGGATAAAACTATAACTTAGGCAAAGGAACAGAAATATCGGGAGTTCGCTTCTTTTCATATGGTGGAGGTTTTTGTTTGTTTGCTTTGGTTCCTGTTTTATCCTGATTTTGTATGCCTTCGGTTTCTGATTTTCTGGGTTATCGATTTTGTGCTGTTAACAGGGATATGGTCATTATCCATATTTGTCATAAAAAGAAAATGAATTCCCTGCAAAGGAGTGAGATAAGGTGTCCAGGACGAGTGACCATCTCCTGCTTGCATGCAACACTCGCCACTTCAGTTCGGTAGAAAGGTCACAATCGGTAACTCCCATAAAGGAAGACAAACGTATAAATTGGTATGTAATGGCACAAAAGGTCTACGTCAGAACATCATTTATGATTCTGGACAAGAGGATGTTGTTCTACAACGTAAAGAGACTAGAGTACAGATAATCTGAAGATTTCATCCTCAACTCTTCAAAAATCGATGTGTAGAGACAATGGTTTTGTTTGCCGATTGGTTAGATAATTTTTCGACTCACGATTTTGTACTCCTTGATAGGGATATGATTTTTTTCCATATTTGTCATTGCAATCATGAACGTCCTGAAAGCTCTAATTCAGAAAAAAATGTCTCATTTCAAAGTTGTGATTCAAATTTTTTCGGATCTGTTTGTTATGTTGCCCTGTTTTTTATCTTTGCGGCCACTCCAAAGGCTCTTACATCTTGGATCTTATTCTGCTTATCCTTTAAACTTATTCTGTTTGTGTTGTCCTTTATTAATGTATTGATCGGCTTCCCTGAATCCGATACTGCTCCTGTCAAGCCGATATAGCACGGACTGTTTTTCGCACGCCCTTATATCAATTTACGTATTCATCGAGAAGTTACTTTGGTGCCTGTGTTTTGCCGTCTTGTTTGTGTTGTCATCTTGAAGTGAAGAAGATTTTATACACAATAATTGTGCGTTCTTCGAAACAACTGGTCAACAGGACAAGTGTGATGGCTTTGCGCACGTTTTCTGGATGAACATAACAATTTACCCTTCCGATTGAGGGAAAAAATTCAAAATTTCGTGACGTCACAATGCTTTAACCTCGGACAAACAAGCTTCGAGCCACGGTCGAAATTTCATTGTGATGACATGGAATTTCTCAAAATTTTCCCGCGTTCGGAAGGTCAATAGCTACTGACGTTGCAAATGACCGTCCTAAGTCAGCACCGACTGCCAATTGCTCTCGTTATCTTTTGTAATTTGAAAGACCATTTACAAAATTTACACAGGGTAATTTTGGCGATTCATCTCCTTAGTGTATAATGATTTTTAAGTCTTAAACATGTTCAAAATGTTATTAATATATACTTTATATTGTAATCATTTCATTGCCCCATAATTATGCGTATTTCAACACGTGATGTCTCATAAGTACTGCTCGAGACCGAAATATGAAATCCAAATAATAAATATATAATGTGGAACTTTCTTAACATAATCAAGAAAACCACCTAATTTCTCTGGCGGTACTGTAGACGTTGTTATTTTCGCGGACGAAACATTTCGCGATTATAACATCACGACGTTACACATGGGGGAAAAATTCGCGACGTCACTTCCTTCGCGAAAAACGCGATAATTACCCCCACGAGAAAATTTCCACATTTACAGGATTCAGTTCACAGAATGTATTTTACATTTTGATAAAGGTTTGAAGGACACAATTCTTTATATGACCTAAACATTAAAAAAGACAGTGCCAAGACCACCAATTCTCTCTAAATGTCGGTCAGACTTCTCTGGTGATGCATGAGCTCGCTACAGCCGACAGAGCACGGACTGCATTTCGTTGGCCCGTTGCTATTAAATCAATTGATATATTATCTGTGTGTTGCTCGGGCCCTGCGTTTTTGCTGTCTTGTTCGTGTGGTCATCGTACAGTAAGGAGGTTATTTTACGCTTCAATTGTGCGTTCTACGAGACATTTAGTTAACCGAAAAAGTTGGAGGGCTATGCGCGTGTAATCCGGATAACCATATAATTTGCTACTGGCGTTGTTGTTGTATGTGTAGTCTTTTGTGTTTAATGATCATATATCTTATGTCTCTTTATCGTATCTGTGCTTGTTTTCCCTGTATTTACGCATAGTGCGTTTTTGTACTTTGTTTTGTATGCTGCAACCAAGTCTTGTTCAAAATCCCCTCTGCTTTTCTAAACAAACGAGCTAGCTAAGAACCACTGATGGGTTTTCCGTATTCCATCTAATGAATAATTTCAAAACTCTTATCATAAGCTTCACGTTATATAAACATCAGAACGCTCTCTTTCCTTCAAATCAATATGCACAAATATTTGGAACACTTGGTTTCTCAGTTTTATACAGGGATATGGTCATTATCCATATTTGTCATTTAGTTAAACTTTTTATCTTCATTTCGGTGATATTTCGTTGGTTTTACATCATGTTCACCACGACATTAAACTTATTCTCCTTGGTTTATATATTTTTACAAATGAATCACTGATTAATATATGTCATGAGAAAAAGTCTAACAAACATTATAGATACGTATACCAATTAGCGCAAGCATATTTTTTCAATCAGGAGACGCTGACTCTCCCCGGGCACCTGGTCTCACTTCGGAATGTTGTTCGTTGTTTTCAACCGTTCCGATTGGAATTCTCACGTTCTGGCCTGTCCTTCTCGACTTTGAGACTGAATAACTGTTACTGTCCGCGCGGCTCACTTCGGAAAGTGGATAAACGCGGTTTTGATCACTTTCTCATGCAAAAATTATGATAAAATATATATCACTGAATAGATCTCGCTTAGTCGTAAATTTTGGTATATGTTACATGTTCGAGGGTTTATGCAATCAAATTATACAGACAATATAAATTTTAGATGGGACGTTTTCAATGTTAAATTTCAGCCTGACGTCGCCGAGTTTAACATTGAGCCTATGGAGAGCGTCACGATGTCACGGGAAAAATTAGCATGGGATATAGCCCATCTAAAATTTGTTTTGTCTATTAATTTTGATTCCGATTGGAATTCTCACGATCTGGCCTTGCTTTCTCGACTTTGAGACTGAATAACTGTTACTGTCCGCGCGGCTCACTTCGGAAAGTGGATAAACGCGGTTTTGATCACTTTCTCATGCAAAAATTATGATAAAATATATATCACTGAATAGATCTCGCTTAGTCGTAAATTTTGGTATATGTTACATGGTCGAGGGTTTATGCAATCAAATTATACAGACAATATAAATTTTAGATGGGACGTTTTCAATGTTAAATTTCAGCCTGACGTCGCCGAGTTTAACATTGAGCCTATGGAGAGCGTCACGATGTCACGGGAAAAATTAGCATGGGAAATAGCCCATCTAAAATTCTTTTTGTTTATTAATTCTGATTGCGTGTACTGATTCTCATATAACTTGTACCAAAATTTACGACTAAGGAAGATCTACTGAATGGTGTCAATTTTATTTAAAGGTTTGCATAATGAAGTAGTCATAATCGCGTGTATCCAGTTTCCGAAGTGAGCCGCGCGGACAGTAGGTACTTCTTTGATGATTATTTCATTTAGATTTTAGTTAAACGTTGACGGTGTAGTTAGCTTTTTATCTTCTATTCCTATCAACCAGCGGATGAAAGTAAAACACAGAAGTCCAACTCAGATTCCAAAGATCACTGTCGAAAGGCTTACATCTTTATCACGCGAAAAGAAAAATCGGGCGAACAGACGGAGACAATGACACAGTTCCGCAGAAGCATGAAGGTAAAAATAATTAAAACTTTATTCATTTTACAACGTGAAACAAATAAGTTACACAACTTATATTAATGTCTCACGTTGGCTCAGATGTTTGCGTGAGGGAGTCCAAGGAGCTGGAGGAAACCGGCGTACACGGAGAAAAACCTCCAAACAAAGCCTTGGTGGGGGGGCACCTACCCTCCCACATAAGACACATCGCCGAATCTGGGATTCGAACCCGGGACCTTAGAGGTGAGAAGCGAGCGCGCTGCCACTGTGCTAACCCGGCACGAAGATCAAATGATCTTATCTCAAAAATCGAGTGCAAGTGCGGAATGCGTTCTAGAATGCATTGCACATTTGTAGGTGGCACACTTAAAATGAGTCGTGCTAATGTGCAAAGATAAGCATCCATATTTATTATGAATCATGTCATAGATCTAATGCACGATTAGTATCCAAGTTAGTAGGAACAAAAAGGAAACCCGAGCCCCATCTCAATTTCTGTCTTAGTGTTGACCTAAAACACCCATTTGCCTTTGTATGCCAACCAAGAACATGAAGAATTCATCTAGAATAAATTTTGATGAAATTACAATCCAAAGAGAGATTATTGCAACAGAAATATCTGTCCATCAAGAAGATTAATATCGTAAATAATTCAAACTAAGAAATATGTAAATGAAGAATGTCATACCCAAAAGCGGTTGTCTCGTTTTAACATTGCCGATAGCCATTCGTTGGTAACGAACTTATGACCAATGATATGTTAGAGGATGGAGACCAGTCATTATGGCTAGTGCTAAAAATTGATTTCATTGCAATTATTGCTTCAAGGTAGACGTCGTGCACCTAAAATCTAATCATTCATGTCTATACATCATTATCATGCGCAATTACGGAATATGTATTCCTCCAAGTTCGTTTTGATGATACAGTTTTAATACAGGGCAAACTCATCAACAAAGAGTGCACAAAAGGAATGAATTTCATTATTTTAATTTTCAATTTGACACTTTACATGTTTTACGGTGACGTTACAGGTATGATTTTCAGATATTTTTACCATCAAATATATTCCGCCTTTTCGCTTTACAGAGTTACTTCCCTTTTGGGACGTCAGGTAACGTAAAGGGATTATGACGAAATGAAATTTCTTCAGAGCCGTCGAATTTAAGCATGTTTCCCTTGTAACCATATGGCCTCTCCCCCACAATAATTAAGCTAATTAATTATTCATATTAATTAGTAACATGTATATGGAAATTGCTAACTTGAGTTTTCTATAGTAAAAGGGGAATCATTATAACTTAATTTCTTGACTTTAAGTTTGAACTTCATATTAAGACAATTAAATTCTAGTTTGTAAATTCTGTAATCTGTTTAATTTGATTCCCACGATGCTGAAAACACTGTAGTAATTTGCACACCTGCAAGTACTTTAGTCTTTGTTTTCCGTACGAGTTAATTGAAAGCTAATTGGAAATCGCCCCGTAAAAGCCATTATTGTTCTGTATTTGGAAGAATCTAATTTCCAAAATGTCTTTTTAATCAAAAACCAATTACTTATTATTTCGTGCAGGTGTTAGCAATTTTCAGTCATCCACATATATACTCGGCGCATCGTTTTGCCGACCAGTTTTAGTTTTTAGTTTGTAACTTTTAGTTTAAGTTGCGCTCTGATACCGCTATGATTAAGATGTTACGATTTAAATAAACTAAGAACTTTTATTCGGACTTCAGTTTATAGTTTTAAAAATGACTGATTAATACACAACGCGAACTACAATTAACCTGTAGGCCATTGCCTTGCACCCTGAATTCTAAAAGTTGCGTGTTTCCGTAGAATTTGATTATGTCAAAATTAATTCACGTCATATACCGTCCCAAGTGGGAGGGAACGAAAATACCGAATGTCACCGAATTCTTTAAATGTACTTGTAAAAGATATTATTAGAATATTGATAATATCTCGTTATCCTCATTGAATTATGCTTTATTTTGGTTCTAGGTGAAAAGTGCAGAAAAAATCAGTACCAATGTTTTGATGGGAGTTGTATCCCCTTGAGAGGGTTTTGTGATGCTCACGTGGAATGTGAAGACAAATCAGACGAGTTCAACTGTCGTAAGTATTATTCGTCTGTTTAATCTTCTTTGGTTTAAACAGGTTAAAACGCATCAACATCTTTATAAAATATAAGGCATAATATAATAATTTCGTATTCTGTTGTGACGGTTCGGGTATCGTGCCCGGTTAGCTAAGTCGGTAAGAGCGTCTGCCCTGTAAGCAGAAAGTCTCGGGTTCGATTCCCGGACTGGCCACATTTTCCATTCCGCCTGTCACAGAGTGAATCTCATGAGTTGTCTGTCGTTTAGGGCAACTATGTAGAAGAACCAGGGATTTATTTGTCTTTCTTTGTGAGGTTTCCGGTTAACAACTCTGGGAAACCTCAAAATTTGAGGGTAGAGTGTGACGGTTTGGGTATCGTGCCCGGTTAGCTCAGTCGGTAAGAGCGTCTGCCCTGTAACAGAAGGTCTCGGGTTCCATTCCATTCCGCCTGTCACACTGTGTTTGCAATCAATAAAAAATCAAATGAGATTGTTAGTTTGAAATAAAGGAACAAAAGTTATTCCGAAATGAAGAGGAGATCAAATGTCTGGAAATAGTAAGCTTCTCCTGCATCCTGGAAAACATTTATCTTACCGTGAATGAAAAACCGTAGTTTTTGTGGTGTCCGGAGATTGAAATGAAAAGGGACATAGAGAATCAATATAATTTTTATAGCTTCAACACTGAGAAAAACAGACCAAGTTTGAATATGGGTTATGTCGCTTAGTTACGTGCCATTTGAAACTTAAATATTTTTTGGTTTCTGGACATCTAAGCAAAACCGTTGCAAAGAACCAATTCTTTTCTTAGATTTAGCTTTAACACCAAACAATATATACTTCAAGTTCGAAAATGGGATCAGAGAATGTAAACATTCGAAGCAAAAATGAAGTGTCATCAAGTTTGCTGACAAATGTACCTCCCTTCTTCTTAAACAATACAGAGATCCACAAATAGAGATTAGCTTTGGCTTAATATGCGATCCTCTTTAAATGCAATTACAATAGTTCCTCACCCCCACAAAAGACTACTGCCATTATGCAGCCATCTTCCTCCATAAATAGCATTTTTCAAAGCCATTGACCACCTAACCTGACGAGCAACAGCATTTTCTACCCCAAAAAACAGTCAAAATATAGGTAAGTTTCCCCTTGTGAGCAGCCATGTATTTTCATTAGATACCAAAAAGTACGCACCTTTCTACATAACTTGACTTCACTTGGTAAATATCAAGTTTTACTGAAAACTTAAATTTCGACCACATCATCTTGAAGATATCTTTTTCCCTAGCGAATGAATGTCTTCTGAGGCATGAGCTGTATGAAGAGGATGAATCTATTGGTTACCAAGGCAACAGGAGGATTACAAAAGATGGCGAAGAGTGCATATCTCCATGTAGAGGTATCCATGGACGAATGGTTGGCTGTGTTACGGAGACTAATACTACAATGTCATGTGATGTACCTTATTGCAGTATGTATATAAATAAAGTTTCAGAGTAGTTCTCCTTTCTTTACAACGAAAAGAAATTTGTTGAAATCAGAAAATATAAAAAATTAAAAATGCATGTTATTATACTTTCGTAAGACAAAATTTCTGGGTATACAACTGATGGTCAGAGTTTCTCGATTTCATGATAAGAATAGAATTCTCAAATCATATTTTGTGCGACCGAAGTGAGGGTTGTTCCTAACAATCAGCAGGTGATTTCTATCTTTAGTCTTGTTAGCAAGAACCGATGAAAATACTTTCTCGGTTGTGTGACTTGTAAGTAACAACCGAGGAAAATATTTCCTCGGCTGTTGCTAACAAGCAGCAGATTATTTCTAATGTCGCGCATGTGGGATTACCATAGCCTCCGTTACAGAAATAACTTATCTTTATCTGCCGAATGACTGACTCTCATGCGCATAGAAAAAAATAGTTTGAAACGATATATTTACTTTGTACTATTTCTTAATAGTATCACACGTCAGATGAAGGCATAATCGCAAGGCAAATAGGCATAAAATATATTATAATAATGTGAGCAATGAAACGAATCAGTGTAAATTCAAATACTTATTTCAGATTTTTACACGTAAATTACATATTGATAGTTAAACCCATAACAATTTCTATTCCCAAAAATATTTCCTCGGATTCTCTCAGTGTAATCTGCGACGTCTTACTAAATTTTCTTCCATGCTTATATTTCGTTTTTTATCATGAAGGTCTGTACAACAGCTGGACAGGAAGGACTTGTGATCTGACCGCATCTCTCTGTGGATGGTCATTGTATTCAAATTCTGAAATGTATTCCTGGGAACAACAAGGTATGGTAATTTTTATGGCGTTTTCTATTGTAAGATAAGAGAAGGGAGCGGGTCTCCAACCCAACCACACCCTTGTTGCAGCACCAACAACAAATCACGCATTGCGAAACCATACGATGCATACAAAGAGACGAAAAGAAGTCATACGCCATATAAACATCAAACACAAATGACTACATGTGAACCAAAGAGACCAATGGGCAACTGGTGCCGACTTTTGACGGCATTTGTTTCGTGTTATTTAAATACGTTAAAAGAGGAATAAGAATAGGAGAATGATCTCCAGTAAGACCTCATCTTGCTGAGAACATCGAACACAATCATTGATGTAAACAGAAGGGAGGGTATCGCCAACCAGGCCCGACTGGAGTACCAAAAGCAAAAAAAAAAAAGAAACACCCGATGCGAGGGAAGGAGGGATCTCCAACAACATTCGGTTGCAGCATCAACAGCAACACACCAAACACCCCAAGTGAAAACACAGAGAAGACACACATAGCAACGAGAGACAAGAAACAGCAATCGAGACATCAAACATCGAACACAAAAGACCACACATAAACCAACGAGGCCCATGGACAATCGGTGCCGACTTAGGACGGTCATTAGCAACGTTAGTACAGATGGTGTATTTATCCTGGATAACATGCGCACAACCCTCCCCCTTTTTCGGTTACACAACGGTCTCGAAGAAAACACAAAGACGAGTATAGCAAGAGACGAAAGGAGACGTAAGACATTGAAACATTAAAGGTATGACAAAATAAATTCTACATACTGGACAATCAGACGCACCACCCCTACGCCAAACACATGAAAAGAAATCAAAGAAGGCGTACAAAAATATAAATGTCAAAACATAGATATATCGCATATTAGCTAGTCCATACGACATGATCGGCATGAGCCTGTTGTGGCCAAAATATCAAGTCCAAGCCGAGCAAAATGACTGCATTAAAGTTTGACAGTTAATTCGCTTTTAATTCAATGCCCTGCGGAATTTGTCAGTACATTTTCATAACGATGAAAGCGCAAAAATCGGGTGAATTGTATAAATATTTACTGTTTAAAGCATTGTTAAATTGTCTTGACATCGATGGTGTAGAAAAGAATAATAGATGTATTGAGAATCAAACCTATTTCGGCGGTCCAACCTAGCCAGTAACGTTAAGCGCCTTCTGGTATAGAACAGCAGTATTAGGCGATCAAGAAAGGAAAAAACGTATAGATAGAAGATTTAAAGAATCAACTTCGGTTGATCGTCTGTCTCTTCAACGCATTCAAAATGTTCTGGTAAAAAATTATTGAAATTTCTACAACGTGGGTCCTGTAGCATCATATCCCACCCATCATGCTTCATCTTTCGGTACATTTTTTGACATAATAATTTTCACCCTCTTTGGCCATATTACATTGTTTAGATTGAGGATCACTGACGAGGGTTTAGTACCCGAAACGTGCATGTCTGGTCCATGTTGCAAATTTATCCGTTTATAAATGATGCTATTGAATTTGAAGACGTTTAACACTGAAATTGGGAGGAGATTGTTGATGAGGGAAAATGACAGACACGATAAATATTTTCTAAAGGGAATGAACCAGGAGTGGAAAAGACGGGGAAGTTGAATGTGAAAGGAAGATTCAGAGAATGTTTGTCAGTCTGAGTAAAAGCAAGATAAAGTGGAAAATGAGGGTTTGCTGATTAAGGTCATATACCGTATAACCATGCATTTTCGCGAGATACTAATAAGCGCTGAACTCACGAGTGGTTTTCAATCGCGAAATAGATTCTCGCGAAAAATTTGTTTGATAAGGTATAATTCTAAATTTGTATATAAGTTACATTTCATCTTATTATACATGTGTCACTCTTCACTCTTTTATTGATTAAACGTTAAGAAAAGTGAATTGAGTGTATTCTTAAAATAGAACTATCAAACAATTCAATGATGAAAGGTGCAAAACAGTACCACCATGTGATCATATTTGTTTCTAATTAAGGAATCGCGAAAATAAAGGAATCCTATTTCCCATAAAATTGCGATATTTGATATTCACGAAAATTGCTGGTCATACGGTATGTGAAATACAGATTGGAATTTGACTAACCACTGACATTTAGATTCAAATAACATGTGTGCGGAGTTATTCTTTTATCTTAATAAATAGGAGAAATGGTGTATATAAATAATTGGGATTTCTCTTTCCGGCAAACTATTATTTTGACTATCACAACAGATGTATCATTTACAAGATTTCAGCATCTGTCATTTTCAAAAGGAATGATCGCGAGGCAAAGACTTGCGAAAATTGTGATACGTTCTTGGGAACCGTACTACCAACAAATTTACTCCATAAGAAATCACTGTCGTGAGAAGCATTGTTTTCTGTGAAACTAACTTATGTTGAAATTTATTTCTTTCAGACACAACGTCATCTGCAAAGATTCTCATTCTTGGACACAATTTTACCTACGCCAGATTAACAAGTCCAATCCTTACTCACGTCATTGCCTCAGATTTTATCAAGTTCAATGTTTCTGTTTCAAAACCAAAGAATGTATACTGGTCAATTAAATATGGCGACAGGAAGATATGGATGGCGAACGTTTTCCAAACCCTATAAGAAAATGGTCTTTGCAAGAGAAGGAATTCTTCATCTTGCAAGAACAAGTCAGCAGCACTCAATATAGGAAACGAAGAAAGGTTTGTGGCAAAATCAAAATACTCTTAAAACATGGGAATATTTACACAGCCAATTGTGCTTAAAATGAAATTCATGTGAAATCTACATGAACTTTACATAAAAGTTCACATGAAATTTATGTGAAATGAGCGCGAACATGAAATTTATATGGAAAAATTTGAATGAAAGTCACAAAGAAAAATTCATGTGAAGAAAAAAATTTTGTGAAATTCATGTAAAATATTTTTCACATATAAATTCTCACATATACAATCTCATGTTTATATGAATTTCATTTGAAGTTTCATGTGAAATTTACATGATGTAATTTCATATGAATTTCATGTGAGGCACGGTCGGCTATGTATGCTTTTTATTGAAGAATTATGTTCGTATTCTTTAAATGATCCTAATAAATTCTAAAAAATGTTTATTATAATTTAGAATGCATTTTATTCAAAGGTCTCAAAAATCCTTTTCGCATTTTTGAACTGATTCTAATAAACTGTTAAAACTGTTTAATATACCTTTGAACGCAGCTTTATCAAATGTCTAAAAGTAAAAACGATGTTAAATTGGTGTTGATTAAAACAAAAATTCTAATTGAAAGTTGCATATTGCATCTGTTAAACACGTGCATTATCATTCCGTCTCTTGAATGACATCTTTGTAGATTTACGCTTACTTCTTCTTCTATGGATTCGGCTATTACAACGTTACCGTGGACTTGCAAGAGATTTCAATATTGGACCATTCAGAGGCTATAGTATGTATACTGAATAAAAGGAAGTTATGTAATATTTCTTCATATTTGTCTTAAATGCACGATGAAAAGAATGAATGAACTTCTTGGAATACCAAATGATCTTCTAAAAATACAAAAGGACTACTGATTGTCCCCATGCACCTGATCTAACTTTGGAATATTCTCCATTTCGAAAAAAGAGTAGGATCTCCTGCATGACCACATAATGTTTGCAATTGTTCCGATGGAAATTCTAATGATTTTACATTCTGATATTCTGTCATAGACCATTTGAACCACCCAACCAAAGATTGTACTCTATGTCTTCCAAAATGGAAGTTACCAGATATGACAGTTCTACCGAATTGAAGCGGCGGGTGTTGCATGCAAGCAGGAGATACATACTCTTCCTGGGCACTTGGTCTCACTCCCATATCGGGAGTTCGCTTCTTTTTATATGGTGGAGGTTTTTCTTTGTTTGCTTTGCTTCCTGTTTTATCCTGATTTTGTATGCCTTCGGTTTCTGATTTTCTGAATTATCGATTTTGTGCTGTATACAGCGATATGGTCATTATCCATATTTGTCATTTGTATTGCCTTCTCGTCTTTGAAACTGAAAACTGATTGGTAATTCTAGGAATACCCAATAAACTTTTGGGAAAGCCAAAGAACTTCTCATGGATCCCTCCTTTCTCCTTGATATTGTAAACTACAATTACTTGAATGTATGTATGTGTAATCATAACCATGGTTAATTTACAATATTGTAATCAAATTCATGATAGTTTCATAAAAGGGGCATCATGTGGGCTGTCGATTTACAAGTACGTAAGTATTTATGACTCCACTGTAATTCAACTTTTAATTCTTCCAATTAACAGTCTTCAAGTTTGACCATCGAAGTTACGCATTTTTGATCATACACATCTTGTTCATGAAGTCTATAAACCTCTCACTGCTTTTTGCAGTATGTATTGTAAAACCATTTTTTCCATCAAGTACTTTTTTCAATAAAATAGATAAACACCATTAAAACGTGAATTTCGAAATTTGCAAACATAGAAATTAAAGAACAACCGAAATTAATAGAATGTTAAACGTCTTCATATTGAATAATATAATTTAAGGACAGATGAAATTGCAGCATGGACCAGACATGCACGGTTCGGGTACATAACCCTCGTCAGTGATACTCAATCTAAACAAATATTACACCACCGTCAGGGAGGGATGGCTATTGCTCAACCCGAGTGTACAAATTTTGCAAGTCCATGACGAGGCTTGCCGAGTAACAAGCAAAATTTTTACACTCGGGTTGAGCATTTGTCATTTCTCCGGCCTCCTTCACGGTGGTGTTTGATTGTTTTTCTCAGACGTCGTCTACTAGAAAGATCAACTTATATAGTGTAATCACCTGTTTGTTGCCTTACATCTATAACGTCGCTTAGGTAGCGATGACATCACAGGGTGAGATCGATTACGTCATAGGGTGAGATCGAGTTATCTTACGCCAGGGAAATTTGAGAGTTCTAAGTCTCGTGTATACTCGTCTATGCTTAAAATGTCCTTGAGTGGGAAAACAAATGGCTGAACAGGAATGTATTGTTGGTGGCACTACATGACAGAAGGGGATCTCCAACATTACTCGGTAGCACCAACAGCAACACACCAAACACCCCAAGTGAAAACACAGAAAGGACACACACAGCAAAATACAATGAACAGCAAACGAGACATCAAACATCGAAGACAAAAGACCAAACATAAACCAACGAGACCCATGGGCAATCGATGCCGACTTAGGACGGCCATCAGCCACGTTAGTAGCAGATGGTTTGGTTATCCTTGATTACGTACGCACAACCTTCACCCTTTTCCGATTACCCAAAGGTCTCCAAGAACGCACAATGGTTGTGTTAAATAGCCTCCTCACAGTAAGATGACCATACAAACAAGACAGCACAACACAGGGGCCCCAGCAACTCATATGAATACCTAAGTATATATGAAAAGAGGGTAGAGGCGTAAGAAATGCAGTCCCTAGCTGTTCTGCCGGCTGTAGCGAGCTCTGTAGCAAGCTCACCCGAGAGAGTCCGACCGACATTCAGGGAGGACAGGTGGACGGGGCCTTCTTTAAAGAGGTTCGGACATGATCCGTCATGGAGTCCTGTCGTCACAGTCGGTCAGAGTGCCAGTCTTAAAAATATGCTGTTACAAGGCTGTGGATTGGTCCAGTATAAGAAACAATTGGATGATAATAAAATGTATTTTTCTCTGCAACCCTTGAGTTTTCAATGTTGTAATTTTGTAATTTTCCGTAAAATTTCATGATATTTACAAGTATCATGAATATGTCAGCCTTCTGTGATTTTTTGTTTGATTCTCAATCACTTGCATCTGAAATAATGGTCACAGGGCAATCCTGATTTTCGAAATCAACAATTTACGTATTTTGTTTTTTTTTTTTATATTATTTTTTTGGGGGGGGGGGGGTGTTAAAGATAATTACATTTTGAAAAAATTCATTTCACAGTGGGGCATGAGCTGTGCATGAACTGTACATGTACTGTACATTATCTGTGAACATCGACGGCTGATGGGGCAAGCCAACAGGGGATGCTTACTCCTCCCGGGCATCTGCTCCCACCTCTAGCTTGCTAGTGGTCCGTTGATGCTCAAGTTGGTGCTCTATTGAGATTATCGTCAAGATATTCTTTAACTCATGTACATAGTACCAATATTATTAAATTATCACGTCAATCGATTTTGAATACCGGGTAATATCGGCTATTTTGTCATTTTCTGCCGTGTTTATAAAAGATTAAGATTTAATGTTCATTGTAGACAAATTTCAATTGCGGAGATGATGAATTCGAATGCTCGCCCTTTTCTGGTTCGTGCATTCCAGTTGAGTTCGTTGGTGACGGTTTCGTTGACTGTGAGCATGGAAAAGATGAAACAGTTGCCGATACAGGAGGTTAGTGATCCAACCATACGATGTTTTATATCGGATAGTTATACAATAATAGTAGTGTTGGTACCAAAGTGATTATCGCGGTGGACTACAAACCCATAGATCGTGGGCTCAAATCTCAACATTGCCGATCATTGCAAAACCATTGTAACCTTGGGCAAGTTACTTTACACTAGAATGTCATTATACTCTGATAAGCTACAATGGATCCAGAAATTATGAGAAACATAATTCATGGATCCATTGCAGGTTATCTAAGTTTAATCACTTTTCAAATAGACAGTTATTACATATACTAACATTCGTTTTTACACACTTAAAAGACGTTTAATACTTTTTAAATTCCGTCATTACGTACCGGCGGTGTAAGACACTACAGCCATCACAGTAATGCTCCTATAATCACAGTGTAAATTCTATTCAAATGAACGGGCATATGTAAATATAATATAAAAATTTCGAAGTCAACAATTTCATGGTTATAACATCACAAAGATGAAGAAGAGTTTCCGAACATGACGACGTGTCACTGACGACAGCGGAACACACACATGTGTGCTAGAAATGATACAGACAGACGGACCTTAGTAGAACAACCACACTGGAACACGACGGATACCATCATATATCTATACTCTTCACAGATCCTGGTACAACTGAATGAAATTTGTTAAAAGTAGATCCATTGAAATGAATTGATGTGACGTATTCAGTGCCAGGTGAACAGATCCATCCAAAAATGTTATCCGACTCCGTATCAACAAAAGTTCCTTCTGGCGTTGAGAAATAACTGCAATTTTATATGAAAAAAAACATAGTTTTGCATGTCTCGTAGAAATCGAAAAGAAAGCCCGATACTGATCAACTAGAGAAACAAAATATTATTCCAATTTTGAAAATACGCACTAGGCAGCTGATATCAATGAGAACTGGTAATAAGATGAACGGTCTCTCTAATAAATGATATCCCCAAGGACTAACAAGCTAGGCGAACGATATAAAAGAACAGGGATTCTTAGTACTCAAATTCAACACATATTGTAACAGAAGTGTAGATAGGATAAAGGCCGAAATAAATCATATCTAATTTATCTTTTCTTATCCTTTTCTTTCAGAAACTGTAACGTGTGATGAAAATCAAATGAAATGTCCCTCGTCAGGTGTGTGCATCTCGACTAATGCTTCAGCTTCGTTGAAGAAGCAGTGTAAAAGCAACTCTACCTCAAGACCGTATGTCATACAGAATACTTCTTGTCCGAACGATTTCGAATGCAAAAGAGAATTCGGAATGCTTGACAACGGTACTGCAATCTGTCTTAACGAAATTAATCTATGTGATGGTGTTCCTCATTGTCCGTATTGGGATGATGAAGTGAATTGTCCGTCGGTATGTCCGATTCAATGCATGGACTGTTCTCTGGGGACATACAAATGCCGTGCAGAGAATTGGGATAGTATTCCCCGAAATGCTAAGAACATTGATCTGTCTGGACAAAATGTGAATATAACTAAACTATGTTCGGAGCCCAGAATCGGTCTGTCCTCTTTAAATCTTTCCAGTGTTGGATTAACGGACCTTGCATGTCTTTTTAACCATACACTGTTTCCATCATTAGGAAATTTGGATGTCTCAGATAATAAGATAACAAATACATCGATACATGGCTTCGGCATGAAAATAAACCTCGACAGAAATCAAGGATTTAATTTGATTTAGTATCTAAGCTATCATTGCGAGATGCAGGTATCGAGGATCTGAAATGGGTGTATCGTAAACCAAGACATGCATACCTTTGTATAAACTGTGACCATACAGAACTAGATGTCTCTGAAGACAGTTGTCCGACCTGTAAGTTTCTCTTCTGTATACAAGAACTAAACCTAACTGGTAATGCAATATCTGATATCAGCTTTATAATTAACTGCACGTTTCTGATAAAACTAGACATATCATTCAACAGTATATCATCGTTTGGAAATCGGCCGTATCATTCAACTTATCTGAAGGAGATGTATATCCACCATAACTTTCTGACTGCTATAGAGACTTCTGTTTTTAAAGGAATGAGGACACTTACCTATATTGACCTCAGTTGGAATCGTATTTCTTCTATAGAGAAAAACAGTTTTCATACATTAGATCGATTAAGAGTACTAGATTTGAGTTCTAACAGACTACAATTTTTACATTCATCCGTTTTCCATAATTTAAAACGACTTCAGCATTTGTCGTTGAGTCAAAATGTTCTAGAGGACCTTCCAAGCTTGCTTTTTAAGGATCTGGTCCAGCTTGTTACTTTAGACTTAAGCTGTAACAATATCAGATCTATAAAGAATGAATTATTTGATGGACTTTTATCGCTAAAAGAACTGGATCTGAGTGGAAATCTTATAGATGCCAACGAAAGAATGTTTGACAGATTAGTTGTGTTACATTACATGAAAGTCGAAGACTTCTCGCTTTGTTGTGCGAGACCAAAGAGTCTTTCTTCCTCAAACTGTAAAGCTCCTTCAACAATCATATCGTCATGTTCCAATTTAATTGGATCAGGTTTTCTCGGAGTCTATGTATGGGTGATAGCTGTTGTTTTATTCTTTGGGAACACATCAATACTTCTCTCGACCATAAAAGCCAGAGCTTCTAGAACTAAGATGTGTCCATTGCTTGATATTGCGATAGCAGAAATATTCCTCAGTCTCTACTTATTCATAATAGCAGTTAAAGATGTTGAAAGTAGAGGAAATTACGGTTTTGATGACAAAAATTGAAGAAAGAGCGCTTTGTGTGATATAGCTGATGTGTTTTACTCCGTTTCATTAGAGGCGAGCACATTGGTTCCTCTCATTTTATTGTTGGAGAAACGATTATCCAGAGAATTACGAGCTCTGGAACAAATTTTAATCTTTGCTTTTGTTTGGTGCTTTTCGATATGTGTGTCAGTTCTGCCAAAACTTAGAGGACGCGTTGATATTTCCATAACAAGCATATGTCTCCACTTTCCAATTTCAACCTTTTTGAAGGAAAGATTCTTCTCGGAGTATTTGGATGTGCTGCATTTAGTCGTCAATGTTTCGATCATCGTTGGAGTTATCATTCTAAAAGTAAAGCAGATTCACAGAGACAGATTTAAGAGGACCTGGATGACATCAGAAGGCATAATGCACAACAAGCATGTGGATTACTTCGTACTTGTAACACTCGCAAGGAATTTCTGCATTTATGTAGCGGGTGAGGTTTAATCTTATTAAACCTACCCTCTCTTTTCTTTCTTCCTTTAAGGACAAAAACGACCATAAATTGGAAGTTGTGTCGGGTGTAACATGACCTTTGTAGACGACCAATTGATTCTGAGGGGAAGGGGGGACTAGCACCTTTAGGATTTTTAATATTCTGAATCTCTAAATGATGTTAATGAAATTCTTCCCTTTAAATAACAATTTTTAAGCTACATTGACACCAAAACATGAAATAAACAGTGCATAAACTAAGCAATTTCAAGATTGCTTCGCTCGCAAAAGTAAATAATTTTCAGCTCGCTTCGTTCGCAAATTGCGAACATACGAACTATGGACTCAAAGTTCAATAGCAGCGAGTCGAATATGTACATCAGTTGAACTTCGAGCGAAGAAGACAAAATAAGTTTACATATGTGTGGCGCGCCCTCGTTTAATTTTCAAATATCAAGAATTAATTTTTGTGAAGAGTGGGCGGGTCCAGGGTTTGTTCAGGGTATATACAGAAACATAGCAAGGAAGGGCAGGACAAGCAATATCCACAATGGACATTTAGTGTTTACTATTAATTATTGTATAAACTTCCCTACGGAGGTATTAACTTTGTGATTTATTTATTTTCTTAAATTTCCAAATAGGTTGAATATAAAGTTGTTAAATCAGGAAAAAAAACATGGTGAAAAGTAATTGTCCAGCGAAATTGGCTGTGCCGCTTATTAGAAAGAAATTATATTTCCAAATGTGCTGTCAGAAAGCAATTTTCTAGACAGAACTGACGAATATTTATATTTTCTTTTCTTTTAAGGATACCTTGTTATGTTCGACATAGATGTGGTTGGCTATGACTGGATAACTCTTTTCTTGATACCATCATGTAGTGTTGCAAGTCTTTGTGTCAGACGGAAACTCAGGCAAGGACGAGGAAATGATCAAAGTAAGTTATATAAGTAAGGAGGGGATAGCCAACAAGACTCGGTAGCTTGTACGTAATCATCAATGGGAGCTGAGGTCAAGTTATCATCAGTCCATGAAAGCAATCTGCAGTGTTGTTCTTATTTCAATAATGAATTACTCTGGAAGATACATATGCAATTTTCCTTGTTGAGAAATCCCTCCGAAGATTCTTTTTGGGTATCACTCCCTATTGATAATTAAAGCATCACATATAATCTGAAGTTAGAGTGGTTACACCTTATACATTGATAAACGTGAACATTGTGAAATTCAAGGAGTTTTAATCTATCCTAGACAGAGATACACACCGGATGATATTTCATCGAGGAAATCACGAATGACAAATATGGATAATGACCATATCCCTGTATACAGCACAAAATCGATAATTCAGAAAATCAGAAACCGAAGGCATACAAAATCAGGATAAAACAGGAACCAAAGCAAACAAACATAAACCTCCACCATATGAAAAGAAGCGAACTCCCGATGTGGGAGTGAGACCAGGTGCCCAGGAAGAATAAGCATCTCCTGCTTGCATACAACACCCGCCGCTTCAATTCGGTAGAACTGCCATATCTGGTAACTTCCATTTCGGAAGACATAGATGATAGAGTACAATCTTTGGTTGGATGGCTCAAATGGTCTATGACAGAATATCATCCACCATTCTGGAGAGTGGGACATCATAGTGTATGACGAGTTCCCCATATCGACCGTAGAACTTCCTCAGTGACGATGTTAGTCGGTCACAAACATATCCCTGACTGAGAAGCTAATCTGAATCTCAGTGCACCTAAACCAGTTTCGTCTCATTTACAGGGGTTTTAATCAAAGAGGTGTTTAGTGCAAAGAGGACCCCGTCGGAAAAGAGAGAAATTCTATAAATGGAATTCGTAACAGATAATTTCATCGAGACAGCTTTTCATCAAACGACCAAATAAACGGTAAAAGGAAAAACGAGTAAAAAACCTTCAGATAAACAGAGATTTATAATTCACCCTGACCAAAACCACCAAAACAATATACAACTCACCATGAAAGAAAAGTAGAAGATAAAGGTCAATACAGTTGTTCACATTTACTTCGGTACTTAATATTGCATCCAAACTTGGTTTAAAAGTATTCAAACTTGGACAGATCCACGACGTATCTGGATATACATGTACCTTATCATTCGACGCAACCAGTCATTTGAAAACCTTACTGTATGACAAGCTTTTTGGTTTCAACTTCGAATAATTTACTTCACTTTCATGAGTAGCAACGTTCCGTTTTCTCCTGCATATGGCATTTTTGATTCTCAGGTAAACGGTACGCCGGGGTTCGTAACTGTTCAAATGGAATTTCTTAAAATTTTCCCTTACCTTCTCGACTTTGATGGGTACTTCTTCTATGTTTATCCAATGATTTGGAGAGGATATTAAGTATGCACCAACCACTGACGTTATTTCATTACCTTTAGACGCATTCATAATGTCGAAGGGTTCCAACTCTCTACCTTCTTGAAGAAAATTCCAAATCAATTTACATGCACCAGACACGTGTTTCGAATATTAAATTCTCATCAGTGATGCTTTCAGCGGCGCCATCATAAATAGTTTCAGTAGCGCCCCCTTTAATTTATAGAAGTTAGATTTATACATTTACATTACAAAGAGCGCGCGGCTCCTAATGTCCTGTAGGGTCGATTCAGTAGCATATCCAAATAAAATCTATGTTCAAAAGCATTGGAGGAATGGTGCTAAGATGTTAAACTCCTTTAATTTCGATGATATTTATCGGTGAAATGGCTAGTATCCGAAATAGCAAAAACAGTATATTTTATGTCTCATTGATATAAGGCCAAAACAAAGCTTCTTTCAGGTGACAGAACTGGAAAGAAGTCATAAATACACTTGACAAACATCAGACCACGGGGAACGATTTTAACTGCTCCACACTGCAACGTAAAATAAGTGTCTGTATAAATAATGTCGAAATAATCATGTCATGTAACAAACGAAACACACGTTTTCACATTAATGTGCTTATTACATCATCCGCCAGATTATGATTTTAACTTTTTGTAACTTTGCACTGAACTGTATCATTTCAGAATATCAACAATAACACAATACAACAGGATGATTTTGGCACCTGGTCTCACTTCGGAATTTTGTTCATTCCGAGGTTTCTGTGGAAAGTCTAATGGTTTTGTCTCGACTATGAGACTGAATAACTGATGGGTACTTCTGTAATGTTTATTCGAACAATATACACATGTAGACAAAATGATCAACTCCTTCCTTTGTTTCAGGTCATTTTAGCTCACTTTCCTGCGCACTTGGATACAATCGGACAAGGAACAACTTTGAAAGTATCAATTCAAAAAGGAAAAAACAAGACTCGTTCGTACAGACTTTCTCAATAATGTTCCTTAAATTAAATAATTCTCTTATGAGATCAATGTGAACTAAGATGTAATATATTACTGTAATACAGTCATATTACTGTAATACAGTCATCTTCGATTCTAAATTTGATTTCTCCATTTTGATTAAGAATGAAATTAGGAAAATAAGGCAGCCAATATTCTGCGAGTCAATGCTGAATTGAAATGCTTTTTTGACTGCTTGATTTTCAGTAAACGGCAGAAAAATGTTTAAGTTAGCAAGAATTGTAGTAGATGTCTATGTATGATTGTGAGTAAATATGAATAAATGCTATGAATCAACCAAATGTGGATATTATGTTGAAGCTATAATACGCAAGCAAGAAGGGGATCTCCAACATCAATCTGTTGCAGCACCCACAGCAAAATAGCAAAACACCCACTGTAAAAGCACAAAGCAGCCATGTACAACAAGAGACGTAAAAAGGACAAGGAAAACTTAAACAACACAGAAACATCAAATACAAAATACAACACATAAACCTACGAGATCAATGGGCAACCGGTGTCGACTTAGGACGCAACTATTGTGCTTCTCTTTGTCTTCACATTAAAATCTTAAACATCTATAAAAAAATTAAAATGGTTGTCGTATCCATGACAACCGGAATTATATTGTTCTACTTTTTTACTAATATACACCGTTAAGGCCCGTTCACATTACGGCATTCTAGACAACGTGTAGCGACGTAAGACAAAAACAAATCCATACGCTGTCGAACGCTGGGCGTCAGTTGTGCAAGATCAAAAGAAAGCCGCTTTTCTGAGCGTTTGCCAAACGCACGATTTATGTATACAGCGTGTTCATAACTAATGCATAAACATCAAAGAAGTACCTAATAGTTATTCAGTCTCAAAGTCGAGAAGGCAAGGTCTTAACGTATAACAGTTTACTTGTATCTTCCGAAATGGAAATAACCGGATGTGATATTTCTGCCGAATTAAAGCGACGGGTGTTGCATGCAAGCAGGAGATGCTGACTTTTCTAAGGCAACTGGTCTCACTCCTAATTGGGAGTTCGCTTCCTTTCGTGTGTCGGAGGTTTTTGTTTGCTTTGGTTCCTGTTTTATCCTGATTTTGTATGCCTTCGGTTTGTGATTTCCCGAATTATCGATTTTGTACTGTGTATTGGGATATGGTCATTGTCCATATTTGTCATGCCTCTTATCAATTGAAAGCAAATAAATGTGCGTAAATCTTAGTGATCACTCGGACTCGGAGAGCGTAAGCATCCCCGCTCAATCAGTGAATCATTTGTCATAATATTTTAAAACTAGTACTGTAAACCTGGACATTTTCATGGGACAGTAATGTTCGTGTATTTCTCCAATCAAGGGATCCCGGACTTCTCGAAAATTTTCCCAAAAGAATAAAGTCCTGCTGCATTCTTACAAAGACAGACACGAATAGTGTTTATATATTTATAGTGAATATGTCCACCATGCGCATAGTCCTGATGTTATTATCGCGAAACTTTCCTCCAACAAAAATAACCACGTTAACAGTAGAGTGCTGTTCAATAGAGAAGAGAATATTATTCACATGTAAAAACCCTGAAATATCATCGAAGATTTTAACAATTAAGTTGTCAAGAGGGAATATTTTGAGCGATCAAAGCAAAGTTTTCCCGCTTCTTTTTCCCCTCGCGGCATAGTTGCAGGGGAATATAGTAACGCCGTCGTTGATGTGTAAGTGAGCATGTAAGGGTGTGTGGGTGCGTGTGTACATCACGCTTTTGTAAACAGCCTAGAGGACACAGTTTTGATCGGATCTTAATGGAACTTCATACATGTATACCTTGTGGCAAGAGTAAGAAGTCTATTGATTTAAAAGGTCAAAGGTCAAGGTCACAGATAGAAAATGGCTAGAATCTTTGTATACAGCCAAGAGGGCACAGGTTTGATCGGATCCTGACATACGTCATACACATATTTCTTGTGACCAGAGGAAGAGCCGTATTGATTTTCAAGGTCATAGGTCAAAAGTCAAGGGTACAGATTTAAAATGGTTGAATTTTTTCAATTTAGTCTTGAGAGTGCAGTTTTGGTTCGATCTTTACTTACAGCTTATGACAGGAGGAAGAGTGCGATTGTTTTTTAAGGTCATAGGTCATGTGTCAATGTCACAGATTGAAAATATTTAAAATCCTTGTGGTAATAGCTAAAATCCTTTTATACAACCTAGATGGAGCAGTTTTGATAGAATATTTACCAAACGTCATACACTTCTTGCTCATGACAGGGAGAAGAGCCCTATTGCTCATGACAGAGAAAAGTGCCCTATTGTTTTTCAAGGTCATAGGTCAAGGTCAAAGATTTGAAATACATTTTAGTTAAAATCCTTGTATACAACCTAGAGAACGTTGAATTATTGGATCTCTACCAAAATTCATACATATTGATTTTCAAGGTAATAGGTCAAATGTCAAGGTCACGGATTGGAAATACTTAAAATCCTTGTATACAGCCTGAGTGAGTACATTGATTTACATGCCGTGCGAGGGGATGCTACACTTTGCGTTGTCTAGGCTATGCTCAATTCTAAAACTAATGGATATCAATCGGAGGGCATCTCACTGTCCACTTCCTTACAGCTTTATTAAGGAAGGGATTTAGAAAAGCCGATTCCTTCATTAATATGTCGTAAAGGAACGTAAACATGTATCTTGGAAAATGGAGATATTTAAAATAAATTACTTATCCCCCCCCCCCCCCCTTTTTCCTTCTGAATACGCTTTTGAAGTCGTCGACGATTATTCTTAAGAAGATATCCTATAACTACCTTAACATTTAAATTATGCGATATGCACAATTTCTGTATCAATGGGTAATTTTTATTTGTAAATATCCAGAGATTTTATCATCAGGAATTCAAAAGGACTTTGTTCCGTAGTTGACATATTTAACTTCAATTGAGACATACATTTAAAATGCGTGTGAATGATAAAGATTACAATTCAAGTCTTAAGTTTGTCGAATCTTTACTTCCTTGTTTGCGAATACACCAGCGTGATTTATAGTCATAATTTTCAATAGTTGAGTTTCAACACTGCACTGCAAGATGAAGAGTGTTTTCTTCTGGATTCTTATTTCGTCCATTTTGAACCTGACTTTCACGAAAATACATTCCATTTGCGATGGAACGGGAGAATCTGAAGACCATAACGTCATAGGGTGTGTAATGTTTGGAGAAAAGTACAGCGGAGCACAATGGTCTGTCTGTATGAAGGAACAAGATCTGACAGGTGTAAGTGATGACAAAACGAGATGTATGAATGGAAAAAAGGATTGCTGGTACCCCTGTGAATTGGCTGCCTTTGGCAGAAGTCATGGTCGGGTTAGCGAATTATGTAAATGCTACTGGGATGGTCATAAAAAGTCGGACGTCGAGAGTAGTTGCTACTTATACAAGTTTGGAGACTGTTCTTGGTTCGAGAGGTGCCTTAAATCAAAATTGGAAAATGTGTTAAAATGTGACCAAAACGTTATAAATGATGTCGTCAAAAATGGATCCCAACTTTGTCGCGCAAATGAAAAACTTTTCGAAAATGCCCCTATAGAGCAGAGACAGCGCCTATTGGATTTTCAAACATGTTTACAAGCGCCATGGATGTCAATTCTCTTTGAACAGAATTCAACCATTTGCACTGAGATTCGCAATATGTTTAAGGTGAACTCATCAAAATGCTTTACTTCTTTAGCAGAGGAATGGATATGTGACCTTCCCAATGATTGGTTTGGTTACAGTCGATATTCGGCATACCATACACTTAAATCAGGATTTGAATCTGTGATGGGTGCAGGATATAACCATGAATATGATTCACATTGGTTTTGGGATTTTCGTAATATTCCATGCGACATATCGACTAGAAATTCTGCTGTCAAGAGACTTCTAGTTTCAACTACATACACGGAAGATGCTGAAATAGCTCTTAAAACGACGAGCACTTTAGCAAAACACCTCTCATGGAAAAGTAAATGCATAAGCTATGACGCTAAAATCTACCATAAGCCTCCAAAGAAAATCATAATGTTTATTGAAATTTCAATGTTTCAAATGGATAAATTTGATGCTTTCGAGACGAAATGTAATACTGTGCCAGATCTTGGCAATGAGAGAGAAGCGGTGACAAACTCCCTTCCTAGTTTAAAGTATGTAATGAAGTGCGCTGATGGGCATGAAGTGTGTGTAAAAAGAGAAGGAAGTACATCGGAAAGTAAGTTTTCTATTTTATACTTAAATATGATCTGACATTCTTTTCTGTCCTCTCATTGATTAAACAAAATTTGATTAAAAACGAACCAATACAAATTGTTCCGTAATATTATTACATGATAATTTCGTCGGTATTTCTATTTTTTCGGTTTAGAGAAAAAGTTTTGTTTCAAGGGCATCATTGTATTATTAAGATTTTATTTTTAATCAAGGCAGCGACCGGAGTTGTCATGATCTTGGTGGCTTCTGTACGAGCGCCTGCCCAGGCATCTATTCTAAAACGATATCTTGTAACGATGGGAGGAAATGCTGTTTTGAGAACGGTAAGATAATATAGTATATCTTATGTGCATTCGAGGTATGAAACATCATAATTTCAACAAGACACATTAAATGTATACCGACATCATTTCCTTTGCGGAGTTTAGCTATAGGATAAAAGAGTCGATACCGCTAGCATGCTGTATAATCGGTTTTCTGGCGGAGAAATTGAAGCTTTTATTTTCTTTAATTTGATAAAACACTGTTTTAATATGCTGTAAACGTGGAAATTTTCACGTGGGGGTAATTTTTGCGTTTTTCGCCAATATAGTTTCCTCCACGCAAAAGTATTCCCGCTGCATTCTTACAATGGGAAAGACATTGTTATCGCAAAAATTTCCACCACGCGTAACTTCTTGATGGTATAATGACGACATTTTCCCCGTGCGAAAATAACCATACCAAATATAGTTTTGAAATTTGAGAATAAATTTCACTTTACATTTCATTTTTCTAGGAGAAGACACAACTTGTCTTGCCATAGGAGGAGAGTGTCTTGAAGATTTTCAAAGATGTACACACGGTTCAGTCATTCCTGCCGCATGTACTCGGAATAAACATTGTTGTGCCTCGTATTACTTAGGCAAGTACTTAGAATAAGTAGGATTTGAATATAAACCGCCAATTGGATACAACTTTTCATCATTCAACAGAGATTATTTCTTTAGTAATGATGATATAAATCATTTGGTTTTAGAAGTTTCATGCAGAATTGGATCCTTTAACAAAAATTTTAGATTGTCAAATCATTATATTGAAATATATGTTCTGTCGTAGTAAAGTGTACCATATTACGGTGGGTAACCTCGCTACGCAGAACATTCGATTTATCTAACATTTCGTGTAATACAAATTATTTTTCACAGAAAGGGGAATGTGATGCAGTGTAAGGATGCCTTAGCTACGAGTCTTATCCAAAGTAAGAGAAGTAATATCCTTTTATAAAGCTGAAAAACGATTGGCGTGATTCGTGTAGATGAAAGTGAAAGAAGAACGCCGATCGTGTTTGTGCGTTATAAAAAGCTAATATCCTTGTCTTGGATGCAACTAATAGTTATAGGGTGTTATTACACTGCATCACATTTCCCTTTTTGTAATAAATTATCTATTTTGCGCAAAATTATAGAAAAATCAATTGTTCTGCGTTGCGAGATTACCCACCGTGCATTTACAACATACGAGGGCTGTTCCGAAAGTTCATGGACAACGCAAATTAAGGAAAGATCTAGAGAATTTGCTAAGAACCATGTTGATTTCCTTATATAACGGATAATTTTGAATACATATACGAATTTTCATTACGATTGGTCTATACCAAATTTTCAAATCCCCGTTTGAACAAAGTAAGGTTCTAGGTCACGGAGCAGCTAACAACGTAACGACGTCGGCAGATGTCCAGCATAAATTTGACATTTTAAAAGAAATAAAACACCTCTCATCTGTACAAAATTCAAAAATATCTTTTCATATATTTTGATAAGGAAGACATGTTCTATTTTCATGTGCATTTCTACCTCTATATCATGATGTACTTTCATCTTTGAATCATTCAAAGTCAGGTCACCATGAAGGGAGAAAACGGCATCACTTTACTTATTTATTGTTTACTTTTCGTACAACTTCGATCAAAATTGCGTGTTTATGTATCTATTCATCATAAAAACACATTCTTCTACCTTAATAACATAAGTTTTGATGTTTTTGGTCCGTATCAAGATGTATCCATCTCCGTCTGTTTTATTCAACAGAAATTCAAAACTGAATGACTGTCTGGTGCTCCGTAAAGAACTCTGACGTCATCAATTTTTGGTTTGTTTGATCAACAATATCATGCATAAATCCTCATAAAAGTCATAAATCTGGTCCAATTTTGTGAAAACTTCGCAGTGGTCAAGAAAAATAATAGTATTAATGTAACGTCTTCTAACTGAATAATGATATAAAAAGTTTAATTGATAGTCGAGTATTTTTTCTTATTTTTATTTAGCAATATAACGAAAGGGATGGGTTCGTTTCAACAACTCAAATTTCACTGCTCCGTAGCCTTTACCCTTCATGTATAAGGGTGACAATCATGCCCTTTTTGTTAATCATTTTAATCTGATTCGTTAATTTTCTCTTTTTGAATGTATCCATTTCATTTCTAGAAAATTTCATTCGCATACGACTTCAAGAAAGGAGGGGATCTCCAACAACACTAGGTTGCAGCACCCACAGCAAAATCCCAAAACACCCATGCAAAAAACACAGAACAGATACCCACAGAAAGAGACGCAAAGGGACAAGGAACACCAACTCACAACATAGAAACATGAAACACAAAAGACTACACATAAACCAACGAGACCAATGGGCAACCGGTGCCGACTTAGGACGGCCATCTGCCACGTAAATAGCAGACGGTGTGGTTATCCTGGATTACGTGCGCACAACCCTCCCACTATTCCGATTTCCCAGAGGTCTCGAAGAACGCACAGTTATGGTGTAAAACAACCTCCTCACTGTTAGGTGACCACACACAAACAAGACCGTAAAACACAGGGGTCCAAGCAACACAGATGAATATGTAAATGGATATAAAAAGAGGACGTGCGTAATACAGTCCGTGCTCTGCCGGCTGTAGCGAGCTCATATATGTTATCACCCGAGGAGTCCGACTGACATTCAGAGAGGACAGGTGGTCGGGGCCCTGTCTTCTCTAAAGAGGTTTGGACAGGGCCCGTCATGGAGTCCCGTCGTCACAGTCAGTCAGAGTGCAAGTCTTAAGAATGCGCTCGTACAAGACTGTATATTGGTCAAGTACCAAGCTTAGTGTCCGTCTGGTGACATTAGGATCATATCCACGGTATAAAAGGCGTTTGATGACTCTGACGCATTTTCGATACATATGCTGTCTACCTTTGATCCTTCTTATTTTGTTAATTATGTCACCATAAAATGCAGGTTGTGAAATACCCAAAGTAATATACTCCGTTGCTTGTATTGGTCCGAATTTCAAAAGAAGTTGATCATAATTTTTGTAAAATTTCCAGAAAGTCTTTACTAGTTTATGAAAGCGAAAACCTTGACCTAAAAGTTTCTTTGTAATTTGTAGATTTCTATTATGAAAATCCAAAACATCAGTACATGCTCTAGCATACCGGATGAGCTGTGAAATGTAGATACCGTATGACGGTAATCTAGGGACATCACCGTCAAGCCAGGGAAAATTTACTATGTTGAATCCAAAATCATCTCGTTTGTCATATACACTTGTATGAATTTCTCCATTGACAATTTTGATATTTAGGTCCAAAAATGGTGTTTCAGTGTCTGTAAAGTTTGCCTTGTTTAGAGTCAATTCTTGTGGATAAATAACATCTTTATACTTTTCAAAAACAGGATTATCGATAGTAAGAATATCATCCAGGTACCTAGAAGTACCAGTGAAGCATTTTACATCATCATGTTTTCTTTGCTTTTGAAGATTTTGAATAAATTCCTTTTCATATGTGTATAAAAATAAATCTGCAACAAGAGGCGCACAATTTGTACCCATAGGAATCCCTACAACCTGCTTGTAGGGATTCCTATGGGTTCAAGTGTGATTTTAAAGGCATGTGTCCACGAACTTTTGGAACAGCCCTCGTACAAAGTATAATCACTTATACTTGAGGCCGAACGAGAGGAAATCCAAGGGGTGATCTAAAGTGTATGCCAAAGAGCAAGCTAAGGACAAAGCTTCAAAAAAAGGGGGGGGGGGGTTACGAGTATTCCTTAGCTTCAGTATAATTAATCAATTTTAGTATCAGAAAAATTTAAAATATATCAAGTCAAAGCAGAAATAAAGTAAAACTAGGTAAATGATATCCAAGAAGCCTAACAGTCCTTTAGAATGCGATAAAGAAGATCCTGACGACAATCTCAACAACACTCACAATAGAGCACCAAATTGAGCATCGACGGACCCCTAGCAAGCCAGAGGCAGGACCGGGAGGAGTAAGCATCCCCTGTTTGGCTAGTCGCACTTACCGTCGATGTGAAGAGATATAAATCTGAGGCTGAAATTATAAAATACAGACTTTACTCTTGAATTTCTTTTGATATTCATTTTGTTATGCCCATGTACTAATCAGTCTTTGTCGTGCTAACTTCTTGATGTCTAAGCTATTTTCATTTCAAGTTAACAATGACATTAATATTTTAAAGAACCTCTGCAAAGAACTTAAAAGACCAAATATCATTTTATTGAAATTTATGTTTAACAATAATAATATTTGGTGCAGTACATGCGCATTTCAAGAAATAATGCATCAACAGTAAATTTTTTTTTTTATATCTGAAGACGTTTAACAATCGAACACTTCATTTTTCTTTACCAAATTTAATGTTTCCTTTATTCTCTTAGAAATGCATACTGCTCATTGCACAAACGTACCAGTTATATCAAGACAAAGTTGGGGAGCTAGAAAAAGCGTGCATGACAGGGAACTAGGCGGCAACATGCCGTACTTCATCATGCATAATACAGCCGGGAATCGCTGTGATGGACTGTCAAAATGTGCAAATCAATTGGTGTACTACCAGAAGCTCCATATGACAGATAATGGTAATGTTTTTCTATATTTAGTTGATTATTTATATGAGAACGGTTATATGTGAATCTAATAAATGCAGGAGATGCTTACTCTTCCTGGGCAACTGATCTCATCTACATTTGGTATTCATCTTTCCTCCTTTGTGTGTATTTTGTTATTAGTTTTGCATTTGTAGTGCTGGTAGCGTAGTGGTTAGCGCGGTGGACTACGAATCCATGGGTCGTGGGTTCGATTCTCACCGTCGCCGGACATTGCAAACCATTGTAACCTTGGGCAAGTTACTTTACACTACGTTGCACTCTCTCTACCCAGGAGTAAACCGGGTACCTTGCACATGAGACAAGCTGGCAGTGTGAATGAAAAGCATTAGCGCCTGAACGGCAGCTCTGCTTGTATACTCCCAAGGGAGTTGAGAATGCACTGGATTGTACAGGTCTCGCCAGGGAGGTAATTGTGGAAGTCGCGTGAGGCTTAAGCGAACGAGACTATAAACCCTACCTTTTTTTTTATTTGTTTTGAATTCTTATTTCGGTTTTGTGCTTTTCTTTTACTCATTCATCGAAATATTGTCTATGTATCATAATGAAAAAAAAATTATTATCATTTCAAAGAATTTTTTTACTTTCCAATAGAGATTCTAATGATTTTGCTTTACCTTCTCGACTTTAAGACTGAATACATGATATGTACTTCTTTGATGTTTATCATACTGGTTATATTGGTACCTCTTATCTTACCTGTTTACCGGTTAACTGATAGGCTTCTTTATAACTGAATACGGTAAATGTATCATGAACGTAATCAAGGATAACCACTCCTTCTGCTATTTCCGTGGCAGATGGCCGTCCTAAGTCGGCACCGGTTGCCCATTGGTCTCGTTGGTTTATGTGTAGTCCTTTGTGTTTGATGTTTCTGTGTTGTGCGTTGACGTTCTTTGTCCCTTATGCGTCTCTTTCTGTGCTTGTCTGCTTTGTGTTTTTGCATTGGGTGTTTTGGGGTTTAGCTGTGGGTGCTGCAACCTGGTGTTGTTGGAGATCCCCTCCTTTGTTGATGAAAATACGGAAATTTTCCAACTCTTTACCTTCATGACGAAAATTCCAGACCAATTTTTCTGCATCAGACACGTGTTTCGAATATTAAATTCTCATCAGTGATGGTTCCAGCGGAGCCACCAAAATTCATTTCAGTAACGCCCTCTTTAATTTTTTGAATTTAGATTTTTACATTTACATTACAGAGCGTTCGCGGCTCCAAATTTCCTGTAAGGCCGATTCAGTAGCATATCCAAATCAAATATATGTTCAAAATAGCATTGAAGGGATTGCTAAGATGCTAACCTGCTTTAAGTTCGGTGATAGTTTTGAATGGAATGACAAGTTAAGAAAAATAAAGAATAATTTCAACATTTATAACAAAACAATTATGAAAATAGAATACAAAATCTGAAACTCGAAATCAAGGTGAATCCTTCTGGTGGTATAACATACATCTACTGTCCTGTTCACTAATTCCAGAGCACCCTGTTTTCCTGGTTTTCTCTAAAATATGATAATGTCATCTTCCAAAAAGATATCAATTTTATAGTACTCCTTTAGTCGTAACAGAAAATACCCTTTTTTTTTTGGCTGTGCGTCAGCTAAGTTAGAAATAGGACGGAAAATAAAAAGTCTACGGGGATTTTCTATAGTAAATAGCTAAAAATGCGTGACGTCGGGAGCTTTGACGTCACTGTTTACCATTGTTGACACGGAGAACAATATGGCGGCGGTTTAAAATTAACATGGGAATTTCCCGTAGACATTTTATTTTTTCATTTTGCGGGTTGAAGGCAGCTGATAGGGTAAGTTGAAGGTAATTTCCAGTTACGACTAAAGGAGGTCAATTCTCAGAAACAATAATTTATAGCAAAATTCTTCAGACGACAAAATAAATCCCCCAAACAGGGTGCTCTGGAATTAGTGAACAGGACAGTAGTTACAATCTTTTGCTATGGTTTGTTCTTATTGCATTTTCACTTGAAGAACCAATGTAGGGAACGTCTCTTCTGTGTATTTTAGAATGGAATGATATTGGTTATACATTCATGATTGACGATGGAGGTAACATCTATGAGACAACGGGATGGGGAACAAAGAGCATTCATTCTCATGACTTCAACGCCAGAGCTTACGCTGTGTCCTTCATGGGTACATTTACAAGTGAAGTTCCGACTGAAAAGGCCATAAAATCCTTGGAACTTTTGGCGCAGTGTGGTGTGGACAACGGATGGTTAGCCAATGACTACAAGTACCTTGGACATAGGGATGTTCGTCCAATTAGCCTCAGCAACAAGGATTGTCCAGGGTTTAAGTTCTACGTTGAAATGAACAAATGGGATCGTTTCTCCCACCTCGCCAGTAAGTTTCTCAGCACGATAATTCTAATTCAATACTACTTCGTCGATAATAAGAATTTAGTGCATCACATGATAAATCCTTTTAATTCCATTGGTTGAGCACGTGGGGACTATGATAGCTTTTTGCTTTACAGAGCTACGTCGCTTGGAGAGTAAGGCGTTGAATATGTCACCTGTCCTTTTAAACAGCTTTGAACAGTGTAAAATATGGATTGCTAAAATTGCTATCGAGGTCATGTAATGCACTAAACCTATTTATGCCCGTTTGTGTGGGTACTTTTCACTCATAGTGTAGCTTTTGGAAGGAATAAGTGCCCGAGCGTCAGCGTAATAGGTAAATAGAGTATGTACAAATTACTATACATTTTACAGTTGTAGTCACAGTATTGTAGATACGATAGTCTTTAAAATTATTCAAGATAATGTATGAACGTATATCAAACGGACTGTTGTCGGAGAGCAGGATCCATATTCCAAATTCAAAACATTAAATAAAAGGGCGCTACAAAAATAAATTTGGCTGTGACTGAACATCTCTATAATTTGAATGAGATAAAGAAGATCCTGGCGACAATATCTACAGCACTCACAATAGAGCACCAAATTGAGTATCGACGGACCCCTAGCAAGCTAGAGGTGGGACAAGGTGCCCGGGAGGGGTAAGCATCCCCCGTTTGGCTAGCTGCACCCACTGTAGTAACACTTATTAGGATCTTCTATCCAAAACACGTGTTCGACGCCTTTAAATTTGTTAAGAAGAAGGTAACGACTTGGAGGACTTCCATCTTCATAAATATAAACAATAAGGTCCTACTGTCCGCGCGGCTCACTTCGGAAACTGGATAAACGCGATTTTGAATATTTCATCATGCAGAACTTTGAATAAAATTGATACCATTCAGTAGATCTCGCTTAGTCGTAAATTTTGGTTAGGTTATATGATAGTCAGTGCACACAATCAAAATTAATTGACAAAACAAATTTTAGATGGGCCATTTCCCTTGCTAATTTTTCCCGTGACGTCCCGACGCTCTCCATAGGCTCAATGTTAAACTCGCTGAAATTTAACATTGAAAACGCCCCATCTAAAATTAATATTTTCTGTATGATTTGATTGCATGAACCCTCGACCATGTAACATATACCAAAATTTACGACTAAGCGAGATCTATATATTCAATGATATAGATTTTATCTTATTTTTTGCATGACAAAGTTATCAAAATCGCGTTTATCCAGTTTCCGAAGTGAGCCGCGCGGACAGTAGATGGCAATTACGTATTTTGCGATTAAGTTATGATCGGAGTAAGCTTTCCTTGCAAACCAATACATAGATGTTATGTTATCAAAATGCAGGAGTTTCATTGTCTTGCTTATGACAAAATCTTACTAGTATGTTTTGTTAATTAGGCAACAATTGCGGGCCTGGGACCAACTGAGATCTTGGTATCGGGAGGGATGTGCGCATGAGCATGTTAAACGTCTTTAAATTCAATAGCATCATTTAAAACCTGATAAATTTACAGCATGGACCAGACATGCACGTTTCGGGTACTAAACCCTCGTCAGTGATCCTCAGTCTAAACAATATAATATGGCCAAAAAGTATGAAAATGATTGTGTCCAAAAATGAACAAAAGACGTAGCAGAATGGGTGGGATATGATGCTACAGGACCCACGTTTCAGAAATTTCAAGAAATTTTGTAACAGAAAATTTCAAATGCGTTGAAGAGACAGACGATCAACCAAAGTTGATCGAAACTTGGCTACATGTGCCCTCGGGGACTCTTGGTCCACCAGCAGTGACACTCACCAAGTTGTTCAAGTGTTAAACGTCTTTAAATTCAATAGCATCATTTAAAACCTGATAAATTTACAGCATGGACCAGACATGCACGTTTCGGGTACTAAACCCTCGTCAGTGATCCTCAGTCTAAACAATGTAATATGGCCAAAAAGTATGAAAATGATTGTGTCCAAAAATGTACCAAAAGACGTAGCAGAATGGGTGGGATATGATGCTACAGGACCCACGTTTCAGAAATTTCAAGAAAATTTGTAACAGAAAATTTCAAATGCGTTGAAGAGACAGACGATCAACCAAAGTTGATCGAACTTGGCTACATGTGCCCTCGCGGACTCTTGGTCCACCAGCAGTGACACTCACCAAGTAGTTCAAATGTTAAACGTCTTTAAATTCAATAGCATCATTTAAAACCTGATAAATTTACAGCATGCACCAGACATGCACGTTTCGGGTACTAAACCCTCGTCAGTGATCCTCAGTCTAAACAATGTAATATGGCCAAAAAGTATGAAAATGATTGTGTCCAAAAATGTACCAAAAGACGTAGCAGAATGGGTGGGATATGATGCTACAGGACCCACGTTTCAGAAATTTCAAGAAAATTTGTAACAGAAAATTTCAAATGCGTTGAAGAGACAGACGATCAACCAAAGTTGATCGAACTTGGCTACATGTGCCCTCGCGGACTCTTGGTCCACCAGCAGTGACACTCACCAAGTAGTTCAAATGTTAAACGTCTTTAAATTCAATAGCATCATTTAAAACCTGATAAATTTACAGCATGCACCAGACATGCACGTTTCGGGTACTAAACCCTCGTCAGTGATCCTCAGTCTAAACAATGTAATATGGCCAAAAAGTATGAAAATGATTGTGTCCAAAAATGTACCAAAAGACGTAGCAGAATGGGTGGGATATGATGCTACAGGACCCACGTTTCAGAAATTTTGTAACAGAAAATTTCAAATGCGTTGAAGAGACAGACGATCAACCAAAGTTGATCGAACTTGGCTACATGTGCCCTCGGGTTTATGTTTGTATATAGGAGGTACATGCCTTAGCACCATCCCTGATTTTGTCGGATATTCAATTTACAGGATTCTCCCTTCGCGAACTTTTGATTTGTTACTGACAAAAATAGCTACATTGTACTTGGAAATTTAACGAAAGGGCGCCATTTCAAAAGTCGGTTTTTGGCTTGCGGAATACCACTGCATGAGGATTCATTATTCCAAAAGAGCGTTTCAATCGAGCCACACAAGGAAAAGCTTGACTAGAAGATTGTTCTCATGCATCAGAGTTCGAACACTCCCTTTTCCTTCTTCTTCATTCGATAAAAACAGTATTGACACCTTACTTAAGTAAATTAAAGCTCTGTATTGTAGATGGCGCCAGGAAAATTCATTTTGGCTTTATTAAGACTTTTTTTGACACGACGTACTACTGACCAGGATTAAAGTATCCAAAACATGTGTCTAGTTCAACAAAATTGGTACTATAGAACATATATTTCAATATTGACAATTTGAACAGTCTCACATCGGAATATTGTTTTTTTTTCCTGGGTTCGCAACTCTTCCAATGGAAATTTCTTTGATTTTGTCTTACCTTCTCTTTGAGACTGATAGCTTCTTCTTCGGTTTTTTTCACCTTGACTGGCTGAGCAAATTAGAGTGAAGATAAATGGAGCATAATTAATCTACATCATCATTCTTCCATTTCATGTGTATTTCTTTGTTTTACAGTACTTCCAAGTTGGAGTAATAGAGACGACAAACAATGTAGAGATGCTAAAGGTCTATGTTACGACATCAAGGTCTATCCAGAATGCATCAACGGGACGTACCATGAGAAGAATGACATTAAATGTACCGGGCATACACAAAGGAAGTGCTGTGTCTTGGACAATTAGTTTCATCATTGTAATAACTGTATAAAAGAGTCTTTTATAAGAAGAATGCCCATATCCATTCTTATTCTCAGTCAAACATACTTCGCTTTTGATAAATTAAATTAAATACTCTAAAACGGTACTGCAAAAGCAATGTTTAATTTTTTTACTAACGGGTCGAAACAGAGGTTTATAAGATGAAAAAATCGCAAACCAAAAGTAAGAGAATAGACGCCTTCATCTAGTATGTTAATAGCAAATAGTGTGGTCATCCGGTTTACGTGTTCACAACCCTCGGGCCACTTATCCATTTACCCAGTTGTCTCACAGAACGTACAACCATTGTACTAGTTTATACTAGTAGATGTCTCTTCATTGTAAGATGACCACACAAACAAGACAGTTAAACACAGGGTCCAAGAAAAAGACACATATGAATATATAAATGGATATCAAAAACAAGGCGCACAAAAACAGTCAGTGCTCTGTTGTCTGGGTCGAGCCACTGAATGTAATCAACAATGGAGTCCGATATTCAGAGAGGACTGCTGGTCATGGTCCTGTCTTCTCTAATGAGAGCCCGTTACGGAGTCCCGTCGTCAATGTTGGATAGAGTATGATTCTTAAGAATACGCTTGTGTTCAAAGGCTGTCGAATGGTCACATTCAATGCATAGTGCCCTTCTGGTGACATCGGTATCATATCCACGGTAAAAAAGGCAACAGACGATCTTCACATTAAAGCAGTTGACTTGAATTATAGACACTCCAAGACCAGACATGACAACATTTGACGTTATTTCTTACTGTGACGTCGAAACAGATTTGTGATGTCATAATGAAAATAACGTCAAAAGTTGTGATGTCGGGTCTTGGAGTATCTAAAATGCAAGTATAGCGGTAATGTGAAGAAGGTCTCTTGTGTAACAAATAGTAAGCTTAGGAATATAAGCCACTTGAACTGCATCCCCGGATGGCTAGCTTTATCGGGAATGCGGGTAAGTCGCTTGACTTCAGACTCCTTCTTCAAGCTCCCCCGTCGCTTCGCTTCAAGTTAGAATTGACTATTCTTACGTATTTCCGAATGATTTTCTGTAAACCTTTTTCTATGTTTTCTAGAAAGCCCCATGAAAGAAGACACTTTGACCTTAAATTTTCTTGGTAATTTTGTAAATTTCTACTGTGTAAATTCGAAACATTAGTATAAACCCTAGCTCACCGGATAAGTTGAGATATGTAACTAGCATATGACGGTATCGCCAGTCCAGTGGAAATCCTGTATTTTGAATTCAAACATCGTTTCTTTTGCCGTACACACTCGTATGAATTTCTCCGTTTACAAGGTTGTTCCAAAATGTTCGAAGACATTTTACAGACAATAATCAAGCATAGGCATGATAAGCATGAGATATTTTGAAGAACATAGGTTTATTTCATAGTGCTATGATTATCTGATACATTATGTTGGTGTGCTTTTTTAAAAGTTGTAATTTTCTAGCTCCTTTTTTCCACATCGAGATTCATAGATGTATTTCATCAACCTCAAGATTGTATCCATGCAGCTAGAAAATTGTAAAGTTCTTCTATCCTTCGTTCAATACCATGACAATACAATGACGATACCATGACGATACAATGACAATACCATGACAATACTATGACGATACAATTACAATACCATGACGATACCATGACGATACCATGACAATACCATGACAATAAAATGACATTACCATGACGATACCATGACAATACCATGACAATACAATGACAATACCATGACAATACTATGACGATACAATTACAATACCATGACGATACCATGACAATACCATGACAATAAAATGACATTACCATGACGATACCATGACGATACAATGACAATACCATGACGATACCATGACGATACAATGACAATACCATGACGATACAATGACAATACCATGACGATACAATGACAATAAAATGACATTACCATGACGATACCATGACAATACCTGACGATACAATGACAATATCATGACGATACTGCAACAGTATTTGTCTGACATGGTCGCCATAGCACTTTCTATATAGACATAACCTCAGACAGTGCATGTATTCTATATATTGTTCTCATTTTCGTGCATGAACATAGACGGCGGGTTCGGCTAGCCAACAGGGGATGCTTACTCCTCCTGGGCACCTGGTCCCACCTCTAGCTTGCTAGGGGTCCGTCGATGCTCAAATTTGTGCTCTTTTGTGAGTGCTGTTAAGATTATCGTCAGGATCTTCTTAAACTAATTTGTATTTATTTGATCCATTTTGAATTTGTGCGAGGCCGAATTGATTTATGTGTGGCGTCACCTATATGAAATTCTTTTATTTAATGACACAAGTTTCCGACGGTCTACACAAGAGCTAGTCTTCTTAAAAGCATGTGTCTCCTGTGACCTTGAAAGCTTGAAGGTGACCTTGTTGAAATGTTGGAATCTAAAAGGTGACCTTGATTCTCATTGGGCGTTGAGTCTCAAGATGCATTCAACTATCTTCTCCTGTTTCATGTTTTATACTTCATATGTTGACCTTGAAATCTTAAAGGTGACCTTTTGGTTCTGTTTGGTCGTTGAGTCTCACGATGTATTAACCTATCGTCTCCTGTTTCATGTTTTATACTTCATATGTTGACATTGAAATCTTAAAGGTGGCCTTTTGGTTCTGTTTGGGCGTTGAGTCTCATGATGCATTTAACTATCATCTCCTGTTTCATGTTTTATTCTTCATATGTTGACCTTGAAATCTTAAAGGTGACCTTGATTCTGTTTGGTCGTTGAGTCTCATGATGTCTTAAACTTATCAGTTTGGCAAACCAATGAAGTTATACCATCATACATGTGTATGTAAATGTGCAAGAATGTGGTAGACGTATATAATTAGCAGTCTCTCATTGTCACTTTTGCTTTGAAGGCAAAATAAAAGAGATATTACATCAAAGATTCAAAGTTTATTGAGTTGATTTGGCAACACTTTTATACAGCATCAAAGTGTACTTTACATCAATCACCCATCCTAAAATGATTCTCATCAAAACAGCACATTCTAATTCACACAGCCGGTTACAAATTTAGCGGCCATCGTTGAGGCAAGGGGACACTACTCTAGTTCAGTTAAACATAACCAGGAATTCAACGCGATGAGACTTTAACTGCAGCCTTGCTAAATTTGTAACCGCCGTTTCAAAAATGCACAATATGAAATATATAATATATATTATACAAAAAGAAAACAATATCATTAAATCAACTTTCCTTTGAATCAACAAGATATGCCTTTTTTTTATTATGTAATGAATGTAATCAAAAGTTACGTAAAATATAATTACATGTATAATATAACAAACAATAGCTGTTTGGCTTTCACCCTACACATCTCATACTGCTCTTTATTAAAACAAACTCTTATGTTTTAGGGGTAATATAGCCAGTATTGTACAATTGTTTTGGCAAGATAAAAACTTTTTTATACAAAGTCTGCCTTCTTCCCCCTTCCTTTTAAAGGTAATATTTTGAATACAGTATACGCTCATATCTTTTAATTATTGTGTATTTTCTACATTTGCTTGCCTAACATCAATCTTTGGTTCTGTAAGGTAGATTTCAGATTTATGAAAATCTTTGTCAGTTGGTAAATGGTATGTATGTAATATAGCAATTATGCTATTACCTTATAAAGAACAAATATGATCAAAATTCCAGAACTCGATGTAATTAAATTATTGATGATTTCACGGATGGATTTCTTTACTTTAATGCTGATGAAATGTTTACCAAAATGTTGCGTAGGCAAGCTTCAGAACCGGTATAAAAAGTCAAATTATGAAAAGTTGAAATCTTTTATGAGTAAATGAAATCAAAAACATTTTTGGAATTTTTTTTTTTTCATTTAAAGAAGTTACCTTAAACAGGTTAATCATATGAATTTGTATATATATATCAGTTTCTTAAAACCCACGGAACTTACAGTAGTTATAAATCTTTAATAGACTAGACCACATTGAGGTATTTGTCACTACGTTTAAGGTTGCCAAGCCACAAGCAAAATCAACAAATCTTGATTAATATTTTCAGATATTATCTTTCTGAATCACATCAAAATTATCTGAATTTGACCAACTGAATTAAGTTATGTCCGGTTTGAGTCAATCAATGTGAAAATTGAATCAAGTATCACCAATATTGAATCAATTCTATATTGAATTAAGTAATACCAATATGTTGAATTATATAAAATTTGAAGCAGACAATGTCAAAATTAAACAGAAAAAAAACCTTCACTCTATTTTTTTTTTTAATCAAGAGTTGTCAACCTTAATTTTGATATTTTTTTTTATCAAGAGTTGTCAATCTTGCTTGATATCTGGTAATCCTTAAGCTATATTTTTTGTTAGTATTAACTACTTTAACATATATTTAAGCACCATCAAAATACCCTTTACAAAAAGAATGACTCAATATAAAGAAAATCATAAGAAAATAGATTCTAATACCACCATTTGATATAGGTTAATCAAATTTTTTTTTAAATCGAAAACCAAAACTCATTGCAAAAGTACATGCCATATGTTCCTTCTTTACCCGATATTAAAATGTAGAATACATGTATTTGCAAAAAAATTTACTTTCTTTTCCAATTTCTTTTTTTTTCCGAAATTCCAAAATGTTATGATTACAGGATTGAATTGAATGATTTGAAACCATGTTCTGGCAGTGAAATAAATCAAATCAAAAGAAAAAGTGACACATCAAAATTAAGTTGAACACACGCTAAAAAAAAAAGAAATGTGCAGGAACTTCATTGAACAAGTGAACAAAAAATTTTTTTTCGTTAAAGATAATATATAATAATGAACTTCAATAATATGACAGGAAATATAAATACAAAAAGATCAAATAAACAAAATCAAAATAAATCAATATTGCAGAGAATATATATTACAAATATTGCAATTCTAATTATGCTTTGGATTTTGGGTTTTCTTAAATAACAAGACAACTTCACTGAGCAATTTTGGGATGCTGTTCAAAGTCACATGACCAGTTTTAACCAATCAATTCCAATGATTTTTTTTTTGGGGGGGGGGGAGTTTACAAAAAAAGAGATGATATCTGATAGTTTTATCGAATGTAAATATCACAGCCTTCATGATATAAATTCAAAGTTAATTTTGTCAAAAGGGAAGAAATGAAAGTGTTCTAGGGCCAAATCAGAAAACAAAAATTATACTCTTGTACCATATAAAAGTTTGGAAAGCTGACTCTAGGACAAAATTTATCTAACACAGCGAAACGGTGTATAAAAATGTTCAAGACAAGAAAGCTATTTATATGAATATGAAGTATTGTTGACATATCACAGCTGCCTTAACGAGTCGTCTGGGAGCATTTGGTTTCCATGGAGACAGAAAAGAGGTCAAAAGGACACTAGTATCAAATTCAGGTTCAAGAAAAAGCGTTATTTATTAAAAAAAAAAACAAACTCTATTATAATACACATTAAAATTTTGGGATAATACATGTGTATACACTTCTTAAATTCTAAAGGATAAAGACATGAAAATTAAATTACAAAATCATCTAAGAACCCTATTTTCTTCCCTGTTAATCCATTGGGGGGACTTGAAAATAAAGATGTAAACAGAAAAACGATTCAGTTTTGTGCTTAAACATGCTTAAAATTAAACTGAAAATAATACGGTACACACTCAGAGGCAACTCTAATGGAGTATGATAATGAGGAATTTGATGAAATATTGCAAAAATTTGGTAAATGTAATTAACAATTAATAGCATCTGTACTTTGGTATCAAATAAGTTTTTCACTTTCGGCAATACACAAAAATAATGCACATAATACAGTAGTCAATTCTTACAGAAAACTTGACTGAATCTCTTCAAAGAATTACATCTGATTTCAGTCGAACATGCCATTTAGTGGTTGTCGATGACCGACAAGCTTAAGCTTGCGCGAAAAAGCATTTTTAAAGAGCCTTTCAACATTTGCCATTGTCTAAATGACTACACGCTGACACACACTACATAAAATATAGTTACCCTGCACGTAGGGGGCAAGTAATCGATATGTGACTTGGGAATGATTAGTAACAATTCTCCACCTTAAAAAAATGACCATAACTGCACTACAAACATACTGACATGAGACAGGGTCAAAGTGAAAATTAAACAAACTCCAAAAAAGGAAAAGTTCCTAGCTATTCTTAAAGAAAATCTGGCATTAATTTGTAAAAGAAATGCTTTAAAGTACTGTACATAATAATAAACTAAACACATTTCTTAATTACCTACTTTTCTTTGTCAATTGATACTCAAGAAGATTTTCCGAAATAGAACTTTTTCTCTTAATTCTTAAATTTTTATCAGTTTGATATGTATATACTACAAGTGTTTCTTGTTCTAATATTTTTTATTTCAAAATGAAGAAGTAAGAAAGTGGAAAATCAAAATAAAATGTTCTCAATGTCGAATGACTAGAAATATTTATAATGACCCCATAACAACACGAAAAATTACAACTATGACTACACAAATAAATTTACAACTATCGTATAATGATATAATTATGAGCACTCAAGTTCAAATGTAAAGATATGTAACAAGCAAAATTTTTGGCTACCGGCAAATACTACATCATCAAGAGTAATTTCCCCTGAAGGTGATCAAAATATCTTAAATATCGCAGCGTCACTCGTTACTTGATATCTCGACATTTTCACGACAAAAATATAAATATCTAATGATGAAATTGAGGAATCTACTGAAGATTTTGTCCGGCAAAACCTTCACAAAAACCGAAATAAATTGGATTTCTTATTAAGATATTGAGACTACCTGTCCCTTCACAGTATCAGAAGTTTTATTCCTTTTATCAATTTTTCTTTAAAATTTACAAAAACCATCTGTGTATAAACTTTCAATAGAAAAATCTTGAATCTGATTACGCAATGTATGAATTGGAGACAAAATTTAAGTATCACATACTTATAAAATCAAACGGGTAACATATGTATATAAATAGATGTATAGAATTCTGAGGTAACTAACATTTGAAAAAAAAAGGTTACCATGGCGATTAAACTTATGGGGCATCATTCATCATCAAATGAACTATCAAAAAAATATACGACATTAAGTCAAAATACCATAGCAACCATATTAAAAATGGATTAATCGTTTCAAAATATTTCATTTACAACCTTAAACAGGTATTTGGCAAAACGATATCAAACAAAATACACAAATAAAATGCCGTTTTTCTACATGCTACATACTTAATGCTCCCACAAAGTATGATGAGGCGCAATATGTATATTTCACTTCAGTTTCACACAAAAATGTTCGGGAATCGTTATAAATCTACTCGATGCTTACTCACACATCACATGATCCTCTGAAAACTGGGAGACGAACCAATGACATTGCACTTAAGTTAGTTTGTTCAGTATTTATAAATATAGCACAACACCATGTGTTCACACTGGCAAACATTAATAGGGTGAGAATTTAGCGTCTGTCCGCAGTGCTGCAACCCCAACTCGCATTTTGGCGGTAAAATTTTTCTGACTTGCCGCAGCCGCTGCAACTGCCGCAGCATTGACGGAATCCATCATTCCGATGTGATTGTAACCCAAAATTGGCATCGGTTTGACGGCAAGTTGATTCAGCGGAATGGCCATTGATGCATGATGGGATTGAACAGAGGTTGCTAGGTTCTGGGCAGAGGTCGGGAGTGTTGAACTTGGGTCAAGGGTCAAGGTCTTATGCAGTTCCATGCTGCAGAAAGAAAAAAAGGGAGGGAAAAAGATTAGAAAGGATTTAATATACAAAACATACATAACCCACAAGCAACAATTCAACACTACATACATGACAACATTTACAATTATGACTGAATACGATGGCAATTTATCATATCAGATTTCAATGTGAAATTTCAATTTCAAGACATTTTAAAAATGGCAGAAATTTGGATTTTTAAAAAGAGAAGAATTCAATCAAATTGAAAAAATTCAGTTGAAAATTTTTTACTTCCAATGGTTTATTAGTTGATTTTTTTTTCCTTAAAGTACGTATCCAAAGATTGAAGAATTTTTTCTCTTTTTCCAACTCTTTTTCAAACGTTTTTTAAGATTTATAATTGCGTAATTGATATGATAATTTACCATTTATCCTGTAATAAAATGTTAGTGATAGTAATAGTTCTAATCCAACTCCTGTTCAAGGTTATATGTAGCAATCTCAACATGCAGCTTATTAGTGCAAATTTCGTCCAATCAAAATCTTTCTCTGAATTTCAAATCAGTTTGAATTTAACTAAATAAATATGGTGCTCACACATAAAGGAATAGAAATAAAATATATAACCTTGAACAAGACTGGTTAAAGTCAAATAAAATTATAAAATATGACTACACAATTTTAATGCTGGTAAACCCTCAGGAAATAAAATTCTAAATAATCTTAACATTTACGAACAAGAATATATAAAAGAGGAATTTAAATGTGCCACGCAGCACACTTCTATGTAAATTACATTTCTATGTAAATTGTCAACAACCTTGTTGCATGGCCCTCTTTTGGATTTATTGATCTTCGGAAGTGAATAAGATTCACTTATAATAAATTCAATGTTATAGCTCTGCTTTTGAGAAAAACCAATCAATCATGCAATTTTTTAATTTTGAAATTATAAATGCTCTCTGCATCTGTTAAACTTACATATCTGCAATTTTTAACCCAAAAATTGTTGCATTTGTGACCAGTGGTTTGGATTGAAGAGTCAAAAATGTCATTTTGTGAGAAAAAAAAATTCAAGACTTCCATTTTGTTGTTTCCTTAAAGTTAATCTAGGATATTTGAATATTTTGAAGAAATCTGCATAATATATTTTGCAATTACAAGTAACTTCTAAAATGGATTCTAAAATCAAGAATTAGAAAAAGTTATAATAAATAAAAAAATATATGAATAAAATGTTTTGTGCAAAAAGGTTTCATAATAAAGTAGTGCAAAAGTATAATTTCAAAATAAAAATTGTGTTAAAAATACGTACAAATAAAATAAAAGCATTTAGGATTGGAAATAGCCACAAACGCAGACAATATTTGGTACCAAACCATTAGGGTAAAGGTTAAATGGAAAGAGGGATTAGTAAGGTAGGGGAAATAACTCATGTTTGACTAAGGAGGGGATATAACTCCTCTCATGTACGATGGGAACTCCTGAGTGATGTTTGTAGATCCAGCGTCTAGCTATTCTGTGTACAGTACATAATTTCAAACATTACACGTCCAAAAGAGTTAAATATAAAATGTACGTAGTGCAGTTATGGTCATTTAATGAAAATTGATACAAGAGAAAAAGTGCCCCACACTTTCTCAAATTCCTCTTTGTCACTTACTTCACTTGACAAAGCCATTTTTTTTTTTCGGTATATTTTATTCAAAAATTTATATCATTGAGATTTCAATTATGAGACTCCTTTTTTTCATGTTATATTTATCCTATCTTCTATTTCTAATCACACTAGAAAAGGTGGGGTGGGGAGGCAGTGAACTGTGGGTAATTATTTCCCTGCAAGTCTGCATTGCAGATATTATAATTCAATATCTCAGATCACTTTATGCTATCACCAACCTTCGTATACATGTATTTACAACATAATTTCATTTTTTGTTCATATAAATTTTAAATAAATTATCGTCAAACATATAAATAGTATTATGCATAATAAATATTCAATGAGCTGTAACAATGAAAAAAAAAACAAAAAAACTATTGGCACATTAAATACACACTAGTCTATGATCATAAAACAATATAAATATATAAAAAGAAGTCCTTACTTCAAAATAATAAATAAAAAGTACACTCAACACACTTTTTACATTTATGTATGTATATATTATTTTTCCTGCATGAAGCAGTGACGATAACTTAAATAAAAGTCTTTGGCTTAAAGATATCTTGCCTGTTACCAACACGATATCACTATTTAAACATCACATAAAAACTCGGACATATATCCATCAAAATTATGCTCTGTGTATGAATTATCTTTTTTTTCTTTTTCATTTTTTTCATTTTTCATACTTTATAATAAGCTACCAATGTGATAATGCATGATTATCCGATCTTTGATTATTGCTTTAATTTGCTACAAATTTGATGCATATAACTTTCAAAGGAGATTTTTTTTAATAAATACAAAGTTTTTGGGGTTTTTCTTGTACAGTATACCTGTCGTATGTCCACTGCATAGTGTAGTTGAACATTTACTGTCAACATTAAATTTGGAGTGCGTCTGTTTGGTAATTAAGAACTAGACAATGATGTATGTCAAAAGCGTCTATACTTCATTTTAAATGTCTGTCTGTCAATAATTTTCAGCAGTTTTAAGAATTTTGAAATTTTCCATACATTGGGTCCATGCATATAGGTTATACACATTCGTGTTTGTCTACCTTGGTGAAAATCTGATTTTGGAAACGATTGATTTTTGTGCGTTTAACATTATCAATGTAAATAATACGGTGATTTGCCGATAGTCATGGAGAAATGAAAGCTAATTATACAAGATTGGTAGCTCATGTAACATTCATATTTTGTAAAAGCAGTAGAGCATAATTTTAATGGGGAAAATTTATCATACAATGAATTTCAGATCTTAATTTTTAGCGTAAAGCTCATTGTTAATAATTCTAAGATTTAAATTTCCTTTGCTTTTTGATTAATATCTCAGCAAGTAATAAAAGAAGCAAAGTATCTATATATTAAAGTTATCTTTCTTCTATATAATCTCATACTGAATGGTAAGTCTTATAAACAGCTTACTACCATACCATGCTATTTTCAAAAACATATTGAGTATCGATCTTCAGCATGCTACAGTGAGTTATGTCCCTTTGTGTCGACCTCGCGACACGTTACGTTCAGATCTGATTTCACAACACGGTACTTTAGTAGTAATACACTTGTTGGGGATATACGCACCTAGTATTTATCAGGTATTGTGCCATGCTTATCGTCTCTGGAGTACCCGTAATCGTTACTTTGCGGTCAGGCGCCCCTTCTTCGGCATTCGCTATTTTTATCACCGCACCTGACATTTGTCTGCAAATAAAATGTATTGAGAATAAGAAGATCAACAGGTTTCAAAAACAATTATAGACAGACAGATAGACAATAAGACATAATAATTTACTACAAAGCATGTAATATCATCGGAAAGGCTTTAATATCAGAAGGAACATTAGCTAAATAAATATCAAAGCAAATCTTCTTATTGGTAAGTAATTACAGCCAACCCAGGGTACCAGAGATGCATTTTTCAAATATTTAATTGGTACTTAATGCTAAACTGATTCTGAAAAGCAAATTAATTTTAATGGTGCCCTCTTCTTTAATTTCTAGCCACCACTTCTTCAAGTAGCCGCCATTCTGTAGAGTGGTACATATAATATTACCTTATCTCATTAATTTTCTGTCCACCTCTACCTATGATGCACCCGATGAGGTCGTTAGGGATCGCCATTTCTGTGGTGGTTTGTTGCTGCGGCGGCTGCTGTTGCTGGGGAGCCGCTGGAATGGCTGCTGCATTTGGCCGTGGGTAAGCCGCCATTGGTGGCATGCCAGGTACTGCTGCAAATATGGAAAACACAGAAATTTTTTAAAAAACACTGATGGCTAAAAACGTTCTATACGAAAAGTAAAAGATGTGTTTGTGATACATGTACATGAATGCCCCATGATTTGCATCTTTGTCAGAATGAAATTAATGCTATAGATTGAAATATTTCTTCCAGAGGGACTTCTCATATACAATTCGAGTTGGTCATAGACTAACATAAACATTATTTGCAATGAACGCCAGAGAAGCAAGGATGGATTTTACTCAGAATTGTTATAGATCGTCATTTTTACACTTGATAGAGGCCAAGGGGCCAAAAATTTGTGTATTTGAGTGTTTGTGTTTTTATTTGAAATTAATGCTGTTTTCTGACAAGAAGGTCAACTCTGAATTCAAGGTCATAAATTTTGGTGTCAATGAGAAGGTCAAGATCTTGCCAAAAGGATTGGATACACATGTGTCATAGTCCTATCACTAATTATTTAAGTTATAGTCAAGATTGAAGATTTTCAAAAGTAGGTCAAACTCCAAAGTCAAGGTCACTAGGTTAAAAACTTTGGAATCTATTGAAAAGTCTTGCAACAGATAATGCACATGTGAAATATGAAGTCCCCTTTCACTTACAAATAAAATCATTTGTTAAAGGGGCATTACAATATTCCAGGGTTATAATGAGAAATGAGCGTGACTTACGTATGTTACCTTGGATAATCTGGGGTGAAGTAGGTATTAAGGGAATGGCCTGGTGTCCGAGGGTCAACTGATGTAACTTGGACAACTGTAACGAAAAGTTCAGTATTTCACAAAATGTTACCATGGTAACCATGTAAATAGAATTAGTAAATTTATTCCTAATTATATCATTGAGAAAAGGCTTTTTGATACGCATACTTTATAATATTTGAAATTTGATGTATTGTTCTGTAATTATTTTTTCCCGAACTCATCTTTACGCAACAATACTTAATGTTTATTTTAAGTATCTAAAATGAAGCAAAGTGACAATGATAAATCTATCAATTTTAACTTTTTTTTATCACAGGATTTTTTTTCAGCTGAATCAGTAAATTTTTAATTGTTTCCGAAATTTCATTTCTTTCTTTTTTTTTTTTGGTGAGAAATAAAAATAGTACAATCTAATATGACATACAATCCATAAATAGCAATAATATAAAAGATCACAGATTACAGTGTATACATTTTATGAAAGGCTCGATGCTTTAATTTGCAAAAAAAAAAATTAATAAGTTTCATAACAAATAACTATGAGTAATGTGATATATCAAAAAATCTCATCATAAACTGAAAGCGTAGTTATTAGTAATGCCAAGAATCATACTTGTGTCTAATGTAGGCATTTCTGTTATACAAATAGTAAGTAATATGATATAGCCGTGATTTCACGTAAAATATGACTCGCTACTAAAAGCTATATGATAGGAGCTGAACAGAAGGACGGAAGATTTATAATGTACATTTTATGAACAGACGGGAAAAAAAATATATGTATAACATATGTAGATAATAATTAAAAGATGCTGAGAAAATAGACGTCAAATAGAAGGCAAGATTTTCTTACAGCAGAAAAATTGGGGAAATATGTCTGACAGCAGAAAAATACGGGAAATTACGTGAAAAGTCATTACCATTATAGGTTGCTCCTTGGGTGGAGACCAAACCTAAAAGGTCATAAGGTCAGAGGTCAGATATACTGTTTTTCTTATATTAGATAGGTTTTGTCTACACAAGGCAGTGTACATGACTAAGAAACACTTGAATTTTTTTCTCTTATGAAAATATTGAACTTCAAAAGAAAGCGATATTTCATTTTTTTTTAAATCTTCAAAATTTTGCTTTTCCCTTATGTTGGTAATTACTTAAATTTTAATATATCCACAGCCTGTTTTTACGAAAACATCAATGTTTATTAAAAATCAGTAATTTCTATACTAGTGCATCATAGAAATCTGCAATGAAATTATTTTCAGTATTTCTTCAAAGTCAATCTTACAACTAATTTTTATAGAGAAATTGAAAAACATAATTCATAATTATCTCAATATAATATTCAGTAACCCCCCCCCTCTTTCATATCAGAAATCCCTTTGTCTATATGTACATTTTGTATGTAAAATAAGGTAAGTGATAGCCGACGATATATAGTGTATAAAAACAGCTTGAGATTAAATATTCAGAAAAAAATTAAATAGAAAGTGTAAAAAAAAAAATCTCTTAAGTTTCTAGGATATATTAGATTACAATTAACACATACACATAGTTATAATCACACTTTTTGTTAGTAACTGCACTTGTGAATATCACTTAGAGTCTACTTTGTGAATATATACATGTCAAAATGAAGTTATGCACTTAAACTTTCCTTTTAAATTTGATAATAAGTTAATATTAATAAAATTTCTCTTCCAATTTAAATTTTTAAAATTTTGTACTAAATCTTCTTATAATGCTTGATTAAACCTTCTTCAAATAATATTGCTTTCATAACATCCTCAAAGGCAAATTTCCAACAATTTGAAGTTTTGTTTCTATTTTTCAAGTTCTTACATAAGAATCTTCCCTTCCCATTGGATAATCTTATAAATTATCTTTTAAAAATCCTCAATTCCCATTGGATAATCTTATAAATTATCTTTTAAAAATCCTCAATTCCCATTGGATAATCTAAATAACTATCTTTCAAAAATCCTCAGTTTCCATTGGGTAATAAACCTTACATTCCTTCATTTTGACAAATAAGAAAAGCCATACTATTACATTTCACACCATATTATAATGTAAGAGTGAATTTGACTAATTTTAATAAGAAGTACTATATAGAAGCTTTCTAGTAACACTGGGTATCTCATTTTTTACCTCAACTTTGGGAATTGCAATTCTCTCTTTCTGCTGAATTAAAAGTACATGATTTCAATACAAACCAGCACTTGACTTTCCTTCTGTCACTCATACCAAATATATTTACAAAATTTTGATTCAAAATTAAGTTATAGCCAATTTAGAATTCACAATTTCTGGATTCAAATTTTTAGATTCAAAAATTTAGATTAGAAAATCTGGCCTCAATTATGGTATTCCTGGTCAGCTTGATTGCTATTAATTTCCATCTCTTCCAAAATACAAACATCGCCTTTGATAGCAATCTAAGCTATATTTTAGACATTCTGTTGCCATGGAAACTAATGTCAAATTCAGGTAAATGCAAAACAAGTGATCCTTATGCTTTGCTTCACAGGTAGACTTGAAATTTTGTTTCGAGAAATTTAACAAAGAGACTGTGTTTTTTATATTTTATATAACTATGATAAAGATTGTTAGGAACACCATGCATTGTTTATTATTATTAGCATTCTGAAACTTCATCAAAAATTAATTAATTTCAATTTCAATTAATTGTCACTGCTAAATTGTTCTCGATCATTATTTCTTATACTGACTTCAATTCACACATTTTAATATATACCAGTGAGAAAACTTTATGTGTCCAATTCTTAATTTTGTGTGTGGTTGAATTCCAACTTAATTAATACCAAATAACCTTATACATGAACAAAAAATTTTCTCACATCAGGTCAGTGTTTATTTCTTAAATCATCTGCATTCAGAAAACTCCTTCATACACACTCAAAAGATTTGAAACTCTTGAACAAGGCATTCCCAAATCTATAAATAGACAATGTCATGCATGACTTACCTCAGCTGGGGGAATCCCAGGAATTTGACCTTGAACTGTGTAAGCCTGACCCCCGGCGAAGATAACGGGTGGAACTACAGGTTTTGGACGGTATTGAATTGTGGCCCCTTTGGGTGGCGACTTAATGGGAAAAGGAAGAAGGAAACTGAAGGTTAAAGGTCACATAGACAGGAAGTCATGACTGCACAAATGTCAATAAACAATGGCCTCACTCTGATTTCACAACTCCGATATTCCTTACACAAAATTTTTTCCTGACGGGCCGGAGATTTTGTATGAATAAATTTTATACTATCTTTTTTAATTTTTTTTTTCATTCTTACCTCTTGCAGAGGTAAAAAAAATATTACTAAAGAAATATTAACAGGTTTGTGATTTTATTGCCTCTTTTTTGTAGATCTTATTCATTTCCACTAAAATTGCCTCTTTTTTCTTAATTTTCTTTTTCTACTTCTACTACCAGGTGTAGAAAAGAAAATTAAAGAATTGAATATAATGACCTCAAATGAAATATACTTCATCATTAGGAGAATTTTCAGGAATATTTCAAGAATTTTTCCAAAATATTTCAAGAGTATTTCAAGATATAATCTGAAAGATATACTAAGACTTCCCAAGGGTGGAATAAATATTGAGGGGGGACTGTAGTAAGGATTAGCATAAGGTGTCATACCACAACAACAAACTGAGAAGTTAATCAGGCAGCCATATTGAATAGAGGACCCTGGTTAGTGAATTGCTAAAGAATACTAAAGCGGGAGGCGGTCTGCGGCCAGTGGATTTGCAGCTACCATTGTGTTTCTACGGTAACGATCTAACATTGTCATGGTAACCATGGAACTTGAGCTGGAATCAGATTCAGCCATTGTTTTGGACATAATTAGCTACAATACTAAAAGTCAAGGTTAAAGCACGTAACCATGGCGACAGAGGGTGAGAGGCTTTATATGATCCTTCCATTGATTGGCTGGAAAAGTTTGAAAACAATATGGGTTGGTCAATTAAATGAGTTGCCTCACAAGTGTAATATGATAATGATTATATATAAGTACAACAGTAATCCAATTTTGTTCTGCCGGGGAAAGATTTAGTAGAAGCTATTGGTCCTGATATTCGTTGCACCGTGAAAAGTTTTCCCTCCATTTGTATTTTTTTATTTTTCATACGTAAATGTAGAAATTTACCATTTATAATCTTCAAAAGGAGAAATTTGTAAAAATAGTTTCAAAATGTAAAAATCATAATTCTCCACCTTTTTGTACAAAATCAAATTTCTTTGTATTTTACAATAAATATTTATCCATCATCTACATAGTTTTTTTCATGTAATTAAAAAACATTGGTTATACTATACAAAAAGATTTAACTTCAAAGATAAACAAATTTCATAAAAAATTTTATGAAGGGAAAACAAGTGAAGGTGCACCCCCTTGTGTTCAAGTAAAGAAGGTAAAGGGGGGTAACTCTTGTGAAGCATATTGTAGGATAACTGGGCAGATACGGGTTATAATGAGATATAACCTACATGTCTTTTTTCACGTTTGAACACATTGTCGCTTTAAGTCTGAAGTGCAAATCAAGTTGAAACATAGTTAATTATATTGCAGTCTTTCCTATGATGTTTTGAGTTGATATTTCATATATTAAGGGTACGAAATGAAAGATTTGATGAAAAGAAATACAAAATGAACTTTTGACAAAGCTTTTTACATATTGATTTTTTCAACAATATTTGTCCATGATAAGGAAAAATTGATTTTAAGATCTATATTCAATACATAACTACTAAGAAACAATCTAATATCGCAAAAAAAAAAATGGTTGATCAAAATTTGAAATTCAAAAATATGAAGGGAAATTAACATTAATCCATTTATCTTTTACTGAATTCTCTCTAGATATCCTTAAAGGAATGAGTTAAGTAAAGTTTTAAGTTTAGTAGAAAGAACTTTTTTTTTTAACTAAAATAAAATAGAATGTCACAATCTGACTAACTTTACCCCTATTCTTTAAAATCATACACTTGCAAATTCAAGTGGTGAAAATTTTGCACTCTTCCCTCTAAAATTGGCATAAACATGCTTTGTCAACCTCCGTAACTTGACAATTAGGTAAGCTATTTATACATGACAATACACACGTACCTCTAACATTATGTTACAGATATTCTGTATGCACATAGTAATGGCGTCTGCCGTGCCCGACACCGTCACCGCGCGTTCCGTTGAGTTCGGTAACATTTCTGACGCCACTTGTATGGAAGCACCCGTGGTCTGTAAAGGAAACGTCCGTTGTGCTTAGACAAATTATAAAATTACCGTAAAACAGTCTTAGTCTAACTGGGCTTTCTCCCTACATATGTTTCTAAACTATACTGAGTTAAAAAAAAATCAAAATCTCATGCTACTGACTTTCATGTAAAAATGATTTTTTTTTCCCTTCTAAACATATCTCTTGATTAAATAATTAAATCATAAATTCATAAGTACATATATAGTTTCATTGCTACATTTCTATAAATAAGCTTAAAATATCTCACTGTCTCCTAAATCAATAAATGAGGGGAAAGCATTAAGTCCATAAATGAGAAAAATATCGGACAATTTTGCACTGAATTACCTAAAGTACATCTTTGAATTGACATGAAAAAAAAATTAAGACTAGGGAATTCTAAAATCAATTTTCAATCTCTTTCATCAAAACAAATCACTGAAACTTAATCTTATTGCATGCTTGTCGCATGCTTCATACTAATACCTTGCGTTGACATATCAACAAAACACAATGCCTATCAAAGGCTTTATACAAACACAAAAATCTCATTTAAATTGGGATTACAAAGTTGACTTAATTTCTCAAACCACTGTCGTGTTAAGTCCTCGTATAACAAGCTCCAAAAGAAGAAATTTGATTGGCAGATAGAGTCGAGGAATTAACCAAACGGACTACGGACTGTCAGATACGAGAAGTTTATATGGGACAGCTTAATCTACTGGAAATTTGTCTGATTAGCATAGAGATTAACACTGGGAAAACATACATACCAAGAACTTTCTTTGTTATTTGTAGACATCAGTGATTTTAAGGAGGACAGTTCTGCAGATTTTTTTTCTCTTTTTTTAGAATTCAAATTAACTTTATTTCTTATAGCATTATATTGAAGCCAAAGTACTGTTTGCTGAATTGTACTCGCTTCTTGTTTTCTCTAAGCTTTGCAGAATAATGAGAATCTTGAATTCTCGTGATATGGAAGAATTCTTGAATTTGTCCACTAATTTACAATTCTCCTTTGCCTATATGTTATCCACATTGCCCCACTTTGATTAAATAGCTATGACCTATTTCTCTTATTTCCACAATTTTGGATCCTCCTTTACCTATGATTGAGTTATCCACATTGACTATCTTTGACTAAATGACCTAGTTTTCAACAACTATGACCTACTTCTCTAATTTCCTTGATTTTGGATCCTCCTTTACCTATATGTGATTCATATTGACATGTTTCGATCAAATGACCCAGTTTTATGTACATGTAACTAGGATCTACTTCTATAATTTCCTTGATTTTGTATCCTCCTTTACCTATGAGTGACCCACATTGACCCACTTTTATTGAATGACCTAGTTTTAACTTTGACCTACTTCTCTGATTTCCTTGATCTTGGATCCTCCTTTACCTATGAGTGACCCACACTGACTCGCTGGCACAACCAAACGAAGTGTGACGGGAGGTTTAGGCACGGAAGGCGTATTCTGTAAGTCCTATATAGAAATGTACAGAGTATATCAAAAGTTGCATATCAATTGATACCTTCCTTGTCCATAAAAGTTAAGAATTTCAATTAATTGCCTTGTTTTTTAATTTGTATTTCGTTTTTCAAAAAGTTTTAATAATTAATTCTTTTCTTCGTCTTGAAATTATGCTGGATTAATCTATAATGTATCCTGACAAAATTGTCTGCTGAACATATGAAAAAGAAACATGCACAATTTTCCTCTATTTTGACAAAATATATATATAAAGAGAGAAAGGAAGGGGGAAAACTAGAGATAGAAAACTTACATTGACTTCTTCAAACTTTTTACAGATCATTGTGAAAGCTTTATGTATACATTCTGTTGACCCCGTCACAGTTACAATACGCTCTGGACACGAACCGTCAGATATGTTTATTTTAGCACCGCTCTGTAAATAGGCAACAAAAAACAGTCACTGACTATTGTTCCATACTGTAGAAGCAGAAACATGTAAAATTGAAGTCGTTTTATAGAAAAAAATTTTTGCTTCTCATAAGAGCCTTATAAAGAGAATTACATTTTCAAATTTTCATTTTTAACTAAATTTCCATAAAACAGCTTATTTCAAATAATTTGTAACCATGGTAATAATGTAACCATGGTAATACTTACATCCTCTCGGAATCTCTTTATATTATCTCCTTTCTGTAAGTAAAAAAGACATTTTATTACATGTATACGCAAGATTCGAAGAATAAGAAGAAGAAGAAGAAGAAATCTTATATTTATTGCTACAATGTCACACTTTATTTCATTGTTCTTTTTTACGATTTCGTCTTATACATGCAATAAAGACATTTTGAGCATTTTACAAACAATACTCATTAACTTCGTGTATAATACTAAAAGTTGCTTTCTTCCTTTTTTCATTAGACGAGTTTACCTTATGGGTAAGGTCTAGGCAGGGGAGCAGTGTCATATATCATTCAGTGATATTTCCTTAACAAATTATTCATATGACTTGTAATAAAAAGAAAAACATACGACTGGATGTCATATAATTTGATACCAATTTCCTTCATCATGTTCATCCAGCTTTAATAAGCTTCGATGCGAAACAGTAACTCTTCTCCGTTACCATGGTAACCGATTTCATCCGATGCCAAATTGAGGCATTGTTTCCCCTTTTATTATTCTGATACAATATAACAAAAGTACGAATACCTGGCCCTCAAAGGTAACTCGAGACTTCAATTTATACGTTCTTGGTTTTAGCTTTTATATATGCCTCGTAATTTGCAAGTAATGAACAACTTTCTGCCTAGGTATATCACTTTGGGGGAAATTTATTCCCGATTGATTAGCAGTTTTCCGATACAAAAGTCTTGTTAAGATAATATTACAAAAGTCAGGTTTTCTCATTGGCTGCATGAAACCATCGATTATTTATTCACATGATAAATGGAATAAAGTCCCAAGATTCTATATACTGCAGTAGAGGAATTTCTACATTTTAAATTCCAATCCATCTCTTAAACAGAAGGAAAAAAGCTTCAAGAACCTACTACTTATCTTGAAGTTGTCAGCCCTAATTCGGGCTTTTGTTTTCATTACATGTCGTCAGAAATATGAAGGACGGACGGACGGACAGACTGACAGAAAAGGTGAAACCAATATCAATAGATGTTGGGTTGATGTACTGATATGTATGATAGAAGATCACATATGTATATTTGAAAGTTGATATATTTGATGTACTGCTTTTCTCTATGTTGGTAATACAACTTGTGAGATAAAAGAAATTGAATTGAGTTGATATTCCTGGATGATTTTTCTTTCTTGGATGATTAAATTCACATTTCAATCCTACATGTATGGTTTTTCTATTGCTTCTTTATGTTTTACCAGTACTGTATTTCTGTATTCGTCATGGATTTTCCTGGTTTGAAATTGATTGTTTCTGTGTTTTATAAAATGTACAGTAACATCATCACTTACCTTTCCTATTATACTCCCAACCTCCTAAAAAGACAACAAATAAAAGTATCAGTATAAGAAATGAGGAAATAGGTAAAACATGAAATTGCAAAATTTTAAATTTTTTTTTAAGCTCGTCAGTAACATAAGTGAGACACGATGTACTAGGAAATATGGTCAAAGTAACCTAGGGATAGTGCCAAGTGTGCAAGTACTAGATTATGTTTGCAACCCCTCCCCCTTACTCCCACCTCTTAAAGACTTATGCAACAATTCCCCATCCTATCCAGATTTCCAGTTAAATTTACTTAAATAAAGGGGAAACATCTGGGGAGGGGGGTTAATCTGCAATTATTCCCAATAAGGAAATAGCGGAATTATTGCTCTTGCTATCACAAGCCTGTAATCAGTGTTATTTATTAGTTTTATGTAATAAATACGTACTTAAATCAGCTATCCTAATAAGAAGGGAGGTAAAACCAACATGCTGTCATTCAACTCTGGACATAAAAGTTGTCTTAATTCACTTGAAGTCCGCTGGATCGACCTCCATAATGGGGGATGATTCAAGGGGAGGGATTGATCTGACATGTGATGTATCGTTAATCTTAGTTTATTATGGCCTTGTGATTATTCAATTTGTTTTCCGATCCCATCTTTATACTGCTTTCCGTCAAGACAAGATCATGTATTGAAAGATTGAGAAGGACCAACATTGTGATTGTGATTTTAAGGTCATGATTGCGTCGTCTTCAAAATTGTTCGTTTTCATTTCGGTCTCTACTAAATTAGACAAAATCAGATAATTTTTTTTACTTACATGGTAAAGAATATATAATTATAAAAGTATGATTTCCTAACCAATGGCAGTACAAGGCAATGCAAAATGACCCTATTGACCATATTTAGTGTAATCGGTTATTAAGAGCGATGGAATGCACCCTTTTTCAGGGAAGGAAAAGAAAATTGTGTTTAAAGATATTTTATGAACAAGTCATTCGTTTGTCTGTTCGATTTCTTTATGATATCATATTACTTTGTAATCAAATCTATTTAAGAACGTATACATGATATAAAGAAATGTAAGAAGTACGAAATCTAAGTATTTATCTCTACTTCGATAAGATTGTTTTTGCGAGGAAATGACATATCACGATTCTATTGATCTTTTTCATCATTATTATTTCCCTGAAAACCGGCGATTTCAAAGACTTGGCTGGGTTTAGATTATCTTCTATAATTACGGTGAAGTTCTTTGAATAATTTTAATCGCCAAGCTCGTCTTTGAAGTCGTCTTACAAATAAATCACAGAGCCCAAGTCATCAGATTCTATTCTATACAGCGGAATTAATTCTGCTTAATTCAATAGATTATCTACCCGAATTCATTAAAACGACGTAAAAATCAAATGTACATACGAATCAGAACGTCTTTTGAAATAACGGGATCGGGATTGCTTTATTCAAATTAAGGAAGACAGGACGTTTTTACGTCCACGGATTACCTTTAGGATTGAAGCCTGCGCCTTTTACATGGTTCTGAAAAGGATTTCTACTTTAACATTGAATTTTGATGAAGGGATGAAAGTATAATATAAAGCTGTATCGTTTGACGTGATCCGTGCGCGAGAGAAAGCTGTATTGATTCTTTTAAGTCAAGGCTTGGAAACAATAAAAACAATAAAGAAAAGTGCTATGATGAGGAGGAAAAAAGCTTTGCAATTTTCTTTTGTAATTTTCTCCCTCGTTATTATACTTTTTAATGATGAAGACGAGGTAGTTTTTTTAATATCAAAATCATGAAAACAGGCTCTGTGTAACCTTGGAAAATAAAGACTTTAAAGCAAACTAATGATTATAGGTATAATAGGTTAAGCTTTAAGAGTCGCAAATTTTCAACTTTTTTTTGTCATAAAAATTAATGAATTTGACGTTCTCAAATTTCTAACGATTGCAAGAGATGACTTTTCCCCCCCTTTTTTAATATAAGACCATGGTGATATTTTTTATGCTCAATAACAAATGCCAACATGTTTTCGCATATAGTTATCACTTTCTTTTATATCATACCTAATTATCCGTCCGCGATATGGTGAATATTAAACACGTTTTATCTATGAATCTCTGATATTCTACACTAATAACTGTGTTAATGTTTGGACACGATAGCTCGCTCTGTGTACCACACGTTTTGTTCCATTCTGATACGTCCAATCATTACTATTCACTATATTGGCTCGTTAGTACCCTAGTAATTATCAGACATAATTTCACATAATTGGCCGCTTATCGTAAACAGCAGATGTAAATTTACATGTAGGATACAAATTCACTTAGCCTATAATAACGCTAATGTCCCTCCTCATGTGTTTCCAGTCTTGGTACGTTTTGTTTGCGGCCAAGATCCCTCAAAGCAAAATATTATTCCTTAGATTAGTTCTTGGTCAAGGACATTGACATATGACCTTTGACATTCAAAGGGGTTTTATCATAGTATACCAAAAAGATCGCTAAAAAGACCAGGTTACGAAAGTACTTTTGCAGGGTACCCAATGAGACCACACGGTAACTTGTAGACAAATAAAATACAACACCAAATCACCTGATCCTTTTCCAAACGAAGAACTACCTTGATGCCGTTGTATATATGCAAAACAAAATAGAAATTTGAGTTTTTGCGTGGCAACTTCGTTTAGTTTTGTATGGACCAACGACCTCACACCACCTCCCCCCGCCCCCTTCTATCCTTGGAAGGTTGCATGACAATCGAGGAGGGACGAAATGTATTATTCATTTATTAGGAACACATATGTGCAAATTACCTGTACAGACAATAACAAATTTTGAGGTCAAGGACAATAGAAATAACTGCATCCATGGTTACCGATACTGACCTTTCCTTGCATAATCATTCGGACCGTTAACATACTGCTTGGAGCTCCGTCGTTCAGTACCATTTTTGTCTCTGTCGCCATATCACGTGATCAAAACAGGGATAAAGGGGAGGCACAGAGGTCCTCCGTAATGTAGGTCAAGGTCACCAGAATCAACGCTGCTTAATGGCGGCAATGCTTAATCTGCAAATATAAAACAAAACGAATAAATATTATTATGGATCAAGTGAACAAAACGAATAAATATTACAATGCTTCAAGTGAACAAAACGAATAAATATCATAACTGACGAAATGACCAAAACAAAAATACAAACAACAACAAAAACAATTGCTGTTCGGTTCGAATGTCGATTTCAAAGAATCGACGATTTCATATTTAGATTCTTGGATCCTGGTTAGAGATATTTTCATTGAATCTCGTAGTGTGAGACCCTATCTCACCTCGTTATCTATAAAAATAGACTTTACACAATGACCCAGAGTGGGGATTATACCGTCATATAATCATTGTAACTAGTACTATACACACACACTGTAACTGCTAAAGACGGTCACTATATTCAAATGTAAACATCTCTCGTACTTAAAACCCGCCTCAAACATCCACTGTAAACATTTCAGACTCTTAGTGTACTTCAAGTTCATATCACACTACGTATACTATCATAAAAAATTCAAATCTCGAAAAATTTTAAACAAAATCGTATCAAGTCCTGTTTACGCAAGCTTTGTGCAATACGTTGCGTCCAAGCACATGGCAATCGTAGATTTTGAGAAAATTCGTTCAAATCGTGTAAGACTTGATAATTCTTATAAAATATCAAAAGTATATATATACGCACTGTAGAATTACGAAGTTTAAAAGTTCTATTCCAAGCTATGTATAAAACGAATGTATCTCACATAAGTCTAGGTGTTATTTCTGAATTCTTTCTATAATCTCCAGATTTCGTTCTTTCTGGCGACAAGATGTGGCAAAATATACAGAACAACTCGTCCATAATCCCTCTCATACTAAAGTCAAGGTGTAACATATGGGGGGAGGAATGTGGTAACATTTATACCGGGACCCCACAAAGAAAGGGGCCCTGCAACATGTGGCGGACATCTATAGAGAAACGACGGAAAGTCGTAAGAAGAAGGTTTTGTCAATAATCAGAGAAACTCGGGATCATTCTTTTTACCTTGTGAAAGAGTCATAAAACCCTGATCTTTACAATAGAGCCTTACCTTTCAACTCTTTTACAATGATGGGTTTTGATTAATTGGACAAAAATATTGACCATGATGACGTTGAGGCAAAGAAGTCTCCGAAAAGAAATTGAATTCTATTCTCTATTCCGAAGTCAGCTAAAGTAACAACCCCCTCCTTCCAATCAAATTTTGATCTTCTACAAATTGACCGAATTCTTTTTTTTTTTTTTAATAAGCAATATCAGAGATATTTTCCGTCATAAAAATGTCCGTCTGTCTTACATCGGCACACCATACTTACGATTTACTGTGACATTCCCAGGAAAACAAGGCTTGGGGACAAATCAAAAATCCAATATACTATTTGAAGACACACAGAGATTCATCAGCGCTTAACGCGTCCTAATGAATGCATATAGAAAACTCCGGTTGATGGTTAATTCACAATTTTCACTCTGATGGCGAAAGAGCATGGAATTGTTCAATAAAGGAAGCCCTTTACTTCCCCACAACAATGTATTATGACCTTATACCTGTATTATCAGTAAGGATGTCTCAATTTTGTACCTTGGACAACGAGTTTTGTGATAACGGTATCAAAGATAGAATAAGCCTTTATAAAAACGTCAAAATCCAGGCGCTGGTAGAAGATAAAAGAAATTTCAAGACTTAAATATTCTTTTCCAGTTTTTGAGAGGCTATACATAAAGTTTTAATTAGAATGTATAGGGTAATTCATACGTGTGCACAACAGGTCCTTCTCACTCCATGGTCCACATAAAATCACGTGCGAATATGCGCAGTCACACTTTCCAATGACAATACCCCGTGTACTTGTCACTTAGTTCGTCGATACCCAACTAATATATACATGTACCATACCTGCCAAATTTTCTCATTCAAACTGTAACACTTTTTATTCATTCGATTTACTCGATAAATATATATAATACTGAGTTTTTGTATAATAACAAGAACGTGTATAAATCAATTATACGTCCCTGATAAAAACGAAATCTGAAAATTTTGTATTTTCCCTGAAAATTTCTTCTTCTCCTCAAACAAAGTAAATATGCACTTCGTAGATACTTCTCTGAAAACTAAAGGAATTACATAGAGACTCGCTGTCAATTTTTCTTTTTGCAAAATTTGTGGGAAAAAAAAGAATTGTTCGAGAAAAATAACCAACGAAATTTTGGCCTACCTGTTGGCTGTTTTTCGTTGAAAAATGTTCGAGAAAAAGACCTACCTGTTGACGTAGTCAGATGGAATCCATGGAAAATATTCGGGGTTTCAAATGCACTAAAACTAATATAAACTATTCTAAAAGGTATGGCAAGGGGAGGTATATGGCTATAACAACAATGTAGATTTCTCACTGATATAAACATCATTGATATACACATGTGGTCACATGATCGCTCGCTATCTACATCAGCGGGGAAACGCCCCCTTTCCCAGTCAGCTGATTTAGCTAAGCAAGTCACAGCAAGCGGTCCTCTTAATTAATTAGCAGAGCAGACTTTGGGGATTATTTCAAAATCAATCATGATTCTGACGAACTCCTAATTAGATAAGATGGCATGCGCAGATCTAAAGGGGGTGGGTGGGGAGGGTAGGGTGGTCAGGAACCTTTCCCCTTTTCCCTGTAATTTGACAAAAAATCTGAATTCCCTTTTTGTTTTTTCCAAAATCATATGCTGGAACCACCACCCCCAGAAAAATATCTGTATCCGCCTATGGATTTCGGATGATCACTTATTTGGATTTCTGTAGATGAAATACGATGAAACACTGGATTAAAAACATCTTAAAGAAAACTTCAACGCTATTTGCACATGTAACCATCGGTTAATTGTACGTCGTCAGAAACGAAAACTAAAATACTAATTTTTCTAAATTTTCTGATAGAATTATCAATTAATTTCCATTTTCCTAGCCCCTTTCCATCCTACGTGAATAGCTGTTCGTGACACCTCTACGTTATTCAAAAAGCCACAAGGTATTTCTACTCCATTCACAAACATCTTCAAATCTCTGAGGAAATATTTGAAGCAATTTAATATGGCTTCAAGAATCATCCAGAACAAATTGTGTCAATCCAAAGTATCGTTTTCCCCTACATTCTTAAAACGTATTACAACCTACAGGCGGTATCAATGATAGTGAATGTCATTTTTATAGCATTTTCGTCATACAAGTTTGGATTATTTTCATTTTGAGGGAAAAATTCTAAGTTTCATTTCGATATTATTTTACTGGCATTTATGAATGACATTTCACGTACATTTTCGGTTTATTTCAATTCTGAGGCAATTTTCATTGCGATATCATTTTACATGCATTTCTATGAACAATTTAAAATGGAATTTCTTCAACATAAAAATTCATAAAACAAGAGAAAAACAGAAATTTACTTACAATAAATCTGTGTTGTAAAAATGATATGTATCTCAAATGTGGGACGGTAGATTCACAGTGTATCCAAAGAACGTATGTTACAAATTCCGAAAAACGTATGTCACTTCATACACGTGTTTCTCGTTCATTTTTTATAGTAATACTACGTAGTAATTCCTATTACACTAAATTATCCTTCCACATTTCCCTCACAATCTTAAAGATTTTGAATGTAACGGTCAAATGATTCTATCTATACTTTCTGACTAACATATTTACTATAAGCCTAGAACTTAACTGTGTAATAATTAAATAAAATATCACAAAATACTATAAGAGTACTTCCCAATTAAAGCAACATTACGTCACATTGAAAAGAATTAAAGGTAGATAACTCGGCAAATCCTAAATGACTTTCATATAGGATTAAAGGATTTGTAAATCACAGGGAAATTATTTACTATGCGGATTAACGCGGATTAAGTCCATGGAAATTATGTCAAATTTGTTATGATCCACTGTTTATAATTTCGTGTCCAAAACAGATTAGTACATGCTCGAATTTGTTTCTGTTCATTCATACAATATATGATGAAGATATAAATAAATAAGAAACAATGATGTAAAGTTGATTAGTAATATACTGGGATGTGAATGTCTTTGGAAATAAATGAATGAATGAATGAATGAATGAAGAACCCTATCCGGCAATAAATCAGCTATCAAAATTTCAGAATTCTAGTGACAGTAGTCAAAAAATAACGAGTACCTTGTAGTACACACAACGGACAGACGAACGGACAAATTCAAATGCACAAATTGTGAAATAAAACAAGCTTCCTCAAAACAACAGATTTAGATAATTTTTGTTATTTTGACACGACAAGCGTTGTAAGTCGTTTGAACAAGTTATCAGGATTCTTACCGACCTGTCTCCTCTACTTGATGAACTGATATCGTCTACTGATTGGCTATCTCACAAGGTAATATTTTTGTTTATTTAATACGATAAGCTATCATAATTTTCTCTCCATGTTAAGATTGCAGAGTATCATGGCCTGATTTGGACTTTGGGATTCAGTACGTATGCACAGACATGTTTTGTCCCCTCATGAATAAAGATGAGACCAATGCAGGAAACGGGATTTGGTATAAATACTAAATTACGACCCCTTCCCCCTCTTTCTTTTCAAATTTTTCTGTCTTTTGCTAAAATATCACGATGAAAGCGAATATCCATTTACTCAACTGAGAGCATAAATTGTAGCTTGATAACAAAACGACCGATATTTTATAATGTAAAATAAAACATATTTTCATATACATATTTTCTCCTTCTTGGAGGTGTTGGGTGGCCCGTGCGGGGAGGGGGGGGGGGGGCGTGATATCAAATCTCATCATTGTAAACATACTGTGAACATGCTCACAGCACGAGTCCATAATGAATTCCCCGTATACAAGTCTGGTCAGACACGTGTCACAGCGTGTACACACTAACTCACACCTACCCTACCGTTACATGACACCCCGCGGACCCCTATTGTTCTGTGAAAACCTACATGTAACACAGTAACAGGGCATGCAGTATAAGCAAACATCTGGATTATTTCCAGAAGGTGTGGGGGAGGGAGGGAGGGAGGGAGTTTATGATTAAATAAATACATAATTTATACAGTTCAAACTACTTAACTGACAAAGTACCGGTAGTTTAAACTGTATTGATTTCATTTAAAGGCCGACGTTGGAAACCACCCGGTCGTTAATAGGTATACCTGAGTGACATAAGCTTGATAGGCGTGGCATACCGTCTTTGAAGACAATGCCGTCTGCGAGCGGCGTGTTACATCAAAGACAAACCGACAGGTAATCCTTTATTATGCTAATGAGATACCCAGGTCTCATCTGTCAATCAAAAATTGATAGGGGTAAAAGGATTAAAGGGAACCAATCAGATACCAATAAGAGATGTTAACCCTATAGTGGTCAGTGAGGAAATGACAGAAAAGGAGCTGTTAAGATAAGGGCCGTATTTAGCCCTGAATCTCGTGACTTATTTCTTGCGCATGGCGAATCGTATACAGAAAAACATGAATCATTATTGAAATATAATGTATTTGCAGAACTTCTACATGTTTTACATTATGTCGAGGAACTCTTAAGGTTGTAAAATTAAGGTCGAAAGAGGTAGGGGTGCTCGGATAGAAAATCCGATAATATCGACAAAAAATGTATACATTTTTGAATATTCTGTCTAAAATGGATAAATATAAGCTAAAAGACATCAAATATGTCTACATTGTGTATCAGAAATAGATTTCGAACGTTCTACCTCCTTTAATCGGTAAATAATGAAATCCGGAACTTAAAATACGGTCTTATTCTTCATTCAATGGCTACAATGTGAGCCTTTTAGCGCGAAATACACATTGACGGAGAAATGAACATCACTCTTGCTTATTCCGTTCCTAATTCTTGTATCTTTCATTCAAATATATTGAGTACGCAATGTTTGATGGATTAAAGAGGAAAAATAGTCAAATGTGCAATATTTAATGGTCAAAAAGATCGATTCTTAAAAAAAGCACCCCCTTTCCATTTTTAGTTTTTCGTCTCTGGGGTAGTGTTCCCCCCGGAGATACAGAACCCCACTTTGCCAAAAAATTTCTATCATGGATACACATCTCCAGTAAAAGTGGCTTTCTGTATATCCGGGGGGAACAATGTTCAATAAAACTTTTCCGTTTTCTATTGATTTCTATGAGAAAAAGATAAGTTTTGACCCCAAAATTAGCAATATTATGCAAAACAGATAAAAAATAACTTCATATTCTGATGGGACGCCGTATAGGTATACATTTTACCAAAAAAGGTTCTTGAAATTTCAATTTTTAAAATTCCACTTTTCAGGGCTGATTTTACGCCTTATCTTAACAGCTCCTTTACCTGTCCCCTTATATAGTCCCCCGTCGGCCTTTAAGACACAATTCATAATTTATCAGTAAATGATAAATGTATTAGAATACTTGAAAAATATACAATTCTATGACCAAGGACTTATAAACAGTTTACAAGTCCTTGCTATAACAAATTGAAAAAAAGGGGGGGGGGACTCCTGACCATCCGATCGCCTCTGTGAATGTTTTAAAAATCATGCAATTAATGTCTTTTTGAATTGGAATCATATTATTAAACCTGAAAGGATTGATCATGGAAAATGAAGTATTTCTAAATATAAAAGTATTAATCGGAAAAAAAATGGTCATGGACATTTTCATATAATTTATCTCATGAGAATCACATCTTCTTCTGTTTCCAATTTTTAAATTATTTTATATTAGCTTAGTTGATGCATGGCAATACTAAAACATGTTATATATATATATATCCAAACACATGGTAAATCTCGTCTTACTTTTACCCAATCAGTACAATCGAGTACGTCACGTGGTCTTCTTAAAATTCCGTCAAGTAGTCAAAATAAAGAATTCAGCCTTTGTTGTTGTATTAAATAAATATACAAAATGTATCTGTTCATACCACTGTACATTTCAGTATTTATATTCTAGTGCGCCGTATCTTATCTCACGTTGATTTAATCATTTCTACGATAATACAAGTTATTTCTAAATTTCATGGAATACCAATAGAGAATTCTACTCTGATAGATCCATCATGGTGAATGTTTGTGGTGAAGGGAAAATTACAAGTTATTTCATAAAATCCATGTTCCTCAGTCAGAGACAAAACTGTTCTAATGTCACATAGCGGACTCAGTCCATTAGATAAGGGAGGTAACCCGCTGTGCCGACCCATCAATATTACATAGGCTCAATATAATTGGAGGAAATCGGCAGGGGGCGGACGGAGCTAGTCTATCCCTGTAGCTAACCCATCCAATATGGATAATTTACTACCTAGAAAATACGATAAAACCATTTTACTGATGAAGAATAAGGAGATAGGAGCTTTCTCTGTAAAGAAATAGTTTGTCAATTAAACTTTTTTCTTTCCTTTTCTTGCAGCTTCATTCGTTAATAATACGAAATGCTGAGGATTGCGTAATAGAGAGAGAGAAAAAAATAAAAGATCCATGAGAAATGAAATGTCTCAATTTTATGAACTGTTACAGCAACATTGAAATAATTATCGACAAAGCTTTATTTCCGTCATCATTTCTGTAAACTGATTTGAAAAAAAAGACAAATGTCGACAAATAGTTTTTTCTCTGTTTTTATGTTTATTGTTATTTTCAATTTTATTTTGTTTCTGAAGCAACTTTCTTTTTATCTTTATCATTTTATTTCATAATAATTAATTAATTTATTTATTTATTTATTTATCTATCTATCTATTTATTTATTTTGCTATTTCGATGCTTACAATTTATACTTAGATAAATCTACCTTTAATTCGTCTACATTCTACATAACTTCTCCATTTCTTAAAAAAAAAACTTGACAATTCCATACTTCAAAGAAATCAAAAGATTGGATAAAACCAAATTACCTACAGAGTTGTCGCCCTTCTTTCCAAGTCTACCCAGATTTCTATACTCAGTTTATGACGTCATCATTGTTAATTGCCTTGATTTCCTTTAAGGTGTACTGCCATTTCCTGGCCCGAGGGTTTACGGCCCCGAAAAGGGGACATAACCGGAAATTGTCAGTTTATCAATAAGGGAAACTATAGAACTTCGATCTCATTCCGTGTTAAATGGTACATTAGGTTATAAGGGCAATGCAATGAGGGTTTATGACTTCAGGTAGAGAAGTCAAAATGTCAGCATATCAAATAAAATATGTGAATTTTCAATCAAAATAAAGCTCGAGGAGATAATTTGAAAAAAAACCATGAAGTTCAGTCCAAAAACGACGACATCATACTGTGTCATGTGATTTTGTTTTGTTTTGGTTTTTTTTTTTTTTTTTGGTATGCATGGAAAACTGAAGTAACGCACGCAACTACATTAAAATCACGGATTCGTCTATCTTTTAAAAACAATGTTCAAACCAAAATTCTTCCATGCATACAAAAAAAAAAAAAAAAATCACATGGCACGTTATGATGTCGTCGTTTCATATACCTGAAAAAGGTGGTCTAAACAGAAAAAATCCAACCAAAACGCAGATTCAAAGTATGTGTATATTTCAAATACACTGTACGTTCAGATATCTCAATAGCAATTCCGTAAACTAACTTCTGAAAGTGGTAGATTGTTAGCATCATTCGATTTCGCCATCAAAATGATGTATTCATTAAATTTGATCGAAAAAAATCTTGCAATTTGTTGCAGAAACTTACTAACAATTCAGTATGATTGAATCAGTCTGCATGCAGGATTACGTTCAGCAGAAATTCGACCCACTGAATGTAAGACCTAATACATATCAATTTTTATAATAAAAAGTGAAAATCAAAGTGATTGATTTACAATAATAAACATACCTAGGTTGGTAACGGTCCATGTTAATTACACCGGTGAATAAAGGGAATGTTCACCCAGAGCCAGGTTCAGAGTAACTGGAGGACAAATATCGGTTTTCTAACAGTAATATCAAGCTTGTTCTAGTGTAATGTCGTTTTCAGCTGGCTGAAATCTGAGAGCGGTGCTCCGTGAGCTGAGGTAATTCTAGCAATCAAAGACAGGTGACAGCCACGCTGGCGATATTGGGTATCAGACGTGGCGAATTGTCAGGAAGAAGTTACTGTCGGTACTATAGCTCTGTTGGGGTATAGTTAGCTGAAATCGGAGGACGGTGCTCCGTTAGCCGAGGAAATTCTAGCAATCAAAGACAGGTGACAGCCACGCTGGCGATATTGGGTATCGATAGTGGCGAATTGTTAGAAATTGTCCGTAATCAGAAGTTACTGTCGGTACTATAGCTCTGTTGGAGTGCTGGGGTATAGCCGACTGAAATTTGACAGCGGTGCTCTGTGTTCCGAGGAAAAGTCTAGCAATCGGTCACACTGGTGATATTGGGAATCAGAGGTGGCGAATTGTCAAGAAGTGCCCGTAAATAGAAGTAATTGTTGGTACTATAGCCCCGTTGACGGTGCTCCGTTAGCCGAGGTGATTATACCAATCAAAACAGGTGACAGTCATGTTGGCAATATTGGGTATCAGAGGTGAAGAATTGTCAGGAAGTGCCCGTAAGAAAGTAAATAGAAGTCACTGTCCGTACTACGGCTCTATTGAAGTATAGCTGGCTGAAATCTGAGAGCGGTGCTCCGTGAGATGAGGGAAGACAGGTGACGGTCGCACTGGCGATATTGGTTACTAGTATTATGTCAGAGGTGCCCAAAATAGAAGTTACTGTCCGTACTACGGCTCTACTGGTCGTATATGTAATATCTTCACCTGACTGAGATTCGTTAAAAAGTTTTATTTCATGTACTCTTAGAATACTTATGACTATTCCTTCGATTTTCTAGGGTACCTCTTACTATATATACTATATAACCCTATCTACTATGGCCGAAGTGAGCTAAATTCAGGCTTAAATAATTGGTTGCAGATCTCCAGTCTTTTTGGTATGCTAACATGCCTGTTCCACACATGTGGCTGACTTGGTCTGGGCCATTCTATTTCTACATGTCCCTCTTTGAGATAGGCAGGAATGCATGTCACAAGTGGCATAAACCGCCCATGCAGTTATTCAGATTCATTATATCCATGTAAAATGCATGTGTGTGTGATAGACATGCATTTCATAGAAATAATACATGTCATATCTACTTGCATATCCACGTATGTGAAAGACGAATGCGCTTGTCAGAATAGTGTGGCAGAAATAATACATGTCACTTTACCTATCTGGTTGTCCACGCACAATAAGAGGTTTATTGAGTGATGCATGATACGAGGTAGAGGTGAGAAAATAGGCTAACTCAAACCAGATGAGATATAGCTATTATTCGAAATGATCGACATTATTATTAATATCATATCTCACGCATGCGCGGATGTAGTGACATTTTTCTGAGGGGCATAAGTCCCAAGGAGAGTCAAACTCACGACTTTGAGAAAATTCGACGAAAAATTAATTCAATGATTTTGAGGAGATTTGACGTAAACATCGGAAAAATATAATTTTTGTAGAATTCAGTGGGGGCTCCTGGCCTCCATGATCCCATCCCCTATCCTGGATCCGACCTTGCCAGACGACAAACGATGTCTGGAGCCTATGGGGCTTCATTACCAGAATCACATTCTGAAAATGATATTGTTGCATATACAATAACTAGCAAGATCTTCAGCGCTCGGAGCGATAAAGACACCAAAGAGTTGTCTTGTATCTTAATTTGAAGGAGTCCTTCTAAACACCCAAATGTAAGCAATTAACCATACACTCGATATGAAGGATTTTTTTCTTTGAACCATCTTTCTGTAAAATAAGTGGATGGAATTTGCGAGAGAAAAATGCTTCTATCGTTACAAAATTAAGGATCTCTTATTTTCTGAGATAGTCAAAATCTCACGTACTAGAGCCTCGGATATTATTGCCTCAATTTGCCTGAAAAAACAAAATGATGGTGAATCCAGATATTCTCTCCTGGGGGAAGGGGGGGGGGGGGGCATGGAGGGGGAGGGGTTACAGCACTACAATGTATGATTTTAAAGAAAAAATACGTAAAGCGAGGAAGGTAAAGAGTTTTGGAAGATTCCTTGGGGAGAGGGATACAAATTTCAATGAAATCCGTTCATTGGTTTAGGATGAATTGTAATGAAAAGCAGACAGGACGGACGGTCATTGTAAATCCCGTATCATCCCACCTCCCAACTTGAAGATGCTAAGGTGTTTTTGCAGTTTCCAGAGTTGATAGACTCCTGAATCCCCTTCCCTCCTGAACCCCTCCCCATCCTCACACCTGAACCCCCTCCCCCCTTCCCTCCTGAACCCCCTCCCTCCTGACTAACCACATCCTCCCTTGTCAATATTGACTGTATCGTCAAATATGTCCCATGGCTTCAAAGACTGAGTGAATTACAAAATAATTGTTGGTTTTGCTCTTTTACAGATCCCATCCCCTTCTTCATCAAAATCAATTCCAGTCGAATTTAAACTTGAATGAATCTAGACATACCATTTCAAATGAACAAGAGGGTGTGAAAGTTTCACCCAGTGCAATCGTGCTATTGTACAAGGTTACTTAATCAATAAGCCAAGTTAGAACGGGTATTCCTTATTACCGATACGAAAAGTCCTTAATGACGTCCAATTTCGTGTTACCTATTTCTGATTTTTACTTTGATACTGCCTCACGAATGAACTAAGTTATAATTATATGTACTCGGTGCATCATTCTATATGAGCCCCAACACTACACGAATTAGTTTATTAATTTATTCATAAATAAGATTTGACTCCAATTGACTTACGGACGGACGGACGCCGACGGACGAAAAGACGAACAGAGGAGGGAAAAGAATAAGTTGCTTGACTGTTTGATAAAAATTGACAGTTGATGAATAGAAAAAAAAAACTCTCAATAGAACTAAACTATATCTCAAACGTGACCATGTGACAACCACTTCAGACAAAGACACAGTGCCACACAAAGTCGATCGTTTTAAAGAAAGCTGAACAGATACAGTCGTCGGTCGTCAAGACAAAATGCAAAACTTGAAAAAAAAAATCTTTATTTTTTTTTTTCATAATAATCTTTAATTTTTTTTCATAAGTGCTGTAGGGGAATTTAAATAAGATCACTTGCTGTCCGCTTAAGATTTAGTCTAATTATCACAATGTAGACCGATATTTCCGCATTTTAATTAACTACACCGGAAGAACATCGAACCCTTAATATTGCGGTTTCAAGTTAATTCGAAGGACTTAAGTTGTAGAATTTTCAAACCACTTAAAATTGGGATATTACGTTCAGCGTATTGTAAGTCGGATCCCGAGATATATATCAATAATTATAAAGTCTATTAATTACAGTCACGCCTGTCGAGACGTTATTGAGGCTTAATTTAAAGTTTGTTGTGTTTAATTCAGTTGTAAGCTCCCTAAGAATCAAACGCAACTGCAAAGAGTCTTAGAAATCTCATTTCTTCAAAGAACCTGACGCTAACTCGAAGTATATAGAGATACTCAGCTAAGTCTACACGGCTCATCGGACAGCTAATTCGGCATGACGTCACTGTTATCGCCGAAAGAATCCGATATACCATATGATTTTATCCATTCATGTTGACTTATCATCTAAAATCCAAATTTGAAGTACTGACCATGACCGGACGCGCTGACCTTACCTGGAAACAGAAAGTGTTACGAATGACGGACAAAGCAAATTTTAATGACGTCATTCCTTCTTCAAAATAAAAAAATAGTTGTAACGATGCATGTATCAATCAAGTCATCTAGTAATTAATGATGCAAGTGTAAAAATCTATAGACCGAAATTACTTTGCAATCTGGCAAAGAGTCTACAAGGGTAACCTTAATATTATATGACCTCGACCTCGTAAATGTACGTATCATTCAGGAGTACAGATGTACCGAGGGCGATGCCAGCTCGGATTGGCAACAAGTGATTATGATAATTTACAAACAAGAGACGGAAGTCCATTAGCAAAATATATTTTCAGTATGTTTTTCTCTTCTATATGTTTTCACCTAACTTAAGTGTATGTCAAAACTATTGGTTAGTCTGCGCTCTTCACAAAGTGCAAAAGGTCTTGTTGATAAATACGGCCATCTTTGACATAAGTATACAGACGTGCAGATGCCAACGTATAGATGCCAACACAGATGTATCAAAACACTTACCAATACTTTCGTAATTGAATCTCTGTATGAAAAATAATATAATTCCAGATAATTTCAAAATAACACGTCAGGAGAGTGCAGTGCGACAAAATGACCGCCTAGTTTGATACATAAGTATATTAATACTCGATCAAGGGCGGACCTAGAGGAGGAGTGTCAAGGACCCCCCCCCCCACCTCCCCCCTGAAATTTGCACAAAATCTCGAGTTGTTTTGGCAAGCACATTTTTTGCGATAAGTGATTTTTTTTTCAAAATGATGTGGTAGACCCCCTACACTCCCTCCTTACCCCCCCCCCCCCCCGAAGAAATCTAGATCCGCCCATTTCGGTAACACATACTTATGCCGGGTCGTTATAATGGTAGGTAATACGGGAGCGGGTTACTATAATTAGTGGCCTGTCCTCTTTGTTTCAAGAGGGCGAAGTAAAGTGGAAGTCCATTTACAAACTTCCGCCTCTCACAGAGGACTGACGATTTTCTGAGAGAATACCACTAACATCAAGCTGAATGTCGGTAGCTGCCAATCATGTCCCTAAGAGAGCATGTCAAAATGTCAAAGACAGACTGAAATAGGTCGGTAAATAACAAAGACTTAGGTACGTGCGACAGACGGAGGGGATAGACGTACAACGCACAACAGACATAAAAAAAATCCTGATTGAAAAACTTAAACATAGGATAATCAAAGATTACATAGCTCCATAGCTCGCCTATAAAGGTATCGTCACAAGGTATCTACATGTGAAATATCAAAGCCCTATCCCTTATAGTTGGTGTCAACCTGATTGGGTGACCACTCAGTATTCCGAAGGTCTAAAAAGACGAAGGTTCAATAGTGCGAAGGTCCGATAATTCAAGGGACTGATATTTCGAAGGTCCGATAGCCCGAAGGCCCGATAGTCCGAAGGTCCTTTAGCTCGAAGGCCCATAACTCCGAAGGCCCGATAGTCCGAAGACCCAATAGTCCGAATATCCAATAAAATTCCTACAATTGTAAGCTTTTTGATTGAATACGATTTTTATACGCTCGTCATAAGACGGGACGTATTATATTATGGTGCTGTCCGTGCGTCCGTGAGAAATATTAAAACCCCGGACGTGCGTATCTTGCAGCGTTTGCGTTGCTATTTTTTTAAATCTGATCATTCACTGTTTTAATAGCGCATGCACCTATCCGGGCTATCTTTGCAACTATGATATTTCTATAAAATCTAGAACATACATGTTTAAAGAAATAAAAAACGTGTGTTTTGCAAGTGTTACCGATAAATGTATTCCCACATTTTCAAATTTGAATAAATAAGGACGTCCTCGTTACTTTTTCTTTTGGTTGACTTATACAGACAACCATGTTTGTGCCCCCCCCCCCCCCCCCACTTTTCAATCACAAATTTTTATGATGCATTAACATTGTTTAAAATAGCAACATTTTGTACCATAAATCTACAATTTTCGGTGAATTTTCAAAATTTTTCTTTGGCTCGCTACCGCTCGCCATTTCTTTATAGACATTCTGAATAATTTAATTTAGCTATTCTGATTCATCCTATAGTCTAGACATACTACTTTATCAATGTACATGAAGACATTTAACTCAAACTATATAGAATATTATTACATGTACTTGTTAATGATAGAGGGTATATAAAGTATTTTCTGATAGGTCTAATATTTTGGTAAAAAAAAAATTCCTGACTCGCCACCGCCAGCCAGACATTTATTCATGTACTTAAAATTTAGAATTGCACCAGAACATGAAACCCCCATATTTTGTTTTTAATCCCCCATCCCCCACCTTTTTCTTTCTTTTTTTTTTTTTTTTGCTTGTTAGAAATTTTGGGATGTTGTGCCCCCCCCCCCCACTTTTTCAGGCAGAGCTACGCCATTGAGACAACTAATATTTCCGACGTTCTGATCGATGGCTTTCAGCAGTATAGACATATCTGCCAAATTGTGGCAGTTAACTAGATCTTGTTACAAATACCTTTTCACTACTTTCTAAATAACTTAGATGTTTAGGAGCAGTTTTCACTGTTGAACTGCAGCCCCTCCCCCTCCTTTTTTTTTTTTTTTTTTTACTTATGTGCGATTGCAGAGATCTATTTCAAACAACAGACCTTGTGATGATATCATTTCTTTATGATTTATCTTGTTACCTTTTTAAATCTGATTTGATAATTGGGTATACTAGTATATTCAATACAAGTTCCTTGATAATATCTCTTTCAGCCCCTCCCCTCCATTTAGATTTCTAAATCTGTCAATTTCAATTGTACAGTCAGGTATCCTGTATCAAGTCATGTACAGGGCATTCGGATTTTCAAACCTTCGGACTATCAGACCATAGATCCATTAGGCCTTCTTACTACCAGACCTTTAAACCTATGGTCTAATAGACCTTCGAAATATCGGATATTCGATTTTTTAGGTACTTCGGATTTTGGATCCTTCTGTATATTTCATTGCAGTACTTTCGGTCTATCTGGCCTTCGGACTATCGGGCCTTCGGATTTACGGGCCGTCGATTTATCGGACCTTCGGCTTTATGGTCCCTCGAACTATCGGAGCTTCGGAATACTGGGCGGACACCCCTGATTGTCCAACATTTATATAAAAAGGTAAAAATGTGGTATATTTTTTGTTGGACAATCAGGATTTTAGGTAGTACCAATTACATTGTTTGCATAATTACTTAGTTAATTGATCTCATTGATCTTGCCGCTAATTGGCTCAGGTAAATGTTGGACAGATATGGCATAACCTCATGAATTTAAAATAAATAAGATAAAATACGTATACTAAGTACATGTATCTTAAGTATTTTTTTTAACTTTTTAAAGTACTTCTACCAGGGACATATACATATATACGTCCCTGCTTCTTCACCATTTGATGTCATCAGTATCACAGGTGCCTGCAGATATGATCGTTTCCAACCCCTGAGCCTCCCCCCTTTTTCCTTCTCAGAATCATGGCTAAATGGCCGTGGAGTAAAGAAGGTTTTTTTTCTTCTATTTTCTTTTCCCCCCTTCTTTATTCCATGACCATTTTAGCCATGATTCTGAGAAAGAAAGAGGGGGGGGGTGTGGAAACGATCATATCTGCGGGCACCTGTGCTCAGTATGAACATTTACGGACTATATTTGATAAAACAAATTTTTCGTTGGAAATAGACAATTGTACATGTAGATGTTGGCGGCTTTTATGAGATTAGCGGAGAAATTCCATTCATATTTTTTTATCTCAAACTAGCAGACAAACAACAGGCGTGTAAGACAGACAGCAGACATAACCATCCATATTAAAATTAGCTGATTCTATAACAAACATTTAGCATATAAGAATTGCATGCGCATGAACAACCTCCAATTTACTCCAAAATAGAGGGGGAAAGGAACTTAATTTTTTGTGTTAGTACCATATAAATCGATTGTAAAACCATGGAATTCATATCCTTTATTACAGGAATCGCTTGCATTTTATAGAAAATATCCAGAAATCTGCTCCTTTTTATGAAAACTGCTATTTTTAAAAGACTTTAAGAGCGGACATCTCCCCATTTCTACTCAAAATGGTACAAAGATGGTTACCATGTTTACATTCTGGTCAACGGTTATAGCTGCCCCTAATACATTTTGAAGCAATTTTTATTAGTACTTCTAAACTGAAGAACTTGATTGACTAAGAAGTCCCCTAAAAATTGTTAAGGTCGTACATGTAGGACCCATTGCCAAGGTTACTTAGACTGTGATATACCAAAGTTGACAAAATTCTGAGACTTTTCCTACAAAAATGATAGGTATTAACTCAGAAGTCATGAAATATTGGGATATTGGATATGCTGGCGATAAGCTGCAAAGCTCTTTAAAAAATCTATGGAATCCTGAATTTGTTGTTTGTATGTCATAAATGATGCACGTACATAAAAAAATGAATACATAATGAATAAATGTATCATTTTTTTTTTTTTGGCGAAAAGCTCGTTTTCTAGATTTTTTTTAAACTTTACTATAGAGTGTAGTGTATTTTTCTCCTTATTGTCCTCATCATTGTAAGTAATTATCTACTATTGCATGTAGTCGATGATCAACTGAAAATCATAATTGAGAAATAAATTAATTTTGAGTGAAACTTTAACATTTATTTTACTTTTTTATATATCAAATTTAAATCAACTTTGTTCAGTTTGGTGAAAACAGATTTCAACTATGATAAAAGCCCTAATTGGTATGTTTATTTAGCCAAATAGGTGTGTTTATTTAACAATACAGGTGACCTTAAATATTTTGTTGGACAATCAGGATATGGGATTTTCAAAATGTTGGACAATCAGGATTGAACCTTATAGTTCAAGAGATATAGCCCAGGTTAAAGCTTTGTCTACGGACGACAACGACAACGACGACGCCAAGTGTATTGCATTAGCTCTCCGGACTTTTTCGTCCCGGCGAGCTAAAAAATTGAAGTTTGTTTGAGGTTGTAGAAGAGAGAGAGAGAGAGAGATGGTTTCCAGTGCCAGTGTACTCGGTAGCAGAGTAATGAATAAACTGTCAAGCTTAGCTAAACAAACTTGCAAAATAACATACTAGTAGTTATTTTCACGCAAGATCAACATAGCACCAAGAGGAATGAGAAGATAACTAAGAAAACCTTGGGTTGTCAAAACGACACAGAAATTATCACTAAAACAGTAGGCCACTTTGAGAAAGATCGCCACGGTCCCTCCTTTTGGGTTAGGTGCTTCAATTCCAAATGATAACCTTGTACATTATCAAGGCTTGATTCCAAAATAATACTCATTTAAAAGATTATCAAATATAACACTATGGCACCGAATATGAAGAGACGAAGAACACCAACTTGATTTAAACTTTGGTGATTATGGCGTTAACATAAAGGCTGTGGACATTTCTATAGAATTCGCCATTCTTGTTATGACATACAGACAGACAGACAGAATAGTTTATTGACATAGTGTCACATGTCAATATTATTACAAACATTCTAGTATCACAATATATGAAACAAGTAAATGCGAATATTTTCGACGTTTTGTTGGATAAATTCGGTAAAATCATTGGTAGACGTCAAAGCCGGATGTTGTACGTACAAGAAATTGAAATAATATCTACGTTTCCTTGTAATGGGGTGTTTTAAAAACAAAATTCAAAACGACACGATCGACAAACTGTCTGCACTTAGTAATTGATTTTTATAAAGCTGCAAAAATATTAAAATTGTTGTTCTTTAACATATTTTTTCTTTATTTTCGTCATTTATTTTTCTCTAGCCTTTCGAGACTTATTTTGCCGGAGGATGCCTCTCTCCTGTAAACCTAGCAGCTTTTGTATCAATTAAAAATATTTGCCTGGCGAGTGGAGTACCAATTACGATATGAGAGGAGAGCATCTTGGCAATACGAGAACGCGACAGATTTGTGATTTACTCCCAACCTCACTACATCATCAGCCCCTTACCCCCGGGGCAACGTATGGATTGCCGGTTGATTGGTACGTCATACGACACTGAGTGCGTATAACGTTTCGTATCATTTTAGGTAAACGAGAAAAAAAAGTTATGAAAGTGGGCTCTAATCCTCTTCATGTACGGAACTGTGTAGTGTGGTTCAGAAGCGAATCTAGAATTTTTCCGGGGGGGGGGGGCAGTCCGTCTTCCCCTTACCCCCGGGACATCATATGGATCGTAGGTTGATAGGTACGTCATATGACACCACGTGCGTTTAACGGATAATCTCTCAACGCAAAACATGCGGCTTTTTTATATTTTCGCGTAATGTAAACTATTTGCCACTAAAAGGGGAATTTGATGCAGAATAAGGATGTATTAACTATGATTTAGATCTAAAATAAGAGAAAGCACAAAAAAAAAATTAATAATAATCGGCATGTTTCCTGTAGTTGAAAGTGATGGTAGAACGTTTTTGTGCATTATAAATAGGGAATATTCTTATTGTTTTGGGTATAACTGATAGCCAAGGCATCTATAAGCTGTAACACATTTCCTTTTTATCAATAAAATTTAAATGTTCTATGTTTTGCTAAAAAAAGAAAAGAAACTGAATATAATGCGATGCGAGATTACCAACTGTGAAAATTACGGAAGCTTATTAGGGCCGCAGCGTTACTTTTTTATAATTTGTTATATCAAATTACTAATTTGATATTTCAACTTATTAATTTGATATAACAACTTATTAATTTGATATAACAACTTATTAATTTGATATTTCAACTTATTAATTTGATATAACAACTTATTAATTTGATATAACAACTTATTAAGTTGATATTTCAACTTATAAATTTGATATAACAACTTATTAATTTGATAAAACAAGTTATTAATTTGATAAAACAAGTTATTAATTTGTTATAACAACTTATCAATTTGATAAAACAAGTTATCAATTTGATAAAACAAGTTATTAATTTGATAAAACAAGTTATTAATTTGATAAAACAAGTTATTAATTTGTTATAACAACTTATTAATTTGATAAAACAACTTATTAATTTGATAAAACAAGTTATTAATTTGATAAAACAAGTTATTAATTTGATAAAACAAGTTATTAATTTGATATAACAACTTATTAATTTGATATATCAACTTATTAATTTGTTAAAACAACTTATTAATTTGTTATAACAACTTATTAATTTGATAAAAAAAGTTATTAATTTGATAAAACAACTTATTAATTTGAATAAACAACTTATTAAGTTGATATATCAACTTATTAATTTGATATAACAACTTATTAATTTGATAAAACAAGTTATTAATTTGATAAAACAACTTATCAATTTGATAAATCAAGTTATTAATTTGATATAACAACTTATTAATTTGATATATCAAATTACCATTGTCCCTGAGATTAAGGGATTTATGTAACATAGAGACAATAAGAGAACGATTAGACAGTGTTCTACCATGAAGATGTTTATTTATATTTAAAAAGATAGCAATCCAAGGAATGCTTGTGTCGCCTGTGAAGAGGCTTATTTTTCAAAAGTGGCCAATTTCACTACGTCAAAATTATACATGTGAAATACAATGTATCTGACCTTTTACATAAAAATCAAAAGACATGGTCAATTTTTCAGAAAAAAAGAAGGTCAATAATCTAGGTCAAGATAGAAAGGCCAAAGATTTTGTTTAAAAAAAGAAAGCTCTCATCGAATCTTCAGCATGGCCACCCTACACTGACCCAGTGAAACAAACCCACAAGAAAGCGACACATAAATGACATAAAACAAAACTTCAAACCGCAAATAGACACGACAATATTCACTAGAACATCATACAAAATGAAAACTGCCCTAAATGGACGAATTATAACCCCCCCCCCCCACCCCCGAATACTTTTTCTGAACAGATCCATTTTAAGACCTGACATTATATATTTTCCAAATGGATATTCCCTCATATAAGGTCATCATTCAGGGTTAAGGTCATTTTGTCGAATAAAATACTTACTATAGAATGTTTTAAAAATGTTTAATGATACATATATGAGCCTTATGGGATGAGTGATGGCAAGATTCAACATTTAAAAATCTAAGTCAAAGGGCAATAACTCTCTTATAACCTTTTTGGCTGCAATCCTCTTTCTTCATGGATATCTACATATTATGATATTCCATTGTGTAAAGTTTCATTGAAATCTATCAAATGGTTTTGAAGGCGTTGCGATGACAAGATTTGACATTGAAAATAATTTAATGCATGAAGAATCTAAGTCCAAGGGCCATAACTCAAGTCTAACTTTTTCGACAGCAATCCCTTTTCTTCGTGCACATCTACATTTCATGTTCTTTCATTGTGTAAAGTTTCATTGAAATCCAGCCATGGTTTGGGAGGAGTTGCGATGACAAGCTCTCGTCTACAGACGGACAGACAAACAGGATGAATCCAGTATTAACACCCCCCCCCCCCCACACGCACACACGTAACTTTGTTGCGAGGGGTATAAAAATCGACACAAACATTATTTACAACACATAAATAGAAGGAGATAAATGTGCATCCGGCGCCGACTTTGGACGGCCAACTGCTATCAGCAAATTGTGTAGTAATCCGGATTACGTGCGCGTAAATGGATCTAAAAACATAGTGTAATCAAAGATTACGAAGCTCACCTCGCGGCAGCAAAGTTCAATTTAAACATATCTCTAAGTACATGTATATTAAGAAAATCACTCAAGTGGAAAAAAGTAGGTCAAGGTCATTTTAAGAAAGTTTGATCAAAGATACATCCAATATGCAAGTTTGGTTCATGTAGCACTTATTCTTTGCTCAATATTGGCCTTCAAAGGCAAAATCACTCAAGTAGAAAAAGTAGGTCAAGGTCATTTTATGAAAATTTGATTAAAGATACATCCAATATGCAAGTTTGGTACATGTAGCACTTATACTTTGCTCAATATTGGCCTTATAAGGCAAAATCACTCAAGCAGAAAAAGTAGGTCAAGGTCATTTTATGAAAGTTTGATCAAAGATACATCTAATATGCAAGTTTGGTACATGTAGCACTTTAACTTTGCTCAATATTAGCCTTTAAAGGCAAAATCACTCAAGCGGAAAAAGTAGGTCAAGGTCATTTTATGAAAGTTTGATCAAAGATACATCCAATATGCAAGTTTGGTACATGTAGCACTTATACTTTGCTCAATATTGGCCTTTAAAGGCAAAATCACTCAAGCGGAAAAAGTAGGTCAAGGTCATTTTATGAAAGTTTGATCAAAGATACATCCAATATGCAAGTTTGGTACATGTAGCACTTATACATTGCTCAATATTGGCCTTTTAAAGCAAAATCACTTAAGTGGAAAAAGTAGGTCAAGGTCATTTTATGAAAGTTTGATCAAAGATACATCCAATATGCAAGTTTGGTACATGTAGCACTTATACTTTGCTCAATATTGGCCTTATAAGGCAAAATCACTCAAGCGAAAAAAGTAGGTCAGATGCTGCATCCGATGCATGGGTTCACCTCAGCATCCCAAGATGAATCACATGTGCAAGTTTGGTTACTGTAGCATCAGTACTTTGTCAGATACTGAACTACCCCAAAAACTTTAACCAGATATGACAAAGTCATTCAACTGGAAAATGTAGGTCAGATGCTGCATCCGATGCATGGGTTCACCTCAGTATCCCAAGATGAATCACTTGTGCAAGTTTGGTTACTGTAGCATCAGTACTTTGTCAGATACTGAGTTACCCCAAAAACTTTAACCAGACATTGACAAAGTCATTCAACCGGAAAATGTAGGTCAGATGCTGCATCTGATGCATGGGTTCACCTCAGCATCCCAAGATGAATCACTGGTGCAAGTTTGGTTACTGTAGCATCAGTACTTTGTCAGATACTGAGTTACCCCAAAAACTTTAACCGGACGCGGACGCGGACGGGGACGGGGACGCGGACGCGGACGGGGACGCGGACGCGGACGCCGGGGTTATAGCATAAGCTCATCTCAACTTCGTCGAGGTGAGCTAAAAATCTATTGCATGCGTATTATAGTATGTGCTCTGCTGGCTGAAGCGAGCTCAAGATCATTCACCCGAGAAGTCTTACCAACTTTCAGATAGGACAGAGAATCTTAACCAAGTCTTAGAACTCTGCCGAGATTTGAACAAAGTCCAACGTGGAATCCCGTCGTCACGGTTGGCCAGTGTGCAGCATTTGGGAAAGACACTGGTACAAAACTGTATATTGGTCCAGTCACAAGAAATACATATGTCAAATATAAAAGCCCTATTAAATCTAATCACTTACCAATCAAATGATATAGTCCATCTTCATTGTTTGAAAATTAAAGTGAGTCAAATTCTAGTATCTAGGTCAAGGTCACTTGGTGAAAAATGAGGTATGTGTAGAAAGGTTTTGTCAACAGGAATGAACATGTGATATCAAAACCCTATCACTTACCAATCAAAAGATACAAATCTTATTTTTTTAAAGTAGGTCAAATATCTAGGTCAAGGTCACTAGTTAAAAAATAATGGTATGTGTAGAAAGGTCTAGTCACAAGGTATACACATACGAAATATCAAAATCCTATCACATCCAAATCAAAAGTTATGGGTGTGACATCGAAAGTTTGACAGACGGACAATGGACAAAGTGACCCCTTATTAATTTCAATATATTTAATTTACTTGGTAGAGGCGGATACAGGATTTGAGTTTAGGGGGCGGATATGGGTGGGGGAATATCGGAGGGAATATCGTTTTATAGAAGCTGCATGATAGGGAATGAAGCGAGCCAGTGATTTATTTTTCGGGGGGGGGGGGAGGTGTCATACCACTAATCGCATCCCTTGAATGAATAATATGTTGACAATATCTGAAAAGACCGATCAAAAATTATTGAAAGTTAGGTTGGGGTGTGGAAGAGGTTATAATACATAATACTAGTAATACTGGCTATTAAGCATGAAATAATAATTCCTTGGGGGGTTTTTTATTTGTTTTTGGGGTTTTTTGGGGAGGTTGTTTTGCTTTGTTTGTTTTCCTGTTTTGAATGAAAAAATTATATGTAAATCCATCTAAATCAAGCTATAGGTAGCGAGCAGCAGCGACCCGGCGAAAAGTTGCGACTCAAAACAGCCTATACACATAGACGTTTAAGCCCCCTCTCTCACCCCCACCCACCCCCAACAAAACATTTTACTTTGACGATTTATGTGGGAGGGGATTGCGCCCCCATCACACCACTCTTAACTCCGCCAATTTAAGGTCCGGAAAATGAAAATAAGGATATGGTTGAAAAACACAAGTATTATAAAATGTTTCAAGTTAGTTATTATAAAGTCCATTATTACAATTTTCGTTCAAATGTTAAACGTCTTCAAATTCAAGTTCTACTCCTCCCGCAAACCATAGTGTTGTGTATCGTGTGCAAGGGCGGTTCTAGCGGAGGGATAAGGATGTCTCCTGGAAATTGCCAAAAATTACCGTTTTGATTTTATTGTCTTTACGTGTAAACTTTTTCAAAGTCAAAGGCTGGACCTTCCTAAACAGACAATACACACCCCTTCCTGGATCCATGCGTCTGCAACCCCCCACTACCGGGATTCTGTGAGCTACATGTTTACATGATAAATATGATATCATGGTGATAGAGAATAATTCATTTTGAAATTCCATGTTGTTTTCCCTTTGACTTCGGAAAACCACCCAATAGGAGCCCTTGACATCCATTACAACTTTGTTAGAAATCTTTACAGATGCGAAATCAGGGTCTGATTGGGAAAGAGGGGCACCAGTTTCTATAGAGCAATTACAAATCGAGCGCCCATCCACCCCCCACACACTTAAGGTGGGGTACCTGTTTAAAGCATTGTTTATTGAAAAAATATAAATACAAACAAGCAAGAAGTCAACTTTACTTAATGCCGTAAGTGATCATATCTTCATTGTGATTGTCTATAAATGCTAGTGCACATTATGATCAGAAGGATAATGTCAAGGGCTTGATTAAAAATCATATATATAAATGTTGATGGTCCGCCTGAGCTGGATGTTTAATCGAAAGCGAATGGTTCTCCAACAACTTACTATGGGGGAAAAACTGTTGCTGCAACTGGCAGACTGATGAACTAAAGGGTGGCCAGTCATTCATGGACCAAGTTATATCTAATGATATTAAGGCATGGTCCATTTGATATTCAGGGGGGGCTTGGGTTTTTTGTCGGAGCAAGATTATTTTTTTTGCCCCGGACCGGAGCAAAATTATTTTTTTCTGGCAAAGTTGGAGCAAAGAATTTTTTTTAACAAAGTGATGCGCATATTAAGAATGTTTGTGTTTTATCAATAGAAATTATTTATATTTTTACTCATCTTCAAAACTCTAAATATTAATATATTAGTTTATTTTTATGCAAGTATTCTATTCACTTTTAAAACAGAGAGATAAAAGATTTTTACAATACAATTCTCAATATTTTATATAAGGTACATCATGTATATAACATGTATAAGAGGGTCTGAGTGAAAGGTCTCCTAGACAATTTTTTTTAAATGTTACAAAGAATTGTAAATTGGTGAATAACTGAAGTTCTCCTTCCAAGCTTACAAGAACATGACTCTATGGGATACATACATCATGTATTAACAGCAATACATAAATATTGATAATATATATTTGATACAATTTGAAAACTGTGGCGAGCGAAGCGAGCCAAAAATTTTTGATACACTTTGAAAACTGCGGCGAGCGAAGCGAGCCGGAAAATTTTCAAGAATTTAAGCGAAATTTTTTGGTAATTCTTCAAATTCAGATTATCTGTAAAGAGCAAGATTATTTTTTTCTGTCACACCATAAGCAAATTTATTTTTTTTCATCAAAATTGAGAGCAAAATTATTTTTTTCAAAAAAAACCCAAGCCCCCCCCCCCAGAATATCAAATGGACCGTGCCTAAAAAACTAAAATAATCACTAATCCATCATAAATTTATTGGGAAGGATGTTTTTTGTTTGTGCATGCAGTTATACATGAAAGTGTAAAACTACAGCATAAGATATTGTCCAATTACACTCTGTTGGTCTCTTGATTCGCTCAATCATCTCTACATCATCATTTCAAGATGACAAATACATAAAACAAGTAACTTCTTAAATATATCAAATTAATAAGTTGATATATCAAATTGATAAGTTGTTATATCAAATAAATAAATTGTTATATCAAATTAATAAGTTGTTTTATCAAATTAATAAATTGTTTTATCAAATTAATAAGTTGTTATAACAAATTAATAAGTTGTAATATCAAATTAATAAGTTGATATATCAAATTAATAACTTGTTTTAACAAATAAATAAATTGTTTTATCAAATTAATAAGTTGTTATAACAAATTAATAAGTTGTTATATCAAATTAATAAGTTGTTATATCAAATTAATAAGTTGTTATATCAAATTAATAAGTTGATATATCAAATTAATAACTTGTTTTATCAAATTAATAACTTGTTTTATCAAATTAATAACTTGTTTTAACAAATTAATAAATTGTTTTATCAAATAAATAAGTTGTTATAACAAATTAATAAGTTGATATATCAAATTAATAAGTTGTTATAACAAATTAATAAGTTGTTTTAACAAATTAATAAGTTGTTTTATCAATTTAATAAGTTGTTATAACAAATTAATAAGTTGTTATATCAAATTAATAAGTTGTTTTATCAAATTAATAAGTTGTTATATCAAATTAATAAGTTGTTATAACAAATTAATAAGTTGTTTTATCAAATTAATAAGTTGTTATATCAAATTAATAAGTTGAAATATCAAATTAGTAATTTGATATAACAAATTATAAAAAAGTAACGCTGCGGCCCTAATAAGCTTCCGTAGAAAATAGACAAACAAAATAAAATTGTTATGAAAGTGAGCAGTAATCCTTGTCAGGTACAGAATTATGGAGTGTTCGTTTAGTACAAGTCAATGTTCGCATCGAGTATTCACTATTGGTATGTACTGTTGAGAAGCTATAATCGTTATAGTACCGAGATGTCAGTTACAATACAATGTGGCCAAACATATCAACATATGTACAGCACGTGTCCACTGACATGTGTGGAATTTCTAAGCTATTAGGTTCATTTCATAGCTTTCCCGATTTTACTCCAAATTGTTACCGGCCGACTTTCTTATTTGGTACTTTTGTGATACACGAGTGACCATTAAGGTGTAACAGTACTTCCGGTTATCATTATTACAATTTTTCAGAAATTTCCCCATGAGTACTGATGGCTTTGTTGTGGTGAAGCCCTAGAATTGACCATGGTCTAAAAACAGCTATCATTCATGAATGCTAGAGTTGTATGCGTAGTATAAACGTGACTGATTTTTTAAATCTCGGTTGATTCTAATATACATGTTTAATATGAATCAAGGCAAAGCCTTTTTGTACGAGCGGAGAGAAAACAGATATGATTATACAGAATAAAAAAGATCCTTCTTTTTTATTTTGACTATGATGGTTGATCTTATCTTACAAAACTTTCTGTTTGATGATTGCCAAAAAAGGTTATAGCTAGTATAAGGCGAGTTGAAACACGGAAGCATTTGTAAAATCAAGGACTTATAAACAGTTTATAAGTCCTTGGTAAAATTGATCTAGACCAGCAGATGAAAATTTTAAGGGGGGGGGGGGGGCTTAAAATATGGTTCTTTAAAAATATGGTTCTTTATAATTCATTTCTTTTTTGTAAGAATAATGTTAAGGCTAGCTGAAAATATATTACTTAAGAACAAAAGAAAAAACAAACATATTCCGACTTCTGACAGTACGAAACCACCCGAGACGAGAAAAGCAATCAGAGCGAAACGTCTCGTTTAAAACCGGAAATGTCGGATTTCCCGTGGTTACGCCACCTTGTTGATGCTTTATCGTTACCTGATTTACGAAAAATATTTTCAATAAATCTAACTTATAAACAAAAACTGAGTATAACATATACGTCTACTTGGAGTCGAAAAGAAAATTTAAATGGCAATATCCAGCATCTCCGCAGCAACTCTGTCTGCTAGGGGACGAAAGTTTTTGAAAGCATAGTAGTACATTCTCATTCTTTGATTCAGCATATTTTGTCAATAAGATATGTGTATACGCGTTACCATAAGGGCGAGCTTCGCTCGCAAAGGCCCTTCGGGCCTTTGCAGCGAGTTCCGCTCGCTATCAACATTTATTAGTGGCTGAATGCCTGAAAATAAACAAAATTTCAAAATGCGATGTACATCGAATACGTTACCGGAACTGCAACAAGAAATTTCAAAATAGCCCGATAACTTAGTCTTTAACTTCTTGGGTCATAACTGTGTCTCCGTCACAAATACACAGACGTCATAAAAGTTCTATGTTATCAAAGGACACTTCATAGTCTTGTCAATCATTCTTGTTTCATTTCGATTTAATGTGGTCGAATTTACTCTGATAAAAATAAGCCATGTATTGACAGGAAGTTACACCAACTTGTATGATCTCTTTATAAAAAGAAATTGAACTTCTCGCGAGTTTTATTTTATTTTTGGATCGATCGAACAAAAGCGATGTTGCAAGGACTATATATATATGAAGACAATTCGTAATGCAGCATGTTGGATATTTCATCCCAGGTTTATTTCGATATAGATTCTTATCATCATGTAGAAAAAGCACTACTGCCGACTTTGATTACAAATACGCGCGATATCTTCGGAATCTAAGCGCTGATTGCGTCTACATGGCGCACAGCGCTGCGCTTTCTTCTTCTTATCTAAACAAGAGGGCATGATCTATAATCAGACGATCTATGTTCCAATAGACACCTAACATGACAACAGCGTCATGAGCTTTGCACCCTGATTACGCATGTGGTGGCATGCACGAGGTGAATGTCATTGATGGCATATGTTGACACTCATGTAACATGCACAGGAACATGTGTAAACACAAGAGCACAGGCCGGATTGAGAGGATTAAGGAATCTCCGAGGTCGGTTCCTAGTGGCATGTGCGAAATGATTGATGTAGGAAAGGACCACCAATCGACACCATGATCACGTGGGTTTGTCTGACGTTAGATCACGTGGGATGTATTTCAAACAGGAAATTCTTATTCCTATCATAAATAATACTGAACCTATATCTATAGTTACGGAATTCATTCCGTTTCGACAGAATCACATTTTCAATGTACAAACCATTTACTTTTCCATTTTATTACATTTGTGTTGCGACATACAATTTCGTTTTTCCATGGACAAAATAATATAGCTCGGTTCATTATCTACTTTTTGTATAATACATATACCTTACCGATCCATATAATATTCTCTTTAAGAGATTTGATGGAATCAACACACGACTGATTTGTCACGTGTAAAAACGGGAACATACTATTATGAATAAATAAGATTTTCTGATGACTAATTAAGTTTGGTGACAATTGGTGGCGAAAACCAGATAAAATACCGTATGATGTCCTTTTTACTCGAATTATATTATGTAAGAATCGGCTATAATGATTAGTTTTTGTGAAGAAATCGAGTGGATACACACCAGGGATACTTATTATTGAATAGACCAGAGATGGATCCCTGTGATGACGCTACACGACTATTAACAGCTTGGTTAAGTCGCTGTGATTATGGTAAATTGAGCTTTTCGGACTGGATATGTCCGTGAATCAGTATTTCTCATAAGGTTAATTTAGCCGGAATGACCAAAATCATCTCATAGAATGCAGGGGTTGATACAAAAGTCTATGAAGGACAGGTGCGGATCTGGAGAGTGTTTTGGGTTTAGGAAACACCCCCTCCAAATTTGAATAAAAACTAGCCCCAAACTTTTTTCTCATTTTCTTTTTATTGCTCTTTTTTTTCAAAATCGTATGTTGGACCCCTAGCGCTGACAGACTAGACCCCCCCCCCCCCCTCCCCTTTGGAAAAATATTTTTCCTCCGCCTATGACGTGAACGATCGCGTGGACTTGACCGACACGGCGGAAAAAAGGTGTTACTAAATTAAGGATGACAGGCGAGGATTCCCGAATTATCGATAATGGAAGGCTAATAATAACAAAATGTGGTAAAAATCAGAGAGTAACCATAACAATATGGTTCTTACCGATAGCTGTCAATTATGTATGTAGAAAGGCGTCAATATACGAATAATGCATTGCACGTAAAGATGGTTTCCGATATCGTAATATTTTATACATGTATAGAAGCACAAATTCTTTTATTTTGAATTCAATACAACGAATTATAGAGGTATATTATTTCTATAACTGAATCTTCCATTCTATATCTTGGTAATGTTTATGCCACGGAATTTATCGACATATGTCGAATATTACCGACATCATTACGAGGTTTATTTCGGGCCAGACATCGGCCACATTGTTACTTGCACGTCTGTTGTGTCACATGAAATAGTGACAATCTCAAATATGTTCATGAAGAACCCGACAGGCAATCAGAAAGACGTATCTAGATAGTCTGAGCGATACCTTTCTTTTGTCTACTTATCGAATCACTTGCCACATATTAAATCAAATTACATTACAATTTCTTGTGTTTCATATTTCAGAGGGTTTCATCTCGTTTCATCCTTCACAGAGTGATACATCATGATTTATATTACTGATTTATCGGATTTATCTCGTGTAATATCCACAAATGCTGATTATATCTGTATTGCTTATCTAACAGTTTACCAAACTTTTATATTTCATAAAGATTCTGACAAAAAAACCTTGATTCAATCTGCCTGCAAATTGATAACGGTGAGAATTTTCTAGTTACGCTGTGTTTTAATGTTAGAAAACACTCCGCTTCACACCGCTTTACCAACGATAAAGGGGGGATCCCCTGCCGGTTTCTTGTAAACGATATTCCATAAAATATTATCCTATCGGATGATATGCTGACATCAACATCAAGTACAATGTTCACCTGTAATTACGTCTATCATATGGTAATCAATTTTATGGATCTCAGAGAATTTCGTTAAAATATCGGCATTTCCCTGCTTGTATGAATAGATGGCTCATTGACTCTCAAACCTTTGATGTTTACCGCCGAAGTTTTCAGTGAGGATGTTTCACGTGGAGAATTCTCATATGTGAACATAAAACGGTCAATTTGTCAGTTTGTAAAGATCGATGGGCGATAATTCCATTCTGTTATTCTTTGGGATGTACAACCTTAAAACGACTATTAACTCAACTTCTCATTTTTTTTGGAGGAGAGAAACAATGAATGAATGATATCAGAACACTCCGTTTAGTTGATCCGAACACTCCGTTCAGTTAATCCGAACACCCCGTTCAGATGAACCTTTTTTCTCATTCTCTACATTTTCATGTCCGCATGATGGAACCCTGGGTAGAGAATGGATATTTTTATGTACATACAAATACAATATTTTGTTTCCAAGTTTATAAAGCTTCTTCTCTTTTTTGTAGAAATTGCAACAAAGAGATTATAGTGATATTTTTTTTTTTGCTTAAACGAAAGGAGGGGATTCGGTTGCAGTACCCTCAGCAAAACACCAAACATCACATGCAAAAACACAGAGCAGACATGCACAGGAAGAGACACAAAAGGGACAAGGAACACGAAAACACAATATAGAAATATCAAACACAAAAGACAACACCGGTGCCGACTTAGAACGATCATCTGCATGCTACGCCAGCAGCAAATGGTGTAGTTATCCGGATTACGTGCGCACAACTCTCTCACTTTTCCAGTTGATGAGGATTCTTTTTCCGAAACATGCATGTTCAACGCATTCAGAAATTTTTGTCCATAAGACTGTTCTCTGACAGCAGATTTGGACATTTCGTTCTTTCCGAACACTCCTTTTTTCATCCTAGCAAGAGTTACAATATTTTGCACTTGCTGAACGAAAGATGAAAGTTAAACACTTTTATCTACTGAGACATCAAAATAATAGCGAGCGCTCAAGAGTAATCGTAAATATAGAGAACATAATTTCAGGTAGGTATTCACAGAAACAATAAACATGAAGGAAATGACCGGCAGGAAATCGTCTCTAGATGATATGTGATTGGAGTTACTTCTTGAAAGATGGAGTAAATCTTTGTTCCAAATCGAAAACACATCGCGAGATTGTATATTTTCTTTGATAGGAAGTGCCCTCCATATGTTATTAAATACCATCTCTAAGTTCTTTACATAACGTATGTATGAAAGCAATCGAGACAGTGAGAGATCGCGGTGCGAGTCGAACACTTGAACGAGCTAGCAAGTGTCACGTGACTTTTGGTAGTTTTGTATCGTTCGAAGTTCTCTCTCCAGGGACAAAAATTGAAAACTTTTTTTCTCGCATAAGAGTAAAGAAACAATTTCAAGGAAACACCATATGGTTTTCTGTGCATAGCGTAATGGCAGGACTGCACTGAAGTCTAAACAATAATATGCTATAATTTTTGTAGCTAGGAGTCCTTCGTTTACATTTGCAAGTCATAATATGTTTACCAATTAGTAAATCCTCCTTCAATGTTTAAGAAATTTGCACTAAGCCATGTTATCATTGGCTTAAAGCCACTGTAAAACACCAATCTGGAAACCCAGCACTTGTATAATATACAAGTTATATTGGATATGTTTGAGCGATTTCTGAATAAAGTTAAAGACTGCATAATTGGCTGATATAGAATTTTTCTAGGGCAGAGAGGGTGTTCAAGCCAAGATGCAAAGAATTAAAATGTATAAGAAGGAAGAACAAAAGAACCAAAATACCGAAGAGAGACGAACAGAAAATACCAAGAAAGAAGAACATATGCACAAACAAAAACAAAATCCTGTATAAGATGTAAGAACAAAATGCAAAGGACAAAAATGTCTAAAGACCTTGTTACACGACGCGATTAATCGTTTGCAATTAGTTGCAAGCGACAAATCATGTCGAGTAACATAGCTTAAAACTAATCGCATGCGACTTTCAAAAGTCGCATGCAACTTTTTTTCAGATTAGAACATGTTCTATTCCTTGCGATTAATCGCATGCAACTTTTAGCGTCAACCAATCAAAATGCCGGGTATTCCTTATAATTTCAACCCTAATTTCGCTAATTTTGGTCATATCAATTACATTGACAATTTACTGCAAGCTTTCTTAGTTCAAAAATTTGATTTTCTGCCCTCTCTTCGTCGAGAAAGTTATGTGAATTTAATTGTAATGAAAATTGTAAATACATGCTGTATTGTCTGTTGATAACACATTTTATTCGTAAACTTTAGGCGGAAAAGGTATGAATTTAGCACAAAATATATGCAATTAGTTGCAACGTGTCACAGTGCGAGTAGCTGCAACTCGCTCGGACCAAAAATCTCTGCAATTAGTTGCATGCAACTAATCGCGTCATGTAACAAGGCCTTTAGAAAGAAGAACGTTTATAATGGACATCAAACATTAAGGTTTTGAAGCCTCCTACTCTTCCAACAGTTTTGAAGCTTGGGAATCTTCGTATATTAGAGAAGAATAGTTCTGATAGGGGAAGGCGAAACCAAGGTCCTTGGTGAGTAGTCCCCAAACACGGAGCATCACCCCCACTGGAAGCATCGACACAGTACAAACGAGCATTATCACGACCATAGGATGGGCAAGATTCTTCATTAATTAAATCTCTCGTCAGTTATAACTAGGTAAGTAATAAATATCCATTGGCAAGCAAAGAAGGAGGTTTACTCCATGCACGATCGGCTCGAAAGCACGTGCTTGTATTGGTAGTAAGAAAAGATCATGTTGACTATAGGGAACAGCAAGCATCCCCAGAATGCTCGGAGCATACACTGACGACAGAACGCCCGGGGAGCGCGGTAAATTGATACCCATCGTTTCCCTCCATTTCCCCAGTCGACCTTCGGCAGGGTAATTAGATTTTCACATGTGACTAACACTTTCTCATATGTTAAGGTAAGTAAAGGTCCCGTCAGAACGTCGAGTTCACAATACTAGCGCACATCTATCCTGGATTTTGCAAAAAAAAAAAAATCTTACTTTCCAAATTTTTTGTCTTTTTTTTACTTTCATAATCATATAGGCACGAATCCCATTCCTGTCGGACTGGAATCCTACCCCTTGAAAAAAAATCTGGATCCCCCCATTGGGAAGTATGGGTCCTGTCAACGAAAAAAATCTGGATCCGCCCATTGGGAAGTATAGGTCCTGTCAACGAAAAAAAAAATCTGAATCCGCCCATTGGGAAGTATAGGTCCTGTCAACGAAAAAAAGTCTGGATAGGCCCATTGGTGAGTATGGGTCCTGTCAACACGTCAAGTTCATAATAGCATTCACAGAGAGAAAAATGAAGATGCTGATCTCGTATAGAGTTTTTATAGGGGCACATGGTTCATCAGCCATGTGCATGTACAGCATGGTTTTTACATTCATACAAACCTACAGGTATTGGGTATGAAAGTCGTCAAATTAACCTATCAAAATGAAGCACGTTTGGTCATTGACCAATAGATCTGCATAAACAGTAACCATGTCTTTCATCTTTTTTCTCCTTCTTCTTTTCTTTTTCTTTTTTTTTTTTATAAAAATCAACAACTATAGGACGAAATTCATAATCGGTAGACATCTGAGATAGTTTGAAAAGAATTGAAGTTAAGAAAATAAAATTTACCTTTAAGATATGTCGTTTTCTTTTGTCTCCTTTGTCGTTGCTACTGTAATGTGATTTTTATCAGTACTTGAGTTTTCAAAATTGAAGGAACCACTGACGAACACGTATTAATTTATAAAAGATGAAGATAAAAAAAGCAATGCAATCCTTAATAAGTAAAGTCACTACAAGTATCTTTTTGAACACTCTCCTTTTCTGAGTCTGAATCGGTCTTGACAGTCACGGCTGATTGAACAGAAGATGTTCGCGCTTATCGCCTGTCGATGAAGTTGTCCTTGTGATGTATTCTGTCTAATTAGTGAGCGATATCGCCCGGGAGACATGTTATATAGCGGTTCCCTCTACTACATTCCCCCTTATACAAATCCTTGCTACAATAATAACAAAAAATCGGGATCGCAACATGTGTTAGACGTTACTGCTGCATAAAAGACATCCCGAACCCGAGCTACTTCTGGCACTCACTGCCGGGGAGAACAAAGGTTGAAACACTTCTACTCTCTCAGATTTTTTTTCAAACTTTACAAGTATATCCCTGCAGTGCCACTAGCACAGACACAGTCGTATAGGTTGGTATTTGTTATCCTCAGCTTTGTTTCCATATAAAGAACAGTGGACTCATTCCAGGAACAGAAATAAATAGTGAATAAAGGCAATTAATTATTACATGTAGCAGCAACAAGGAAATCCGAAAGTCGACTTTCAACATTTTGCATACATTCAATTGCATTTCATTCCACTCACAAGAAGTGGAAATCGAATTTAAAACTGTATAATGGTTCAAGAAATTTAATAAATTTTAAAATTAATTTAATATCATGTGCACTTATGCCAAACATTAATGTGTGGCCTTGACCATCAAGTTCAAGTGACTTTGACCGTGGCCTTGACCATCAAGACCAGGTGACCTTGACCTTTTTGGGATATGTCTTATCAACTCACATGAAATATTATAATAATAGTGCGCCAAAGTCCACAACAGCCTCAAAAAGACCAACGCAATGTGTTAAAGAATCATAATCGATACATATCACAGAACATACAGCGAAGACAATTGGTAAAGAATCAAAATCGCAATAAACGTTAACAAAATAAAATAAAGATGTAACGAGGAGATACTAGTATATCATGTAGTTTTCAGCATTTTGTCTAGCATATACATGTTCATATGCAAGGTGTCGTTAACTCGATTGCAAAGCTACGCGAAAAAGTATTGACATTATCATTTTATATGTACAATTACTCTTGCCGTGACTCAAATAGAAAACTTTGATAAAAACTATTGACAAATGACAGTAAACAAGAGGCCCAAGGGGGCCATATCGCTCACCAGAGGAGACTGTATGTATGTTTTTAATCCTGTAAAGTTTGGTGACATTCTGTGCAATTGTTTAAGAGGATAAGTAAAAAATGTGTCATTCAAATAGAGCCTATGGAGGACATCTTGGATTTCCGATCGGCTCGAAAAACACAAACTTGGTAGAGGGCAATGAATACTTGCTTCCTGTGAAGTTTCAAGAAATTCTGTGCAGCAGTTTCAGAGGAGAAGTTGAAAATGTGTTAGCTAGCCAATCAGAGCCAGTGGCGGCCATCTTGGATTTCTGATCGGGTGGAAAAACACAAACTTGGTGGGGGCATTGATTACTTGCTTCCAGTGAAGTTTAGAGAGATTCTGTGCAGAGGTTTCAGAGGAGAAGTCGAAAATGTGTCAGCCAATCAGAGCATGTGGCGGCCATCTTGGATTTCTGATCCGCTCGAAAAACGCAAACTTGGTAGAGGGCATTGAATTCTTGCTTCCTGTGAAGTTTAGTGAAATTCTGTGCAGCGGTTTCAGAGGAGAAGTCGAGAGTGCGTCAGCCAATCAGGGCCTGTGGTGGCCATCTTGGATTTCCGATCGGCTCCAAAACTTAGTAGAGGGCAATGAGTACTTGCTTCCTGTGAAGTTTCGAGATATTCTGTGCAGCGGTTTCAGAGGAGAAGTAAAAAATGTGTCAGCCAATCAAAAGCTTGTGGCAGCCATCTTGGATTTCCCATCGGCTAAAAAGAAACACAAACTTGGTAGAAGGCATTGAGTATTTGCTTCCTGTGAAGTTTCGTGAAATTCTATGCAGCGGTTTCAGAGGAGAAGTTGAAAATGTGTCCGCCAATCAGAGCCTGTGGCTGCCATCTTGGATTTCCGATCGGCTCGAAAAACACAAACCTGGTAGAGGGCATTGAGTACTTGCTTCCTGGGAAGTTTCGTGAAATTCTGTACAGCGGTTTCAGAGGAGAAGTCGAAAATGTTAAAAAGTTAACGACAGACGACAGACGCCGCGCTATGACAATAGCTCACTTGAGCTTCGCTGAGGTGAGCTAAAAAATGATTTTTTATGCTAAAAAGACATGAATCGAAAGCTCATATAGATTTATTCTGATTCTAAAGACGACAAGCAGATTTATACCATAAAGTATAGGTTATACAGGTGTATTATAGTGACTGTAGACTGTAATTAAGGTTAAAGAAAATATGTTTAAAACAATTTTTTTTGCCTATCAAGTGAAACAAGTAAGATAATTAGAGATATGGAAATATCTTCAGAAAACAACTTTGTGTTTTATAAGATCTTGATTATAGTGGGTTTTTTTTCTTATTTTGCTTCTCGGTTTCAAGGAAGAGCTTCATTACTTTACGATCACGGGGATATTCCAATGTCCAAAACAACGACTTGATCCCAGAAAAGCCTGTTAATGAAACCTGACAGATTAAATGTCGATGCTGGGGAACTCCGGTGTGCACAAAAAGGAAATCTATCCAGCCAGTAGGAAAGGGTTGACGGAAACATAGAGCTAATCCCCTGTAAATCCCAACCACATTGAATGATTGCCCGGCAATTTCGTATATACAATGTAGCTCTATATGGGTATAAAGGGAAACAACCAGACGCAGGGCTTCAATTCTTAACATGGAATAAATATTTTCCTCTCTCAAGTCTTAGGAATAAAGAATTTTTTTTTTTCATTTCAATTGAAGTTGGTTAGTTGATTAATTTTTGTATTCACAGAATTTCATTTATTTCTTGTTCCAATATCGACCGAGAAAAATGGTTTTCGTGATGACGTGAGAGTTTTTTTTTGGTGAAAATATGACGAACGTGTTATTATATACAAAACGTGTTTATGAAACACTGCAAGTTGCATTTTTTAAAAGTTTTGTGTTAAAAAATCATTTTTATCAAAACATATCATATACAAATACAAGGTCTCATAAAGTAGTCAATTTCATAAAGCCCAACTGAACTTGAAATCCCTCCCTTTTTCCCCAAATTGAGAATATTGTGAATTTGAGGCCCCTTATCCCTTCTTTAGAAGGAAAACACGAAAGAGGTTAAAATCTCAAATGTCTGAATGTATTGATGAAAGAGCGGGAAATTTCGATATTTTAAAAAAAGTTTGACAAAAACACACACTTCGATGATGAATCTGCACCTCCCGTCCCTCTCATGTTAAGTCTATGAAACCCTCAGTACCGACCCTCCTCCTCCTCCTGGGGTTCACTGAAGCACCTCCTCCACCAGGAGGGGGCGATTGAGGAGGAGATGGAGGAGGAGGTGCTTCAGTGAACCCCAGGAGGAGGGTTGATACTGAGGGTTCCATAGACTTAACATGGGAGGGTTGGGTGATGCAGAACCCCCATTTCCTATTCATATCACCAATTTATTTTTCTTTCCTTTCCTTCTTTTTTTTTTTTGTTCTTCTTTGGGGTTGTTTTTTATATTTTTATTTGTTTTGTGGGTTTTTTTGTGTGTGTTTCTGTTTTGGCGCAGAAAGCATAAACGATACGAATGGCTATCAATAACACCATAGCAGGACTTAGTATTGACCTTAGCTTATAGACCAAATAAGGATTTATGTGGCCTAGCCCGCGTCCCCTCTGACAACACCTAATTAGTCCTAATGTACAACCTCATCTTGGTTCCCCCAAGATTTACATAAGTCTCTCAATCTTGGCCCCTACTTCTGTTAAAGGCGTTAATAAGCCTATAATGTGAGCAGAATTAAGACAAATAAAGCGTAGGGATTTCTCGCGTTTCTTTTGGCGCTCTCCAAGCGACACTGGACGACGGTCGATGTAACGTGGCCCGTATCAGACGCCGGTTATAGTGCAAAGGGATTAAGGGGGGACTGCAGGAAATTTCTGATCATTTGAAACTTTTTTCTTTTTAATTATTTATATATGTATATAATTTTGTTGAAGTTATTAGGAAACTTGACGGAAGTTACTAAAAAGCTGACATCTCCGATCAAAAAAAAAAAAAAAAAAAAAAAAAAGGACCAAAAATCTCAAATTTCCAAGACAGGTTATCGTGCATCAAGTTTTATCTCAATATATATATAATGACAAAAAATTATGCCTATGACAGAATGTATAATATAAAACATAAAGGATCTGACTTTTTTCTTCAAAATTCACATCTTTTTACGACATAGTTTTGCCTTTAGAGAATAAAATTGCGTCATTTTTAAGTTCTATCGACTTTTTGGTCATGAGGGAAATTTTGACATTAATGTCACATGACTTCCACGTATACAACCAGATTGGAAGTAAGTGAAGCTCAAACATGATTTGACACAGATTATCAGGATACATATTGCTAAAATTTAATTTATGTACACTTTGGACAGAAATTGGAAATTGCCTTGAAATTGAACACGAATATTCCAAAAATTGTTTCATTTTATAACTTTACTAGTAAAGAAATTTGGTGCTCATTATGTGCGAGTTGTTTTAAGGCGCTACGCGGCAAATCTTACCAAAAAAAAAAAGTTATTAAGGTTAGGGTTGCGACTACAGGGAGATAACTCTATTTTCAAATCACGTAATATTTGAAACCGACATGGATGATAAATGGTATAACACCAGTTTGTTACATTATTTCAGAAAAAAATAATACTCCTTGAAATTTTCATTGCTGAATGGGTACACTGTAAAAAATGTGTTTACATTTCAAACACTTTTCTAAACACTTTCTTGTAGCAATGTTTTTTATGCGTTTAATGTCTACACATGTCAAATTCCTAAACATGTTTAGGAAAATGTTTAAAATCTAAACCCTTCAAAACATTTATGTTTAGAAATTAAACATGTAAATTTGTTACACGTTTTGGGAATAAGCACGTGTCTTTACATGTTTTGAGCTAAACATGTTTAGTATCTGCACATATATGCTCGGCGCAATCTAGATAAAAGAAATCCAAAGCCTGGTGCTACTCCTCTTCAAAATTGCTGTATTTTCTGATTCCGATGACCACAGGTTACTATATGTATACATAGCAATTAAGTTAAAACAGAAAAAAATAATACCTTGAATTATTCTTTTAATATGAAATATACATACAATTAAAATGAGTCTGAAAACAATTGACATAAAAGTGTATTTAGATACTGTTGTAAAAACGAAAAGCGGTCTGTTACACGCATAGCTACAGTACATATTCTCACACACATGGAATGATGGATCAATGTAAAACGGTTCTTTCACATCAGGCTCTGATCATCTCTATTGCTGCCATCCTGTCATGTTCAGTTTCAGGTCTGATGCTGAATGAGATATAGAAAAAAGATATGAAAATGAGATTCTAAATGTTTCTGGAACTAAAATTCTGTTATGTTGTGCTTCTTTTATTTTTCTATATTTCTCTGTAACTTTTGTTAACGACATATCCAACTGCAAGTCAACCATGTCAATTAAACAAGTTTTAAAAGAAGGGACTCCCTTAAAGAGAAGTAATTTACCTTGTTTGTATTGATCATAAAAAGGGTTTCTTTCTTGTTGGATGTGCATTTCAATTCTGCATCTTCATCTGAAGTTTCCAAATTTCATAGTATGCGTCATCAGTTTCTCATTCTGCAAATAACATATCTTTGTAAGTATAAAGGTAGAATTTTCATTTTCAATTTGCTTATCTTAATTTTATCTATATCAGGTATACAGAGGTTTCTTAAACATCTAAGCAATTATACTTCCACTACCAATAAATTACTAGTACATTAATCAAATTTGTTTTTCATATGAAAAAAAAAAAACAAAGTAAATTGTGAACTTACTTTCTAACGTGAGTGCAGATAGTCTGATTGGAGAAATATCTCACTGGATTTCATAATCTAAAACAAACAAACGAAGAATCACATCTTTCTGAAGATGCATGTACATCAAACAACATCTACATGTTCTACATGTATCCATTTACTCTCCACAACAAACAACATACCACTACTTACTAATCATATTATAGACATTTTTCATCGTGACGAACTTCACTCTTCGAACTTCGTACTTCGCACTTCGAACATTGAAGAAAAAAAGCCGTAGCTGCCGTTCGCGTATAAACTCATGAGCGGAGTAATCTTCATTTTGATAAGTATACTCATTGGAATGGTATATTGGACTTCCTGTACAACTGGCACGCTTTATTCGGCAACCAACTTATGAAATTAAAGTGCGAAGTTCTAAGTGCGAAGTGCGAAGTTCGTCACGGTGAAAAAAGTCTAAAACAACCCCCTTTCCTCCCAAATAGAATGAAGCGTCACCTCGCCATGAACATACTACACCTTACTTATCATATATTAAACCCCCTCCTTTCCTCCCATAATAGAATTAATCGTCACCTTGCCTTGAGTGCTTGGCTCATCAAATTTTAAAACACCCCCCCCCCCCTTTTCCTCCAAAATCGAATTAAATTGTCACTTGGCCATGAGTATTCACATACCATAGAAAAAACCTCCTTTTTTTCTTTTCCGCCATATCACCTCAGGCTCGCCAACACCCCCCCCCCCCCTTCCCCCCTCCCCTCAATTGCAGTTTTACATCGAAAAATATAAAGTTAATTGATGGAATATTTCTAATAAGCCTCTCCAAGGCATACTTGGAAATAATTCAATGTTGTGTGAAGATACATGTATAACATATAACCCTTTTAATGAAGAAATCCCCAATCAGAACCCCTCTCTTTGGCCCCTAGTTGTATTCGATGAAATTGATTTGAATAATATAATACTGTCTCAGATATTTTTTCTCTTATACGAAGGTTATGATGTTATACTCTCTTAAACAGAATCATACAATATTCTCATATAAGTTTTAATTGCCTTGAACATGTTGAAAACGTAATGAAATCACTTACCGTTTCCTCCTTTGTTTTCATCCAGCTTTCAAGAGCGGGAATGTAAATAGCATGTGTGCGATTGGGCGCGCGTTGACCGCTCCTTGCCGGGAAAGATAAGAACACACGTGCATGTACATGCACTTTGTCGAGGGGGATCTAACTCGCCACTTTATGTTAAGCATTTGGACATTGTAAAGCATTTGATAAATTATATATAAAGTACCTTCAAGTTTTCATTTTGGCCTAATGTATTGGGCATGGGTTTGTGTCAAAAATATATTTTGTAAAATTTAAAATTTATGTCTATTGTAACAGCCATCATCCTAATTCCTTAATTTACCCGCAACAAATTTCTCTCTCTCTCTCTCTCTCTCTCTCTCTCTCTCCTCTCTTTCTTTTTTATTTATATTATGTAATCTCTCTCTTATTTATATTATATCATATCGGTGTATACAAACAAAATGTATATTGATATAGTATCAGTATTATTTTACATATGAAACACGTTTAGAGTTCATACGTTTAGGAAAGTGTTTAAGCATTTAGAAAAGTGTTACAGACATTCAGAAAAGTACCTCGAAGTGTTTAATATCGTTACATGTTTAGAATTTTATGTACAGTAATCCTTACTTCGTCTAAACATGTTTAAGTATTAAACATATTCAATTCATATGTATTTCGAATATAAACACTTTCCTTCATATGTTTAGACTAAAACATGTTTCCGATCTGTTTAATTTCTAAACACTGTTTTTACAGTGTATTTTGGGGGAAAATGCATATTTTTCAATGAAAAATCGCCGAAAATAGGGAAAAAATTGTCATTTCGCAAAAGTTCTGCTTCTAAAGATTCAAACATCAGAATATATTCTATTCATTATACAATTTAAAAGTGAGATAATGAGAAATTCGAAATTTGAGTTAATCTCTATGTTTTTGGGTCAAAATGTTGATTTTTGTTTTTGCACAAATTATTGTGCTATTCATAGAAACAGTAATTTTCCTCAAAAACTAATTCGGGTACATATTGGTTTGACTGCTTTAGGAAAAAGCAATACCATAGCTCTATACGTAGAAAAAAATTGTTCACCTGTCGACCTTCTAGCTATCAATAACAATTATGAGTTGTTGCCATGGCAACCAGCAAAATCGTATTTATAAGAAAATACTCTCCTTAGAACTGTTTATTATATCAGAATTCCTAAAAATAGGCTTTAATAATACACAAGCTATAAGAATCCCGAAAAGTAAGGGTATATATGATTTTTTTTTAAATTTCATGCATTGCAGAAGTATGTAAAGTTATGATGTGGTATTCTCTAAAAAGACGAAAAAGTTAAAACAGGCCAAAAATGGACGTTTATAACCAAAAAAAACGAGACGGGCAAACTTTGATTTTTTGGTCTGAATAGTTCGAGGAGATGTTCTTCTACATGCGGACATATCCATCTTTCTTCTACCTCATTACTATCAAAAGTCGCCACCCTGACCTTAATGACTTCATGACGACGCAATAATTTTTAAAAGAAAGTCTCTGAAAGAACTTAACGATATATGATGTTAAAATCATTAAAAAAATAAATCCCAATAGAAGTGTAATTACGCTTTCATTAATAACCTTCAAGTTGCTTCTTTTAAAGTGAAAGAGAAAACAATTATCCGAAGACAAATTCAGTTCTTGTTTGAAATCAGTCTTCATAACACAGAGAACAATTCAAGTTTATGAGTTTTCTTAAAACACCTGATCTTGCAATCACTGACGAGCTTGCATGGTTATCGATCTTCATTAGAATCCCAGAATCCGAATGAAAACACCTCAATCAATATTAGGTGACTTAAAGATGTAGAAGATAAATTGTGTCGTATCTTTATTTGAAGTTCACTCCTTAAAATTGGTACCTCTTTACGTGTATGGATTGAGAATCCCATGGTATTTGAAAAAAAATCCTTATTTTTTTTGGATTTTTTTCTTCTTCAAAGTTATTTGTTGGAACGCCTCCCCGACGTCTTGAACACACCCCACCCCGAAAAAGTCCTAAATCCGCCCATGACTAAAAGTGATCATTGATGATTATTTTAAAAGTTCAAGGGGAGGTACAAGATGAAGACAAAGCTATTGTTCTATTTAATATAATTCCGGGTTTTATTTATTTTGCAGACGGAATCTCGATAGGGACCAAAATCTGTGACATAAATCTGCATTTCAGAAGCCATAAAGCATGTGTCACTATCTACAGCCTTACAACAAATGGTTCATCCATCCTCATTAGAGTGTGGACAGTATAAAGTATGTGTGTACCTCGTGAACGTCACTCACCACACGATGTATGGATCTAGCCAGTTATTTATGGTTCGTCCGCGAAGGACTTCTTTAAAGACTAAGAACTTGGATTCTGGAAATGCATGGGGTATTAGGCTAGCCATATATAGTATGTTTACAAAGATTGCTAATCGTACTTTACTTGTATAAGATTTTATTTATCTATCTATCTACCTATTTATTTATTTATTTTTTTTAGGAAAGGTAAAACTTCACTCCACGTCGCGCCCAACGGCGAAAAAACAGGAATTAATTTTTCCCATTCAAATGAATTTACATGTAGAAAAAAAATTGTTCAAACAAACTAAATTAGATAAGCGACATGTCCCATATTCGAACTTGACCTGTATTTCTTGATGTAAAAGCTATATCCAAGAAATTTGATTATTTATAGCGGTTTTCCTTTAAATGTCCGGAAACTACAGGTGTGATGGACGCACGGACGGACATATACCCCACCATTTTTTATTTATTTATTAATTTTTTTTGCGGGGGTCTAAAATTTTTACATTCCATTTAAAGACAAAATACATTGATCTCCATTTAAACACGAAAATACGTGTACATTCCAAAAACGGTCCTTCGTTGCCAATGATGTTAATATCCGGAATACGTGCGCACAACACGCCTGCTTACCTACGTTTGGTTTCAATAGGGGTATGTTGTAATAAAACACCGCTAAAGACGGTATGGCCGGATTGCAAAGTAAGTTTCTGTCACCAACTGGGTCAAGGTCACTAGGTCAAATATTACAGCATACATTAAGAGGTCTTGTCAAAATATAAAGTTTCTACTGCATACAGTTCCTTAGATTTTGCCTCAACCAGAAACTTTAACAAAAATCTTTAACTAGGTCAAAGTCCAAGGTCAAGGTCACAAGTTCAAATGTTATGGCATAAATTGAAAGGTCTTGTGATGGGCAATCTACATGTATAATATAAAGTTTCTACTGCATATAGTTCCTTAGATTTTGCCTCAACCAGAAACTTTAACCAAAATCTTTAACTTGGTCAAAGTCCAAGGTCAAGGTCACTAGGTCAAATGTTATGGCATAAATTGAAAGGTCTTGTCATGGGCAAGCTTCATGTATAATATAAAGTTTCTACTGCATATAGTTCCTTAGATTTTGCCTCAACCAGAAACTTTAACCAAAATCTTGAACTAGGTCAAAGTCCAAGGTCAAGGTCACTAGGTCAAATGTTATGGCATAAATTGAAAGGTCTTGTCATTGGCAAGCTACATGTATAATATAAAGTTTCTACTGCATATAGTTCCTTAGATTTTGCCTCAACCAGAAACTTTAACCAAAATCTGTATTTAGGTCAAAGTCCAAGGTCAAGGTCACTAGGTCAAATGTTATGGCATAAATTGAAAGGTCTTGTCATGGGCATGCTTCATGTATAATATAAAGTTTCTACTGCATATAGTTCCTTAGATTTTGCCTCAACCAGAGACCTTAACCAAAAAAGTTGACGGCAGACGGACGGACAGACGGACGGACATCGTCAATCTATAGACCGGAATTGCTTTGCAATCCGGCCAAAAATGTTGTATTCATACATACGACAAGGTGATTTGAACTTAAAATGTAACATGAATACGCATTTGGAAGTTCAGATGACAAAATGTTTCAAGTAATTTTACTTTTAATTTTGTCATGCTTGTATATTGTGTTCAATTTTATGCCTCAATACTTATAAATCTAATATTTTTTTCTCATTCTTTCCGTCACATCGTTTTTCCTTAGTATTAACTATGTGCTCAACTGAAATGAAGGAACCTCTGACATTGTACAATGTAAAACCTTCTCTACATGTCAATCCTAGTGAGCTCCATTATGACAGGTTCACAATGGGAAAAGGTGTTTTACAAATATACTTCTGCAACTATCTTAACAGATTCAACAGCTTTCTTTCTAATATATTTTCACTCATCGTCAAATACTAGTACCCTCGGTCTTTGGCTCTTTCATTTAAAAGAGGAGCAAAAGTACTGTGTCATCCAGACATCATGTTTTATCCGGAACACAGGAACTCGATTCCAACAACCTTCAATGACATCCGCCCCTTCCTATCTCTCTCTAGTCATTAGGAAAGTAGAGGCGGATATTCTTGTGGATCGTTGGCATCGAGCTCCTGTTATCCGGATCACAGAGTTTGTTCTATAATTATTTTCGGTGGTGCCATCTACATGTACTCGTACAATGAATTTCGCTAATACAAAGGATCTGTTGAGATTATTCACAAGTTCCGATGATGAGATGTTATCGTTATCTTCATCTGTTTGTTCCCTTTTTCTCGCCATGCACGTAAGTGTGTGTTCCGCTGTGATCACTGTAACGGCGTCATGTCGGGGATCACCTCCTTATCTCAAAACATAAATCCGACAAGTGACGTCATTTCACACCCAAATTTTGAATTTCTCATAGGGTTTAGTCGGAGAAATGACCTACCTTATGCTAACTTCGGCTACATTGGACGTCAAAATCTCGGAACTCCTCCCACATTTAACTTCTGAGTCAATACTTGACTTGATAAGAGTAAACTGATGATTTTAAGATATACAATAGACAGGTTTTCTTACCTGAGTCAAACTATTGAGGACTTTTCTGTGAGAGTTTAGGATGATGTGAGGCTTGAGCCATTACCAGTTCCTGGAATCAAATGAAGATGTCCATAACGACGGATGTAGAAATAAAGCTTTTCTATCACTTTTATATTGGTTCAAACAATATGCACTCTTTAATACAGGTCAAATTTTGGTCAGCAAAAGAGGAAGTCACAATACCATTAAGGCCGTGCCAACTCCTCCAAAATATATTTGTCTGTAAAACAGGATCTTAAGTGATGGCGCTATTTTCACTTTCAATAAAGAGTGTAAGCGTGAGAAAACACGATATCACACTTTATGTGAAGACACGATCATTTTTTTAACACTCATGTTTTTTTTTCTGTTAGGTATAGACAAGTTGATGTGTTTTTATAAACAAAACATAAGACTATAGCGACAACATCACATTCTAGAATGACAGGCTGAGAAACCAAACTGACCAAAAAAAAAACCCCAGGCAATACGGACTGATCTATGTCACTGTCTGTCTTTCCGTCTGTAATGGAATAGGTCTCGAACGTAAGATGTTAAGGGTTTGGTTTCCAGAGATCTGTATCATACCTTATATTTTTCTAGGTCTTATCATCGGCAATTTAGGGTCAGTTCTATGTTTCTGTCCCTTAGTGTTGAATAAATGAGTAATTAACATCAACAATGAACTTTTACGAAATTGTTGACGGACAGACATACATACGGAACAGACCAGAATGGCTCTGTAATTCAAACAAAAGATACCAAAGACTGAAGTATATATTCGCAGGAACATAGGACTTGCATATTTGTATAACAATGACATTCAGAGAAGGCTGTCAAAAAGGCCTATCTTCACCGTTAGTCGATGTGCATCTTTACATTACAATGGCATTCAGAGAAGTCTGTCAAAGAGGCCTATCTTCACCGTTAGTCGATGTGCATCTATATATATTACAATGATATTAAGAGAAAACTGTCAAAGAGGCCTGTCATCAGCGTAAGTCGGTGTGTATCTTTGCATTACAATGACATTCAGAGAAGTCTGTCAAAGAGGCCTATCTTCACCGTTAGTCGATGTGCATCTACATATATTACAATGACATTCAGAGAAGGCCGTCAAAGAGGCCTGTCATCAGCGTTAGTCGGTGTGCATCTTTGCATTACAATGACATTCAGAGAAGGCCGTCAAAGAGGCCTATCTTCACCGTTAGTCGATGTGCATCTTTACATAACAATGGCATTCAGAGAAGTCTGTCAAAGAGGCCTATCTTCACCGTTAGTCGATGTGCATCTATATATATTACAATGATATTCAGAGAAAACTGTCAAAGATGCCTGTCATCAGCGTAAGTTGGTGTGCATCTTTGCATTACAATGACATTCAGAGAAGTCTGTCAAAGAGGCCTATCTTCACCGTTAGTCGATGTGCATCTATATATATTACAATGACATTCAGAGAAGGCCGTCAAAGAGGCCTGTCATCAGCGTAAGTCGGTGTGCATCTTTGCATTACAATGACATTCAGAGAAGGCCGTCAAAGATGCCTATCTTCACCGTTAGTCGATGTGCATCTATATATATTACAATGACATTCAGAGAAGGCCGTCAAAGAGGCCTGTCATCAGCGTAAGTCGGTGTGCATCTTTGCATTACAATGACATTCAGAGAAGTCTGTCAAAGAGGCCTATCTTCAGCGTTAGTCGATGTGCATCTATATATTACAATGACATTCAGAGAGGTCTGTCAAAGAGCCCTATCTTCACCGTTAGTCGATGTGCATCTATATATTACAATGACATTCAGAGAAGTCTGTCAAAGAGGTCTATCTTCAGCGTTAGTCGATGTGCATCTATATATATTACAATGACATTCAGAGAAGGCCGTCAAAGAGGCCTATCTTCACCGTTAGTCGATGAGCATTTCTACACGTAAATTTTGTAAGGACTTTTCGTTCCATTTATTTCAGACTTATTCAAAGTAGCACGTTTTAAGCTTTTAAAATAATTTTCCTCGAACACGTCGTTTATACGGCAGTCTCTCAACTGCATGGTGGGTGTTTACACCCCCTCTGTTTTTCCCAACAAAACTAGTACTTAACGAAATTAGCAGAGGATAATACAATGTCTTACAATAGGATAATAATCTTTCTTGTACATACAATATAAAACCAAGGGGAGGTTTTCATCACCCTAGCCAGACCCTCTTGCTCTGTGATGAGATTCTTTGCCAAGGTAAACCAGAATGAACTTTGAGCACGCCTGGTTTCTATTAGGCCGTCATCGTTTTACCTATGCTTCGTTATTAACTCTGGATGAAAGCCTCTCATTTCTCCATACTACAATGACTTAGCGCTAATCAAAGGCAGATCTCGCGAGACGTGCCGCGCGATCTTGGTGTCGTCGTACTATCTGACGGGACGGGTGATGTCAGGCCATGGTAACAGAATTCTGTGTTTCACGGGCATAAGCTGTGCATTTGGGAGATACTTTACCATTGAAGAAGACCATTCACAAAGCTCGAAGAAAATATCGTTCGAGAGAAATAAAACTGTAGCACAATCTTTCAAAAATTGATTTTGTTTTTCTTTAGAATTGATTGTTTTTATATTTCTCTTCACTTTTTAATCATTTTATTACGTTTTTATTTCAATATGGTTTTGTTTTATTCTGTTTGCTTTCTTTATGGTTTTTCGTTTTGCTTTGATGGGGGTGTTATGTCGGTTTAGGGCCGGGAATATTAATGAATGCAATCTACACGAATTTTGAACTTGTCATTAAACTGTTTTTCTCAAAAAATTGTAACGGCGTCATACTCACACCGTAATGCATATGCTGATCTAGAGGGTGTGGATTTATTCCCAAGGGTGCAGTATAGATGAAACGAACAGTTTCTTAGTATTTTCCTATAATTTTTGCGCTAATATACCGAATATCGCGGCATTATCCTCAATCTGGTAGTAATTTCTTAGAACAAATAGACTATGATTTTATGATGATGAAAATGCGTAGTGACGTGGATACAAGGCAGAAAGTCATTCCTTTCAAAGATATTGTCCTTTATGATAGAAAAAAAGTCCTCTTAATGTCAAAAAGAACTTTATTCTGCCAGACAAAAACTATAAATGAAATGTTACACCATAAAGGAAAAATAATTTGATTATTTCAGACAGCATGAATTCATTATATATATGACTTGTCGTTACATTAATGCTGAACACTTTTGGTGATAATAGCGAAAAACTTTTGGTGATAATAGCGAAAAACTTTTGGTGATAATAGCGAAACAAAAAACTTCGTCGACATCATCATATACAGGATCATAGTGTTGGATAATTTGATGATAATGACGACAATGATGATGACGGCGATGACGTCGATTACGACGAATACAACGATTATGAGGATGATGACGACGGCAATGATGTTGTTGATTTTAATGAAGTTGACAATGACGACAATGATGATGATGACGTTAACTAAGACGAATACAATGATTATGAGGATGACGACGACGGCAATGATGATGTTGGTGATGATTTTAATGACGATGACAATATTGATGATGATGATGATGATGATGATGATGATGATGATGATGATGACGGCGACAACAATAATGACGATGACGGTGGCGGCGATGATGATGATGATGATGATGATGATGATGATGATGATGATGATGACAACGGTAATGACGGAATACCATTTATTTCTTTACAACACTCCCCCTCTTTCCCCCATATCATTTGGCAGTATTCCGTGTCATCCATGCATCGGATCATTATCATAAGTCAGAAACAAGGTCAAGGTTTATTGTCCCAAAGAATAATGTTAATAGTAAGCAATTGACAGAGTCATAGACAGAAAGAAAAAAGTTCTGGCAATTCGGTCTGATTAAGTTGGCATAATCCACAGATACTGGCTGTCTTTGTGTTAAGATGCTGTAAAAACAGATGTTCTGAATGGTGTACATTGCTGAGAAAAAAATCTTATTTCTTTCTTGCTATTTCTCCTTCTCTCTTTCACGGTTGCATACATTTACCCAAGTTTTCGTACAGATATTGAATCGTTGTTTTACTTTACACTTTGATCTCTTCCCTTAAATTTTGCTTTGTTTTATTTTTCTCAATACATGTATAATATTCTACCTATTGATAATTGTCATATTTTCTCCCTTTTTAACTTGTCAGCCTTTATTTCGAAACTCAAATTTTATATTATCTTTATTGAAAAAATTGACTCTGTCCATTTATTACACAAAGAATATGCAACCAGAGTGTCTATTGTTTTTCTGTCAGAGACTATTTTTCTTGACATAAACTTTATTACAGAAAAAAAACCCATATCTTAAATGGTGCTACTTATACTGCAGTATTAATGTTCAAGAGGACTAGTTCCTTGACAGAAAATCTTTTATCCTTGAAGGTTCTGATTATAGGTTTTTTTTTCAATATCGAAAAATAAAAATCCTTTTTCGATGAATCTAATTGGAATATGGTTGACGAAAAATACATGCCATGCACCCTCATACCCTCTACTACCAATACTAAGAAGAGCTTGGTTGTTGTGTTGAAAAATAATAACGAATCTATCAAACAAGTATTAGCTTTTACAAAAAGCTTGCCGGCAGTTAGCTGACATTAAATGTTGTAAAATACTAGTAAGAAAAAAATTGGAATAAACTATTTTTGTTCTTGTTGACCAATTGCACATTTCCGGGCTTTTCCGTTTTTATTTCCGATTCAAGCTTCAAGGAAATTTCCGAGGATCTGTGATTGTTGTAGGACGTATCGGTACAAAGACTTTTCGATGCATCTTTCGAATGAAAATGCACTGATACGATATGACTTTCATTTGTCAAGTCATCTAGAATCTTGAGCCGACCTGATGAAAGTATCTTATGCACCGATTCTAAATAACCTTGACGAATATTTGCATATTTTGTGATTGCCCACCAATCATATTGCCTAGAGTTATTTTATCCGTGCAAGTATGTCACGATTGATTACAATATACCGGCAGTCATGACTGCCGGTAATAAATTCGAAAAAGAGTTACGTCGCTTTATCCAGATTAGCACGCTGACTGACCAGTCTAGCAAGAAGGTCAATTTGATGCAGAAAAGCAATGACCTAACGCAAGCCTATTTGCCCCCCCCCCCCCCCCCCCCCCCTCTCTCTCTCTCCATAATCGAGAACAATCAATAACATACTTCATGTTGACAAACTCTTGATTTTGGTTGATCGTGACTAAACTGAGAGCATGTATTTTTCATACTGAAATTGGCTGTGAGTCTCATCTTCTATAGCACTGTCAGTGGCGTAGCTACAGTAACAATCTTATCCATCGGTGTAAAAACCAGCGCAACAGCGCCATAGCCGCTTGCTGTCGCATCTTCCCAGCAGTTCATTAATTTACCGTTACAGTGGCTATGACGCTGATACGCTGGTTTTTACACCGATGGATTAGATTGTGACAGTAGCTACACCACTGACAGTGCTATAGAAGATTCTATAAGTATGATGGAGTTATCTGACAGTAGCTACGCCACTGACAGTGCTATAGAAGATTCTATAAGTATGATGGAGTTACCTGACAGTAGATACGCCACTGACAGTGCTATAGAAGATTTTATAAGTGTGATGGAGTTATCTGACAGTAGATACGCCACTGACAGTGCTATAGAAGATTTTATAAGTGTGATGGAGCTATCTGACAGTAGCTACGACACTGACAGTGCTATAGAAGTTTCTATAAGTATGACGGAGTTATCTGACAGTAGCTACGACACTGACAGTGCTATAGAAGATTCTATAAGTATGATGGAGCTATCTAACAGTAGCTACGCCACTGACAATGCTATAGAAGATTCTATAAGTATGACGGAGTTATCTGACAGTGGCTACGTCACTGACAGTGCTATAGAAGATTCTATAAGTATGATGGAGTTATCTGACAGTAGCTACGTCACTGACAGCGCTATAGAAGATTCTATAAGTATGACGGAGTTATCTGACAGTAGCTACGCAACTGACAGTGCTATAGAAGATTCTATAAGTAAGATGGAGTTATCTGACAGTAGCTACGCCACTGACAGTGCTATAGAAGTTTCTATAAGTATGATGGAGTTATCTGACAGTAGCTACGCCACTGACAGTGCTACAGAAGATTCTATAAGTATGATGGAGTTATCTGACAGTAGCTACGTCACTGACAGTGCTATAGAAGATTCTATAAGTATGACGGAGTTATCTGACAGTAGCTACGTCACTGACAGTGCTATAGAAGATTCTATAAGTATGACGGAGTTATCTGACAGTAGCTACACCACTGACAGTGCTATAGAAGATTCTATGAGTATGATTGAGTTATCTGACAGTAGCTACGTCACTGACAGTGCTATAGAAGATTCTATAAGTATGATTGATTTATCTGACAGTAGCTACGTCACTGACAGTGCTATAGAAGATTCTATAAGTATGATGGAGTTATCTGACAGTAGCTACGTCACTGACAGTGCTATAGAAGATTCTATAAGTATGATGGAGTTATCTAACAGTAGCTACGCCACTGACAGTGCTATAGAAGATTCTATAAGTATGATGGAGTTATCTGACAGTAGCTACACCACTGACAGTGCTATAGAAGATTCTATAAGTATGATGGAGTTATCTGACAGTAGCTACGTCACTGACAGTGCTATAGAAGATTCTATAAGTATGATGGAGTTATCTGACAGTAGCTACGCCACTGACAGTGCTATAGAAGATTCTATAAGTATGATGGAGTTATCTACATCAAACAAAATCTTACTAAGGTCCATATGTTTGTTGTACGGTGACGTCAAAGCACTTACGTTTTTAGTGGATAAAATGGTTTCTGACATATGTTCTCTAATCATTATTACAAGATGCTGTGATTATAAATACTTCAATCTACATACTGACATGACAGTTGTAATGCAGTTGTATAGAGATGTTTATGACACACGGAAGCCCCTCACTTTTTTCTTTATTATGATTCTGTGATTGTTTGAGCACCCTAAAATTACGACAACCAGGCGCTTATGAAGAGCTACTTTGGTCAGGGGCGGCTCAATCTCAAATTCTTACAGTATAAGGCTGGTGAGGTTCTGTAAACGTGTATATATATCTGTCTGATTAAATCCAGCCCCCCTCCCCCTTCTCCTTCGTCGTCATGAAGGAGAAGGGCGGCTGGCGGAGGGGATACTGATCCTAAACCCCCATCCATCCCCTTTAGATTCGCACTTGACGCCTATTTAAATGTATATATACATTTGTATATATATATAGTTGCACTTTTCAACATCTTCATCCGAATACGATCAATGTATTACACTGAAAGTATTCTATTTTGGCAGATCAAAAGGAATGGAAATATAAAGGCAAGAATAAAGGAAGCAAGTAATGGCTGATTTCTGAATTTCATTAGTAAAAAATGTCAGTATTTGTGCATTTCAATTGAAAAAAACACCGCTAAAGACGGTATGGCCGGATTGCAAAGTAAGTTTTTGTCACCAACTGGGTCAAGGTCACTAGGTCAAATATTACACCATAAATTGAAAGGTTTTGTCAGAGGCAACCCACATGTATAATATAAAGTTTCTACTGCATACAGTTCCTTAGATTTTGCTTCAACCAGAAACTTTAACCAAAATGTTGACGTCAAGAGGACGGACGGACATCGTCAATCTATAGACCAGAATTGCTATGCAATCCGGCCAAAAAAAATCCGATACTTTTGCTGAAGAACAAGAAAGAAGCTGCAGAAATTTTAGTTTATGGAACCACTATGTTAAGTTTAACTTTGATCCAAACGATACCATTATCAGGAGGGAAAATCCTCAACTTATGATAACGAACATGTAAATTGTATAAAAAGTCGTTTAATGACGATAGGTGGTTTACATATTCTGTTATGATGATGGAATTATAATCTTGACCATTGATCTCCTGAACGCAAATTCTTAACGAGCGTCATGACGATAAAGCACCACGATAGAAAATCATTTTCAGTCATCAATGTCCATGTATCTGCGCATGCTCCGGTTTCATCATCTTTCAGTTTCCTATATTTTTTTAAGAGTGAGCGAGGAATTTAATCAATCGCACTTAAAATGCATAGAAGGAAACCAGACAAAATTAGTCGAAATGTGGACTGACAGACAGACTGACGTACGCATATATATGTTAATAGTATTACTTACACAAGGCATTCTAACGTCTGAGACATGATGTCCTGATTTACTATGTTTTCAACAAGGTGATTCTGGGATACAACTCTACATCAAGGAATCCTGGATCCGCCTTCTTCTCTTCTTTGATCACTGAAGACAGAAAAAAAATCAAGGTGAATACAAAAATGTATTATTTAGATAGAGTTATCCCTCGTACCTTACAAAGTCTGCTTTTGTATTGGCCTTTTCCAACAAACAGGCTCCCCTTGCACATGACAAAGGTCAAGTAGCCAATAATAGAAAGGCCAAGGACACCCCCACCCCCACACCCCCCCCCCACCCCCAAAAACCGTGTATGTCCGTAAATCCAAGTGTGTTAGTAGATTCAATTGATTAACTGCATATGTTGCATTGATTTTTTTTCAGAAAATTATACGTTAAAATGGGGAAAATCTGCATTATTTGAAGGATTCTGAAAAAGGTCGTTTGCCGATCAATTCAGCCCTTCTTGTTCCACATATGATGGGTCAAATCGAAGAGGTTGGTGGGGGGGGGGTGTCAATACCCTATATGGTTAACTCATTCTTTCTTTAAATAAATAAATAAATAAATAAATTCATTCATTCATTAATAATAGAATTAATGAATAAAATAAATTTTACCCCTTTCGTTTAGGGAAGGCTTAACGTGGTTGTTTATGTGTATTTCCTATTACATATTGTTGTATTTTATTATTTTCTAAAAGAACGCATTGTTTACGTATTATCTAAAACCCAATACATACGTACATGTACATGTATCTCTCATAGTTTTTCTCTGAATAAACATTATCTCAGAAGCTATTAACGACAACCTGTTTTCCTCTGAGGTATCTATTCGTTCATTGATACTTCTGTCAATAAAGTAATAATACGACGCTTTCCGTCTTTATACGACCGTATCCCGATGCTAATGACAACAATATTCCGTGCGCATCGCAACACAATCACGACTTGGTGATAACTCCCGAGAGAATCGAATAGTTTCTCCAATATCGGCGTCAGACAGTGAGATGCTTGTATGACAGGAAAGCTGCCGAGGTATCATGTCCTACCCTCCTCCCTGAGGAACGGAAGTGAGATTTTATTCATGTAGAGGGATCACAGGTCATTAGATTATGGTGAGTCGTCGCCATAAATTGTCGATCATCTTTTTCATAGTCTATCTTGCGGATCAATCGTCGATGTTAGCCGTTTTTCTCGCTCGCCGCCGCGCGGTCGCGATTGATGGTGACGAGCGACTGCTGTCACATTAGTTTTCAATAAAAGAAGAGAAACCTGCAAGTAAATCCGATAGTAAGATCTTAATTTGAATACATGATGCGCAGAAATCAAATGATACTCCAAGGATAGGCTCTGCTGCTACGGAAAATATTTGTTTCCATGCGATTTCTTTTATCCCTTTACGGCGCGATCTTGTAGACCGTTGGATATAAAGCATCGGAATCTTTCCAACATTATTTATTTTTTACTTGCAGGCTTCTTAAAGAGCTTTCTCGCTTTTTGTCTTCCAGTATTACTATACGTATACAATGACTGACAGTGATGGGAATTTACTTCTATGAACAGATTTCAAACGACTCCGCAGACGAAGCAAAAGCTACTGAAAGGATTTAAAAAAGTTAATAAAGATCTATCGCTCAAAAGGATTTGCGCTCGAAAGAGAAATAAGATACAAGTCTAATCCCTGAGAAAATCCCCAGTTAAAATGCTTGTCACCGCGGATTAGTCTAAAATGAATATGAACAGACATGTGGAGTATGGACTTAATCCCGACTCCTATGTATAGCACATAAATTTAATGAAGTTGCCAAGTTCTGTAGATTATTTTTAGACATGGCGTAGAACACCGTGTCTCGTCCATGAGTCCTTACAGCTCGGAGTTGACGTCGGATTTAAGTTTGTTGACCAAAAACACCATTTTGCTTCATCTCGCCTTGTTCGTACATTCTCGAGTAATTTCGTCGCAGGATCGGAAATAGCGCACAACGGAAAGATCCGAGTATGCCACGGAAAGTTCCGAGTACGCCACGGAAAGTTCCGAGTACACCACGGAAAGGTCACAGAATGTTATCGATCTCGTCATTGTAGAACCTTTACAGAGTATTCAAAACATTTCATTCGCAATATCTCGACCAAGAAAGGTACATCCATCCGTCCATCTCAAAAGTTAGTACAAGGGACCTTTTTGTGGTACATACTCCTTGATCTTCTGACGTATAATAATATCTTTATAGATATGTTTTAAACGTGTTTGATCTTCATTGTATCAAAGTGTTGCTAAAAATTCTGTAGTAACTGTACTATAATCTGGATAATTTGTCACATTACCAAATCGTCTGTACTGTATAACTTTGGAAGTGTGTGAAGTTGATGACATGTCAAAAACTACGTGTCATTTTGGTTAAACTTCAGTAGTGTATCAGTAATGTAACTCCGTTACTCAATTGAATCTTCAGTAGTGTGTCATATTAATATGTAATTTCTGTTGGCTTCGCTGCTGTCATGTTGCTAAATCTTCAGTATTGTGTCATGTTGCTGAATCTTTAGCAGTGTGCCTTGTTGCCAAATAACCAGCGTTCCTCATGTTGCTGAATCTACAGGATTGTCATGTTGCTGAATCTTCAGTAGTGTGTTACGTTGCTGAATCTTCAGTAGTGTGTTACGTTGCTGAATCTTCAGTAGTGTGTTACGTTGCTGAATCTTCAGTGTGTTACGTTGCTGAATCTTCAGTGTTGTGTCATGTTGCTGAATCTTCAGTGATATGCCATGTTGCTGAATCTTCAGTAGTATGTTACGTTGCTGAATCTTCATTAGTGTGTCATGTTGCTGAAACTTCAGTGTTTTGTCATGTTGCTGAATCTTCAGTGATGTGTCACGTTGCTGAATCTTCAGTAGTGTGTCACGTTGCTGAATCTTCAGTAGTGTGTCACGTTGCTGAATCTTCAGTAGTGTGTCATGTTGCTGAATCATCAGTAGTGTGTCATGTTGCTGAATCTTCAGTAGTGTGTCATGTTGCTGAATCTTCAGTAGTGTGTCATGTTGCTGAATCTTCAGTAGTGTGTCATGTTGCTGAATCATCAGTAGTGTGTCATGTTGCTGAAACTTCAGTAGTGTGTCACGTTGCTGAATCTTCAGTAGTGTGTCATGTTGCTGAATCTTCAGTAGTGTGTTACGTTGCTGAATCAACAGTAGTGTGTCATGTTGCTGAATCATCAGTAGTGTGTCATAATGCTGAATCATCAGTAGGGTGTCATGTTGCTGAATCATCAGTGGTGTCTCCCTTATAGATATGATAGTAAAATATTCTTTCATGCTCTCCTAAGAAAGACACATCGTTTCCACCCTTTGCGTGTCAAAAATTTGCAAAACCCTCGGCAAGCCTCGGGTTTTACATGATTTTGAGACCCCTCGGGTGGAACTGATGTATCTTTCATAGAAGACCATAAAGGAGTCTTACAATCTTTAGCAGTATGTTGTGTTGATATTCATAGCTATGTGTCATGTTCCTGTATTTTCTGTCCATCATTAAAAGGACGTGTTAAAAACTGAAGAGAGAAATGAAGCTAACTTTAGATTCATAATTTATCACACGCGTATCTAGGCAGGGGTAACGAGGTACACACCTCTGGACTGTCACAGAGATAGTTTTCCTATACTTTCGTCTTTCGCGAACTCATAAACTGCCCCCCCCCCCCCTTCCCTTCCGGGCTAGCTTGACCCTCAATCTTCGAAAAAAAATTCGATTCGCGTATGATTATTTTTTACCAGATAACGGAAAATACTACCGGTATTTTCGTCTTTTTTTTCTTTTTTGAAATTATATCAATATAACTGCTTTCTCACTGCACTTTACACACAGCATGATAATTAACCTAATTACTGTCATTCTTACTTGACATGTAGGGGGCGCTCTGACCAGACAGACTTAATTTAAGATTTACGTGGTTACCTGTGCAAACCAAAATTTATATAAAATTTGACAAAACACGACAAGGTTGCTAGTTAAGTAGACAGGTAGCATGTAAAACAGGCATGTAGGTCACCACGTTCATATTAATCATATCTTATTAAACTGTTTGTATAGTAAAACTTCATTATACTGAATATTTTGCATAAATTATGAATTGCAATTAAAAACAAAAATGTCGGTATGTTGAGATAATTCAGGAATAATCAATATTGAAATAGGATTTTGTTTCCGGGGGAGGGGATGTTTAAGTTCGGACTGGGGGGGGGGGGGGTGTCGTCCTTTGATTTTGAGAAAATTTTACGTTGAAAAGAACAAATATATTTGGCAAATTTAAACGTGTGTGTGTTTGGGGGGGGGGGGGGGGGGGGGGGAGTTCTAATTACCATGTGACTTTTTATGTTACATGTTACTCTCTCCTGTATAGTACACTATGATCCTTACGGTGATGTTTTCTCTACGTATTTTACGACAATATATTCCGTATATATTTACGATGATATAGTCTGTATATATTTACGATGATATAGTCTGTATATATTTACGATGATATAGTCTGTCTGTATATATTTACGATGATATAGTCTGTCTGTATATATTTATGATGATATAGTCTGCCTGTATATATTTACGATGATATAGTCTGTATATATTTATGATGATATAGTCTGTATATATTTACGATGATATAGTCTGTATATATTTACGATGATATAGTCTGTCTGTATATATTTACGATGATATAGTCTGTATATATTTACGATGATATAGTCTGTCTGTATATATTTATGATGATATAGTCTGTATACATTTACGATAATATAGTCTGTCTGTATATATTTACGATGATATAGTCTGTATATATTTACGATGATATAGTCTGTCTGTATATATTTACGATGATATAGTCTGTATATATTTACGATGATATAGTCTGTATATATTTACGATGATATAGTCTGTCTGTATATATTTACGATGATATAGTCTGTCTGTATATATTTACGATGATATAGTCTGTCTGTATATATTTACGATGATATAGTCTGTCTGTATATATTTATGATGATATAGTCTGTATATATTTACGATGATATAGTCTGTATATATTTACGATGATATAGTCTGTCTGTATATATTTACGATGATATAGTCTGTATATATTTACGATGATATAGTCTGTCTGTATATATTTACGATGATATAGTCTGTATATATTTACGATGATATAGTCTGTATATATTTACGATGATATAGTCTGTATATATTTACGATGATATAGTCTGTATTTATTTACGATGATATAGTCTGTCTGTATATATTTACGATGATATAGTCTGTCTGTATATATTTACGATGATATAGTCTGTCTGTATATATTTATGATGATATAGTCTGTCTGTATATATTTACGATGATATAGTCTGTCTGTATATATTTACGATGATATAGTCTATATGTATTTACGATGCTAAAGTCTGTATATATTTACGATGATATAGTCTGTCTGTATATATTTACGATGATATAGTCTGTCTGTATATATTTACGATGATATAGTCTATATGTATTTACGATGATATAGTCTGTATATATTTACGATGATATAGTCTGTATATATTTATGATGATATAGTCTGTATATATTTACGATGATATAGTCTGTCTGTATATATTTATGATGATATAGTCTGTATATATTTACGATGATATAGTCTGTCTGTATATATTTACGATGATATAGTCTGTCTGTATATATTTACGATGATATAGTCTGTCTGTATATATTTACGATGATATAGTCTGTCTGTATATATTTACGATGATATAGTCTGTCTGTATATATTTACGATGATATAGTCTGTCTGTATATATTTACGATGATATAGTCTGTCTGTATATATTTACGATGATATAGTCTATATGTATTTACGATGATATAGTCTGTATATATTTACGATGATATAGTCTGTCTGTATATATTTACGATGATATAGTCTGTCTGTATATATTTACGATGATATAGTCTGTCTGTATATATTTACGATGATATAGTCTGTATATATTTACGATGATATAGTCTGTATATATTTACGATGATATAGTCTATATGTATTTACGATGATATAGTCTGTATATATTTACGATGATATAGTCTGTATATATTTACGATGATATAGTTTGTATATATTTACGATGATATAGTCTGTATATATTTACGATGATATATTCCGTATATATTTACGATGATAAAGTCTGTATATATTCTCTACGTTTCAACGATGATATATTTTCTACGTATTTACAATGATATATTTTCTACGTAATTACGATGATATATTCTTTATGTACTTTCGATGATTTATGAGTATTTACGATGATTTATTCTGTGTTTACGATGTTATATTCTCCGAGTATTTACGAAGATATATTCTGTATATATCAACGATGATATATTCTCTGTATTTACCATGATATATCCTCTACGTATTTACTCTACGTATATACGATGATATTTACGATACCCTTTCCTGTATATACTTACGCTTTGATATCATGTTTCTATTCTATCGTTCGCAATTCGATTTTTTCCCTTGAAGTGACTCCTGATCAGCGAATCATCTTTTTCATTCAAACTAAAATACCCATGGTACTACAAAAATTTAATTGTTTATAGAATCCATTCATTTTATACATGTGCATATCTAGATTCTTTTCAGGACAGAAGATCTAGTCGGAGGGGGGATAGGAGGGGGGGGAGTCGGGGGAGGGGCGTTCCAGTCTGTGGTTTGGGAAAACTGAATAAATGGTAAAATCAGCATTTTAAGCAATGCAAAGGGGTCCTGATCTAAAACAACACCTCTAGATCTGGGGCCTGCTTTACAAAAATACTTACGAAAATTTTTTTCATAAACTAAAAATCGTGATGCTTTGTTTCTAAATCTATATTTTATATTTAGTATGTAGAAATGCTATGAAATTCATGAAATAGGTAAATAGATTGAACATGTGTATAAGTTCATATGCCCATAGCCTATGTGGCGAACAAACTCTATGGACATTATGCAAATTTTCGTAAATCATTTCGCGATTTACAAAATTTTCACTACAAATCTTATGGTCCGTGAATAATCAACTTAACCTTTCATTACTTTACAAGTAAGAATAATAAACTAAATTCTCTCTGTACTTTAGGACGTAATGCAATTTAGAAATTCGTCATCGATCCCAAAGGTTAAACCTCCATAAGGTATCCTTAATCAAATTCCCTGGTTAAAAATATTCAAACTGAAATTACTTTAGCGCCTAATGAAATGGGAAAAAACGACGCTACGGCGGCCGTTTTGATTAAGTGTGGAATCCTTTTCTTCACGATCGGTTGCGTTGTGCCTTGTTAAAGTAAATAAGCATGAATATTTTACCTAGGGCTTCTTTTACGATTGAATATTGATGACGACGGACGGTGCACTATTAAAATGTCGCTGACGCAATACCAATATCGGCTACATTGATACAACGAGGCATCTCGACCGTATCCTTGTTCGATCTATAACACATCAACTAATTAACACTGCGACAAGAGGGAATATCAAATAATCCCCGGTGACTTTATCAATACTCAATCTGTTTGCTTTGATTTTTCAATCTTTGTGCAATCAATTGATACTTCTCTCCTCCTCTATTGAAATTACAAGTTATAATGTTGCTAGGGGAGAGTAAAATATGCCTTTTTTCCTCTCAGCTGTTTACTAATTCTACGGTAGAGCAGCTGCATCTACAGCGATTGGGGAAATTTTGGGATGAAAATGAATACATAAATCCTCAGTATGTATATAAGGGGCAGCTGAAAATGTGAAACTTTTGTGCGAAATAATTGATTTCTCGGGGGATTATTAGGTAAATAACTAGAATGAATGAATGAATGAATGAATGAATGAATGAATGGATGAATGGATGAATGGATGGGTGGATGGGTGGATGGGTGGGTGGGTGGACAATCGAAGGAATGGATGGATGAACAATTGAATGAATGAGATACGAATGAACGAACGCAATGCTTTTAACGTAAAAAAATATTTTCATCACGAAAAGGTTTCACAAAATGAGTAAAGAACCAAGCAAAATTGAAGGAAATCGCTCGTTTCAATCTCTCTAGATGTGACATGTATCTTTATCGAGGAAACCGTTCGGTAATTACAGTGGTTTGGATTGAATAATTGGAAAAGGATCGTCTAATTTTGTCATCGAAATCACGTCTCCTTGTGCCGGTATTTGGAGTGTGACTAAATCCCTGTACCAGAGGGTATCGATTTTAATGTAATATCCACTGAGAACCCAGGATGTTGTAAGTTAATTAACTTCAAAGGCCCGTTACTCAGGTAATTACTCAGTTGCGATTAATTGCAATATCAAACCCGGTCGATAATTTTGGAATTTCTCGAGAAGCATCCTCCTTAAAACAAAACTCTGAGGAAAGAATTCAAAGTTTTGGACAGATAAAGAGACAGGGTCACATTGCAACATATGCTCCCATGTATATATCGTGGGCAGATAACGTCAATTATTATATTTATCTATCATCCATATAAAAGCATTCTAAGTTCTGTACTAGTATTTTGATTTCAAGAAAAACATACTTAGTCTATTGCATTGGTTTAGTACCATCTCGTCGTTGTTATATACAGATGTAGTTCTTTTACAGATCTTAGCTCTGTTGTGCGGAATTTTGATACATGGAAAGTGCACATTTACTGAAAAATCCCGGCCATTCCGGGTTGTGACGTGGACTTAGGATGTAAATATTTATGTAAATGTAAAACAGAAGCAGCAGGCAAAAACTATGAACTGCAGCGTTTAGAGTTTCAAAGTAAACATCATTTGGCATCATAGAAAGGGGAGGATGGTAGTGATGATCGGGATCGAGATAAACATGACAAACAAGACCGCGAAATGTCATACCCGAACAAATTTGTGGCATGAAAATTAGAAATACCGCACTAATGTAAAGATTCAAACCTCATGCGAGAAAAACTCTCTCTCTCTTTCTCTCTCTCTCTCTCTCTCTGAGAAGATCAGACGATGGTCACACCATAATACACCGTCTCACCACAAATTCGATACCTTATGAAGTATTTCAAGTATAGGCCAAGAAAAAATCCGATTTACCTGTCAAATTTCAGAATATTGAGGCATCAAAATTATTAATCTTATGAACAAGAAGCATAACAGCAAAATCCAGTGCGCTTTTTGAATATATCAATTCTATAGCATGAAAAGCAGGCTCGCGGTGACTCAGGTATTCTACTTTATTACGGCCAAGATATTGACAAATATGGGAGATCAATGAAGAAAATCTGTAGCCAGCATTGTAAGGGGGGAATTGATTATCTCGTCGTGACATTTTATGTCAGATTCAGGGGGGATTTAGACTAGCTAATCTTATAAGTATGTGGAAGAAAAACATATTGTGAAGAAGACGATACATGGACGTGTCTCCCTGTGCTGAAGATGTCACACTATATCGCTGATTCTGTGAGGTCTTCTTTATTAAAACCACGCTACTAGATTATGAAATGATTTCGATTCTATAGTCTTTACCATGGAGTGTGTGAGTGTGTGCGTTGAATGGGAGGAATGGGGGGGATAATTACTTAATACATTTATATGTAGAAATTTCGGAAAATAAGTTTTCATATCGATGTCGAGTAAACTGTTGAACCTTTGTTCTCAAAATCAATACTGTCCGCGCAGATAACTTCAGAAATCGGAAAATTAAAGTTTTCTCGACTTTGTCGGCAATTTTTTCAATTAAAATTTATATAGGGGAATAGATCTCGAACTCTCATAACTAACAGTGTATGATATATGTCTGTACGACCAACACTACGCTCACAGTGAAAGAAAAGTTTAAGATAATATATGCCGACAAAGTAGAGAAAACTTCAATTTTCCGATTTCTGAAGTGAGCTGCGCGGACAGTAGATGTAGTATATTACACTTGGTTTTAAAAAGATATAATAATACTAGTTTACTTGGCTTCGTGACACAGTGTCTCAGACTCTGGATATTCTGTATAAGTCAGCAAATATCTTATAGGTGGCGCCACCTCCAAACAGGCATTTCAACTTTGATCGACCAACGTCGACCTTCAACGTTGAATTCTTAATAATTTCAACTGAGGAGTTTATTGTTTGCTTATTTTTGTCAAGAACCTTTTTTTCTGTTAGCAGAACTGAAAACTTCTTCTTCCTCTAGCTATTATAATCATCTTTATTTCTATTTCATACAGCCTTCGATCGTCAATCTCAGATTTCAATCATCAAATCGCAAACAAAAGAAATGATATATTAAGATAGCAATCTGTGACATTACCCTTTTCCTTGATCAAACGTTTCGATGATTGCCCTATCAAATAGATCAATCAAATATATTCCGGGATGACTTGGCGAGGCGGTGCTCCGTGCAAGACGCGGGATATCCCTCTAGTGCGAAAACCGATTCCCAGAGACTATCTGGAGAGAGTATTGGAGCGTGGATCTGATCGTGAAAAACAAATTTATCACCGACTTTTACTGTCATTAACAGGTTCCTGGGGAAAATAGAGATGGATCCTTCATAATATATGTGTCAACGAATTCCAAACAACGAAGAAAACATGGCTGGATGTAGATTTTTTCCGGGGGGGGGGGGGGGGGGGGGGCATCAAAGTGGGGCATCAAGGGGGGGGGGGGGGGTTTATACTAACTTCCATTTTGCAAATTCCATTCCTCTAGACCCGCGCTTGGAGAATTCAAGAGGGAGTAACTCTATTACTGCAGAACAATTGGGAAATGTTTACAGACTGCAAAAACAATCTTGTATTTTTTTCTTTGCTTCATGTAATCATATTGGAATATATGTATGGATCTTCCCAAAAGGAATAAAAAGTAAAGCTCTATCATGTAAGATGCGATTCAAATGGACAGACTACCATCATAAACAATTTCCCGGGGGTCGTTTTATATAGAATTACATCCATGCATAGCTATCAAATTCACACGCCGAATTGGAATAAATATTTCATGTGAGCTCATCTTTAAGCTTTTAGAAGGCGATGCAAGTCATGACCCTGTCGACATAACGTCATCAATATCAGACGGGATAGCTGTTGACACATCAATTTTGCGGCTTCTACGCCTGACAGAAAATCGGTCCCGTTCTCCGAACTCGAATTAATCTTCCGTGCACACTCCTAATTTACGCTTTCAAACAATACCAGACAGAGGAGCGAAACGTGGCGCCCTCTATACGGGCTCAAATTGGTCTATAACTGTCACATTTGCTTGTACCAGATTTGCATGCATATACATGTCACAGTGGTAATTTTCTTCGTATCTCATAATTTCAATGTTTAAGGTTTTTCCTTTTATAAAACGTCGCAACGAAATTACCAATATGAGAAGAAAAGGGATCAGGTCATGGCACAACGGGTTGTGCCACATAAAGCCCCGAAAACAAAACTTCTTTAAAGGACAATAACTCCTGTAAAAGTAGGTCAACAGCATTTCTTGGTTTACAAATGATAAATCGGAAGCTCTACATCAAGGTTCATTTACAATGAAAATACATGTACAATGTATCTGTACATAACGGCGACAAAGAAAAAAATCGGAAAACCTGTGCGTCGTAGATTGACAGACAGACGGACGGACAGACAGACGACGTGATCTCAGCCCAAAGTCCTCTTTAGTATCATCAGTGGCGTACTAACAAAGGACAAAGCTGCCAGCCTGTTGTGCTGAGTAAAGATGTATTATTATGGCTTCAGGCGCTACAGAGCAGTCCAGGTCCCCGAGGTTTCCAGGAATCCGGCTATAAAATGTATCGGAAACAGAGAAATGATAAAAGCAATCTGTTTCCACGAGAGTCAATCATTACAATATACACCTATATTACATCACGCTTAATAATTCATGGCGGGAATTGGCAGGTGCGCACTGCCGCGGAGGGATATGCTCCGGCTTGTGAGAAGGCTTAATGTAATTAGACTTGTGCTTATGTTTGTTATGAATAATTAAGTCCGAGCTTGTTCTGATACTGGCATCAGCTAATCTCTCTCCTTATCGAGTTATGTTGAGTGCGACGCTTCAAAAACAGAAGTAATCAGAGACCAGGAGATTCAATGGACGCCGCTAAATTTTATTTCGGCCTATAAATACATTTCTGTGTGACGAGCTTTTATGACATTGGTAATATTTAATAGACAAGCAGTCTGAACGGAAATTATTTTGTTTCTATACAAGAAATAATGATTTCTATTCAGTCGTTGTTATGACGTTTCAAGCTATATTATCGACGGAACTTTAGCCGGAGTGTTGTAAACAACCTTGCGAATCCATGACAAAAACGTTTCATTCTTAAACGTATGTCAATTTCTTCAGAATTCTTTAATATCATCATTGGAAGCAAAAAGAGTGACTTGAGAAAATATAGATCAAATGCGACGTGATTAAATCTGTTTTAGAGATCCTTCTCGTACAGAAAATGCCATGAACTGAAGAGCATAATTACATTGACATCACTTCCGCCAGCATCTGCATACTCAGGTGTGTTCGAAAAGACCCGACATTACCTGAGAGCGACGTGTAGTGTTTTTCCCGCCATAATATTGCTGTCAATGATAGACATAACTATCAACTCACATCATCTGCGTGTATTTCTCACATTACCCTCCTATAACCCCATACCTTCTACATATCTACGGCTCATCACGAAAAGAAATCACAATCAGGGCTACACCTTTTGATGTTTTACTATATCAATGATAAGTCATACAGTAAAATGAAGTCGATATCTGAGGTTAAGGGCAAGATTGAATTCATACAGCAAACACTGCATTTCTTGAAGACAAAGTCCGATTGTGATACCGTACGCATGCCATATATATCAATACACGAGGAAGAAAAGTGTCTTCAAGGGTGAACCTAAATTGTTACTTTTGTGTTTTTTAACTGCTCATCATCGTCATCAATGCTTGAATCTCTTTAAAAATATATAAAAGCACAAACACGCAAATACACAAATTTTCGGCCTCTTGGCCTTTATCAAGTGTAAAAACGCAATCTATAATATAAATTTGTGTACTTTTCATCATTTCCAAACAATCACTCGTCAGCGTTGCTGTACTCGCGTCAAATCAAACTTCTGAAACAAAGAAAAGATCGGAAAACCTATGCGTCGCAGATAGATAGACAATTTCCAGGAATCCGGCTATAAAATGTCTTTTATAAAACAATGTCTATTAAATATTACCAATGTCATAAGAGCTCGTCACACAGAAAAGTATTTATAGGCCGAAATAAAGACGACGACGATCTATAATATAAATTTGTGTACTTTTCATCTTTTCATTATTTCCAAACAATCACTCGTCAGCGTTACTGTACTCGCGTCAAATCAAGCTTCTCGTGGATGGTGTCATGTTTGGAATATTGGATGGCGCTCATGGTACAAATACATCGTTCGAAGTACGTGTATACTAATAGCTATAGGGTTTGTAAAACATGACGAAGCCAATGCGATAGACGTATAGACGGACGGACAATGAGACAATGAGCCTCCGTAATGCGGATATTGAGCTGCTCACCTTCTTGTACTGTTGTTTTGAAAAAGTGTACTGTAAGATTTTTGGACAGAAAACCAAGAAATCGATAAATCGTATGACTCGGTTATTCCTATGACGTCGACAATGTATAAAGAAAGATGCGGTTACCCATTTATAAAATTGAAGAGCCTTGAATAAAGGCAGGAAGCGAACATCTGATTTTATTTATTATTCCTTTTTATTTCAAAAGTTCGCCAGAATTTAGATTAATTGAAACATGAGTCGCCCTTTTCTCAAATCATTTGGAAAAACAGATTCAAACAGATAGAAAGTTACTTGAAAACATCTGTTTTATCAGAAAGGGAGAATGAGATATATCTTTTGTAAAACATCGATCCTTAATGAAGATTTATGAATGCATACACGAATCTAGAAAGGTATGGAGAGAAGGAACCCTTTTTTCTTGGGGGGGGGGGGGGGGTGTTGAACTTTCTAGAAATTGGAAAAAATATATGCAGTTTTGGTCAAAGGCATTTGGAAAGAGGGGAGGGTCTTCGGGGTCCAGATCCCTCATATACCCCTTTAGATCCGCGCACGAAGCACCTATAACTAGTATCAGGAATGCAATAGCAATAATTTAATTCCTGCCTATCGAGAACATATGACCCTAGCTCTGTTGGTTCAGGGTGTACCCCTCCCATGTATGCCGTGCCATGTTTCACTTTGGCATCGTAAACACACCGGGGCTCTCAACACATGGTTTCTGAAAGCACCTCTTTATAATGTAGAGGGGTACTTCAGTTTCCCTCTCACAGCCAAAACACGACAATTGCCTCTTCATTACTTTTTTCTGTTTTTTTTTAAGCGCGTCTTATACAAAGCCGTGTATAACAAAGACATCATGCAAACTTCATAAATGTCTGGTGGTCGAAAAGAGTTTTCATCATGAGGTATCCCACAGTGTTAGAAAAATTTCAAGTCCCAGACATATAACAAATTGAATACAAAATCCAATAAATTTATATCATTTTTCAGAAACTTTGGACGGTCGGGTATAGATGACTGATGTAGTTATCAAGATCATAGAGCTTAACCCTCCCTCTTAAGCGGAATCTCGGAGCTCTCGGCCTGTTGATATATTTCTCAACTATGGGATGACCCTCAAATGCAGGAACCATGCTAGCAAAGTACACTGAGTGGTTATACAGGACTTTATATACGAAACAGAGGCTTATAGTAGGCCGAAGCAAGCTCATAGGAGTCGTAACATATATTTATAATGTCGCCAAAACCACAGGGCGGCCTTTGACGGCTATAATAGCCGAGCCGCCAATGGCTGGTTTTGGTAGAGTTTTTCGAACTACATATACATGCAAATGTAAACTTTATTTTGACTTGTTTTTTTATGAGCTTGGGTCAAGGTGATGCGAAACATTTGGATCAAGAACAGTGCCATACTAAAATACGACAGTGATCCAGTATATAGTTCATGAGTTATAATCCTGACAGGAACAAGTGCTAGATCTAAGACCACATATGATATAGAGTCAAGTAGAAGTGATTTTTTTTTGTATGTGATCGGGTATACATGTACAGAATTTTCGACAGACGAACAGACATACGGACACGATGACATCATTTTGTCTTCTCTCGTTATGAGACAAGGTAGATGACTCCAGTGACTTTGCGTTTGGAATGAGGTTGATGGGAATTTCGGAACAAACAACTTTTTTGAGGGAATAAGAGAGTGAGGTTTTACTCCCTCGTGATGACATGGTGCTGTATTTGTTTGACAAGTAAACGTACCTATTTTACGCTAATGTTCATTTCTATGCAAGAAATGTTACAAAAATATGGCACTAAAGATGAAAATATGGCCGAGCAAGAAGAAAACAGGTTACGAGGCACACAAAATGCCAAGCCATGGTTCCTTCATAACACATTCCCAGCAGTCTCGCAGATGTATGTCATAGATTACCTTACCTCTGTGTTCTCAAAACACTTTCCCGCCCCCCTGCTTGGCAGACGATCGACCATTCCGCCATCAGAACAAAGCGGTATCAGGAGAAAAATACTTATCTTTGTACTAGTAGCTAGGTCAAGAACAAGAATGTCATCTGTCGTATCTGACCTTGACCCTAAATGTCTGACCTTGACCTTGATGGTGACTTTGACACACACTGGGTTGAGTCTCATCGTGCCCTTTTGATAGAATAATTTCAAGTGCATTGAGGTCTCTAAAAATTGAAAACACCATTCATCCTGTATATAATTTCGTGAAATAAAGTACCATTCCACGGAGATTCTAGATTCCAAAACTTTATAGTCAACAGTTTGACCTTGGTCTTGAAGCACCGACACAGAAAAGGTCAAAAAGTTTGCCAAGTTCTTTACATCTTTTAACATAAGGTACACATCAGTAGAGGGCGATATTAGAGGATTTATGTAATAGTTTCTGCAGATCTCAGCATTCACCCAGTGGGAAACTGTAAGAAGGAATAATTATCTCCAGCGATAAAACTCAAGAGTTCAACCTGATAAAATACATAAAACGTTCCAGCTTATACAAATCACTTCTAGGGTGGGAGGGCGTCAGGGGACGTCATAAAGCACGCTAGCCAAAAAAGCGTCACAGTTTACGTTAGATATTCAAGGGGGATTGGGATCACCAGGACCCCCCCCCCCCCCCCCCCTTCTATCCTGATATTTTGTCGGAACGCTTATTCCTCTGATTTTATGAATAATTGTCGTCGTCGTCATCATCATCATCACCATCGTCGTCGTCGTTTGAAAAATACTCTTTATACATGTATATCCCATTACGTTACTAACAACTCTTCAGTTTCAATAAAACGTTATTTCCCTTTCACATTCATCAATAAATCTCTAATTGATTTCTTTAATGCTGCTTTAAATAAGAATGAGATTGAATGGGATTGAATGCCTCGCGAAGTTTAGCATGTAATTTGAGAATTATCACCTCGCGCGATAAAAACGACCATATATTCTCTTTATCTCTGATATGGCAGCCCCCCGGAACAATATTCCTGATATGAAATTGGCCTATGATTACAAAATATATCAAGGAAGCATGGTCGGGGCGAGAAGGTGATGCGATAAGTAAATATTTACTTTTCATATTAGACTCCGCTGGGCGGGCATACATAGGGTGTGTGAAGGGAGATAGGGCGGATACTATCATATTTTTTCGCACGTAATCGGGGTCATAGTTATCGTATCATTTGATCTACAAGTGAGAAGGTACCACGAAACCAACGGATCGCCAAACGAACACCAGCGCACCTGTTCGGTGACGTCATATACTCGTATAACGCCACACTACGACAAAGGTCAAATATATCGCTGAATCTTCTTTTCTTTTCTTTTTTGCACTCATTGATACATTTTCATTTTCGGAAGAAATAAGAAAGACTCGATATAATTGCGCAAAAGATTCACATGTAGTGTTTCCTCTCATTAATTTGAATATGATCAAGTCGAATCACCACTTTTATTTCAAGGCTCCTAAAGAAAGGAATAAACACCATCATTTAAATCCAACTTTATGACAAGGGCTCAATACAAGCGTCAATAAAATTCATATTACTTGTCATAAAGCAATAAAACAGGAATTAAAGAATAAACAGAGAGCAGCGCTATCTACGGTGGTCATCCGGGCTTTTATAGCCGTAGATCCAGCGATATAACACTTGACCCGAGAAATTACAGTCCTAATTGTAGAAGTACACTTTTTGTTATAATCTGCAACCCAGTTGAGATGTGAAATATGGGGGGGGGGGGGGGTATGTAACTGTCCGTAAGCATCTCCTATCGGCTTTCTTATTTGATAAAAAGGTTCTTTTTCTATAGTTTATGTTATTCTTGGGTTGGTTTTTTTTTTGTTGGGGGGGGGGGGGGGGGGGGTGTTAGTCTTTTGTTTTTCCTTGGGGGGGGGGGGGGGTCTGGAGGTTTTTTGTTTTTGGTTTGATTTGTTTTATTGTTTTTCTTTCTTTTTTGCTTGGGGTGCCTTTTTGTTTTGTTTTCTGCTCTTTTTTCTGATAATATATCTGGGTTTTTTGTATGTATTTTATAGAGAGGTGGGCGTGTCCAAGTAACACAGTTTGCATGTATGCTTAATTCTCCATTATTGGAGCACTCCATCACTTTCATCTATAAATATACACAGTACGAATAAAGAACATCGTCCTTAGAGACCGCGTTTGCTCCTCTCTCATGGGCAACAGATAAGTATTACTCGACATGCAAACTTTCCGATCTTGAAACGATTCGCCTTGTAATAAGGTGATTCTCGGCACAAAAAAAAGAGACCATAACATTTATATTACACGGTCATCCTTTCTAATATAGAACGATCCCTGTGATTACAGAGCCCTTATGTATTGTTGATTCAGTTCTTATGTGGGACAATAACTAGATAAACCACTCTTCCTACATGAAGGGGAGGTAAGATAGCGGGTCAAGTCTCCGCGCCTTTGTGTACTTTAACAAAATTCAAATTCAAATTTTCACAAGCTCCCCAGGTGCGCGTGAAAAATGATGTTTGTATTCTAAACGCAAGATCAGCTGTGTTTTCGATTTTACCTTTTCAATGAATTTAAAAGAAAATCCAAGACCCAAATATCTGTCTCTTGTTTATCATATCTTAGGAAACTTTCACGGTAACATCTTGAATTCTTGAATAATAGTGTTAACTGCATGATCCTGAATTGCAGATTTTGCTAATAATTACGTACATGCCACCCTCCCCCTTTTTTAAACACACCGGAGCTGTCTCTGAACTGCATACCATTTTCAGTATTTCTGACGATTTCTCTACGTTGAACTCGTATGTAATTTTGCTCAGTTTACTTAGACCTTGATCTCTTGTTATTTTCTCATTTTCGCTTTTTCTACTTTATAAGCACAAATATTTGTTTAAAATCTCCACTTAATTAGAATATTTACTGCTAAGTTATTGACATTTAGTCACTTATTCTTTACCTAAGCTCTTGTTGTTTGGACAAAAGGTAAATAGATACCACTAAGCTGATTGAATTCACGAGATTGGTATTTACATATCACACAAATCCCAAATCATGTAAATCCAATGAGACCCAGGACCGGAAAAGCCGCATGTCGAACATGTTATTTTTGAATTTCATAAATTTGCTCACATGAAACGTTATATATATATATATCTATAAATCGAAGAGAATCGAATCAAAAGAAAAATTGAGTCTGCACATAATTTGGAGCCGCTCACTGTTGACGAAAAGCTATATGACACTTTGAAGAAAAAAAATTCAAGGGGGCTCCTATGACGAGGATGAATTATCCGAAACATGTATATCTAGTGAACCGACTTTGATATTTTAATGTCCAGAAAGCTGCTCTCTCACTGCAGGGATTGTATTGGAATTCTCCTTTTATCTTCCTTATCAAGAAGTTTCCATTGTAATGATGTTTTACAAATCGATTCTATTGGGTGACTTAAACAATGATTCAACTTTAAATTATATTCCATCAATTTTATCTTGCCTGACAATGAATAAAAAAAAATATCAGATTCTCTCGAAAATATACCTCGACTGATTAAAAATCTGAAAAAAAGACTTAAAACCATAGAGGAAGTTGGTCAAAGCGATAACTGTATCAAGTAGAAAAAAGGCGATGGCGAAGCGAATCGAAAAGCGAAGGCTTTCGAAGGAAATTTTTCCGAGCGTACGAAGGAAAGGTAAGGGAATTTGCTGGTTCGATTTCTAAAATCTATCACAATTATATGTCTAATTATATGACCCCTAAGAACAATTTGACGTCGATACCACGAGTCACGACGGCGCCGTCATAAAAATGGCGTCATATTCTAGTTTATGTCGCACCATTTTACCTTCAAGGATCGATTAAACTTTTATTGACACACAAATTTAATGCACATAAGTGATTGAAAACTAGACTTGTTGATCAGACGTCTAAATACATATTGATGTTTGTTCACACTTTACCATGAAAATATAAGCAAACATCGAGCCATTTGTACGTGGTAATGTAATAGGCTTGGTCCTAGTTCTTTATGAAAAAGGCGTTCAAAGTCAGTCACGGGCGGATCTTTTTTTCTCAAAGGGAGATCGAGACAGTCCAAGAGAATTCCAGCTATTTTTTTTATATAATTTTGAACAGATATACTTAAAGAGGGTACAAAATTGAGACCTTGGCCTGTTTTAGGAGGGGGCATGACCCTCCCCCCCCCTTACCCTCTCGATCAGCCCTTTCAAGTTTTATGTACTTCATCAAATATTTGATTGCATTTCCTCCTACTTTTTTTTATTCAAAGCAAATACATGTACAAGTTTATCTCTTTTACATTATGACGATAGAAAGATAGTGATAACGAAAACAATATAATATTTCATTTCTTTAAAAAAAACTTCTACATGCAGAGAACAGACGTAGAGAAAATCGATGATGAAATCCGGCCTTTTTTCCTCTGGTTTGTCATTAAAAACTTACAAGATAAACGAGAATAATTAAGAATAATGAAGATGTATATCGGTAGACAATATAGAGACGATGAATGACGTAATGGCGTAAGACACGTGGACCAAAGTCATAGGCGGATCTAGAAAATTCTTTCCAAAAAAAGGAGGGGGGAGGGTTCGGGGTTCAAGTCTATGATTTAAAGAAAACATGGAATCTAATCTATGATTTTGACACGTGGACCAAAGTCATAGGCGGATATATAAATTCTTTCCAAGTAAGGGAGGGGGGGGACGTCGGGGTCCAAGTCTACAAGTCTATAATTTAAAGAAAACATGGAGTCCAGTCTATGATTTTGATGAAAAAGGGGATCCTAACTGTCTATGATTTTGAAGAAAACGGGGAGTCCAGTCAATGATTTTGAAGAAAACAATTATGCGAAAAAAATGGGATTTTTAAATATTTTGAGCGATTTCCAGGATCCCCTAGATCCACCCCTGAATGTCGACGCGGATGAAGGTATGCACTACGTCCTACGTTAAAACGCCAAATAAAAAAAGTCGAATCTTACTTCAAGCATCCATCATTGATGATTTCTTCCGAGATAAGGTCAGTGTAGACGGAGGAATCTCACAATGTTCAATCATCACACGTATAAATTAGTCATTTTTTACCGTAGAATAGGTAAACTTCGGCATTTGACCTGTGATTTGGCGTACAATGTATGCATGGTCGAGCAATACCAACAAGGCATTTCCTACCTACATATACGTATCCTGGAAGAAGTGGACGTTCTGACCTTACGGTGTGTCAGTGTGAATGACGAATTACAATTAATGACGGCGAGGAGACTCTAACAAAGAACGTCACAACGAAATTCTGATTTTTTACCTCCAATATTTGATCGTCATTACTCAAGTCTTAATTCATAGACAGAAATTTCAAGAAGTGTAAATTCTTATCATTCTCATGTACCATCACTTCAAGCGTCCCTTTCTTTCGTGTGCACGTAAAAAACTATAAAAAAGGACTATACTATTTCAAACGTGTATTGTACATCACTTCAAACGTTTCGATTTTGCCGAATGTCACCGCATATATATGTTAATTCAATGTGTTACAACTCTATGAAGAATTAAAACCTTATGTACAAATGATCTTCAAACGGTTTATTTTATTTTTCATAATATCAAAGTCACTTGAAAGAGTATGTTTCAAATCCATATTACGTCATCTCAAAGCGTACCTTCCACATCCACATATATTTTTTTTTACACCAAAGCGTGCGAGTCATCTCAAAACTACATGACGTCAACTCAAACCCTACGTATTTTTCAATTTATACTACGTCACCTCAAAGTGTACATTTCAATTCCATATTACGTCTCCTAAATGTGAATATCACGTCATCAAAGTGTACATTTCAGTTCCATATTACGTCCCCTAATTCTGAATATCACGTCATAAAAGTGTACATTTCAGTTCCATTTTACGTCTCCTAAATGTGAATACCATGTCATCAAAAAACTACCTTACATTTAACGTCTCCCCAAAGCCTACGTTTCAAAGGAGCTGATAAGATAAGGCGTAAAATCTGCCCTGAAAAAGTGGAATTTTCAAAATGGGAACTTCAAAAAAATTCTTTTACAAAATTGATGCCAGTTCTTGGTTTCATCACAATCAGCAGTTGCATAAGTTTTATCATGCATAGTTTTCCTAAATTTTGGGGCAAAATATGTCTTTTCTCTATAGAAACCAATGGAAAATGGAAAAGTTTTTTTAAAACATTGTTCCCCCCTCAGATACAGAACGCCACTTTTACAGAAGGTGTATATCACTAATACACATCTTTTGACAAAGTGGGGTTCTGTAGCTAAGGGGGGAACAATGCCCCAGAGACAAAAAACTGAAAAAGGGAGGGTGGGGGCTTTTTACAAACTGTGTTTTAGGCCATAATATAAGCAAAATTTAATTTTTTTCCTTTTAAAGTCATTCATTTATTTATTCTTAACATGTTCACATGAAATGCACAAGATTTTGGAATGAAATAAACTGGAGTGTGCAGTTTATTTCTACACAATGTGTATTTCGCGGTAAAATGCCTGCTTTGTAATCAATGAATACAAAATACAACCATATTTCTGATTCAAGATTTTAAAATTCATGGAAAAGATTTAGACCAGTCTTTTGAATTTAATTTCTAGTATCTTGTTTAGACTATAACTATGTTTTAAAGCTTATAGATATCCATATTAGCCAAATTGTTCTTAATTTTCAACGTTTTTTGATCGATATTAGCTTCTTTTCAACATGGCTACCCCCTACTCTTTAAATTGTAATTTAAGTATCTAGAAATAAGCTTACCAAAATAAAAGTTGTATGAGGAATCTCCAAATACATTTCATTTTAGTAATTATCAAGTTTTTCTTGCGTACAGATCATTGTGTAGAAGAAATACTTGATGAGATTCAGGGCTAAATACAGCCCTTATCTTATCAGCTCCTTTATATTACGTCTCCAAAATCGTACGTTTCAAATTCATATTACGTTATCCCAAAATTTACGTTTCAATACGTCATCTCAAAGCGTACGCTTTAAATCCATATTACGTCACATCAAAGCGTATGTTTCAAATCCATATTACGTCACTTCAAATAACTCAGCTCTTCTGCAAATATTGAATTATTTCTTGCAGATCATGTTACGCCGTACGTCAAAATTCAACCCATTTTTACCCTGTTATATATTTGCTTGAGATAGAATATCTGTAATCAATCAACAAGCGTTATTGATCAAAATCTAAAAACAAACTAGTAAATTATGTTTGACATTTTCTGTAGGCCCGGTCTTATCGGTTGAATTTTAAGACGTTTTCTCTTTTACTTATATTTATTAACTCGATAAGCTATCACGAAAAAATCGGTTCTTATAATACATCCCAGATGTATTTGTTGTAGGGGAAGAAACTTTCAAAGGGTAGGGTGGGGTGGGGTGTCTTGTCCCCGTTCTTTTTTTCATTTTTTTCTCAAATATCTGGGTAAGCCATCAGTCTGAAATTTCTCATGGAGGAATCAGCACAGATTTTTTTTCTGTTTTTCTCTTCAAATGATTTTGCAAAAAAAACGGTGTAAACATAAAAATTGTGGAAAAAACACATACTAGGGAGTAATTAGTGGCAGATAGTCGCTTCATGCTGCAAGCATTCCGTATTCCTCTTTTTCACAGCAAAATAATGTTACCATGGCATCCAGTAATTTGTTTCAGGAGGTTGGATGCTTATTCCATGAGACTTTCGTGGTGGTGCACTTCGTGTGAGATGGAAATGATAATCAACTTTGAGACCAAAGGAAAATTGTGTCGTCTAAGCGGCAAAGCTGCCTTCAATTTGCTGAAATTACCATCACTTTTTCCCCCTCGAGACACGAAGTGCAAATCCGAGTAAATCATTTTCACCAAGAGCGAATGAAATTACGTTCGATCACGGTATCGATTTGTCACAGACAAAGGACAAGTCGCACGAAATATGGAAACAATGACCGATTTTTCGCTGACCATAACTTTTGGCTTCCTTACAGCGTTAAACAGTTCATACTACATTATGTATAGCTCAAAATCAAAATTTGCACAAAAATCGGGAATGTCCGAGGCATCATAATATTATCATAATCGGATACAATATACAGGTAACTAAAGTCAAGTCACATGAATATATTCCAAAAGTTACGAGAGAAAGCGCTAGAATACAGATTTTTTTTTTCAAATACCAATAACTTCCAAGAGAAGTAATACTTCAATTTAGCCCAATTTACACCGTTCAATAAATATAAATGACATCATACTATTATATATTTCACCATACTGGCAGTCACAATTCATACCATATACTTATATATAGTACACCATACACATATTTAGATATAGCACATTTTACCACCATACTAGAATATAGTGATACAATAAATGTAGATCTATAAATGCATACAATAAAGAGAACATACTAGAAGAGAGGATGCAAACAATAAAGTGCACCATACCCTTGAAGGGGACGTCACAGAGCACCATACTAGAAGAGAGGATGCAAACTATAAAGTACACCATACACTTGAAGAGACGTCACAGAGCACCATACTAGGAGAGAGGATACAAACTTTAAGTACACCATACACTTAAAGAGACGTCACAGAGCACCATACTAGAAGAGAGGATGCAAACAATAAAGTGCATCAAACACTTGAAGAGAAGTCAGAGAGCACCATACTAGAAGAGAGGATGCAAAAAAGTACACCATACCCTTGAAGAGAAGTCACAGCGCCATACTAGAAGAGAGGATGCAAACAATAAAGCACACCATACACCTGAAGAGACGTTACAGAGCACCATACTAGAAGAGAGGATGCAAACAATAAAGTACACCATACACTTGAAGAGACGTCACAGAGCACCATACTAGAAGAGAGGATGCAAACAATAAATTACACCATACACTTGAAGAGACGTCACAGAGCATCATACTAGAAGAGAGGATGCAAACAATAAAGTACACCATACACTTGAAGAGACGTCACAGAGCACCATATTAGAAGAGAGGATGCAAACAATAAAGTACACCATACACTTGAAGAGACGTCACAGAGCACCATACTAGAAGAGAGGATGCAAACAATAAATTACACCATACACTTGAAGAGACGTCACAGAGCATCATACTAGAAGAGAGGATGCAAACAATAAAGTACACCATACACTTGAAGAGACTTCACAGAGCACCATATTAGAAGAGAGGATGCAAACAATAAAAAGCACCATATACTGGAATAGACCTCATTGGACAACATACTAGAAGATAGGATGCAACCAATCAAGTACACCAAACACTTAAGATACGTCACAGAGTACCATACTAAGAGAGAATGCAAACAATGAAGTACACCGACGTCACAGAGCACCATACTAGAAGAGAGGATACATACAATAAAGTACATCAAACACCTGAAGAGACGTCACAGAGCACCATACTAGAAGAGAGGATGTAAACATTAAAGTGCATCAAACACTTGAATAGACGTCACAGAGCACCATACTAGAAGAGAGGATGCATACAATAAAGTACACCAAACAATTGAAGAGACGTCACAGAGCACCATACAAGAAGAGAGGATGTAAACAATAAAGTGCACCAAACAATTGAAGAGACGTCACAGAGCACCATACTAGAAGAGAGGATGTAAACAATAAAGTACACCAAACACTTGAATAGACGTCACAGAGCACCATACTAGAAGTGAGGATGTAAACAATAAAGTACACAAAACACTTGAATAGACGTCACAGAGCACCATACTAGAAGAGAGGATGCAAACAATAAAGTGCACCATACACTTGAAGAGACGTCACAGAGCACCATTCTAGAAGAGAGGATGCAAACAATATAGTACACCATACACTTGAAAAGACGTCACAGAGCACCATACTAGAGGATGCAAAAAATATAGTACACCATACACTTGAAAAGACGTCACAGAGCACCATACTAGAAGAGAGTACACCATACACTTGATGAGACGTCACAGAGCATCATACTAGAAGAGAGGATGCTAACAATATAGTACACCATACACTTGAAGAGACGTCACATAGCATCATATTAGAGAGAGGATGCAAACAATAAAGTACACCATACACTTGACGAGACGTCACAGAGCACCATACTAGAAGAGAGGATACAAACAATGAAGTGCTCCTTACACCTGAAGAGACGTCACAGAGCAACATACGACTGAGAAATACATACAGTTAAGTACACCATACACCTAAAGAGAAGTCAATAAGCTGGATGAGACAATACATACAATAAAGAACACAATGAAGTGCACCACTCCATCAGTGCACCATACTGGAAGAGATAGACTATTTTATGCATTTCCCCTACAACAAATTTATATATATATATTGTTGGCATTATGTACTGGAAGAGACACCCTGCACCGGACAATGCCTACTTTCCGAAACAATGTTTCACACAAATAGTAAGTATTGGTCAAGACAAAGCGAGGGAGGAGATTAATTAAAAGGAGGGCGCAACCAAGAAACTTTCTCAAATCTTCACATTGAAAATATTTCACGGTCGTGATGAACGTCGGTTATAGTCAATAATTCCTATATACAAACCAATGACAGATTGGTAACACAGTTGCATAAAACGCCCAATCAATCTCACGTTCAACCAAAAGCATCAATCCATGCAAAACACTCGAGAAATTTCATATATATTACCAGTGTGCAAAGAGTATGGACAATGGAAGAGAAGACCTTCAACTCGGCTGTTTACAAATTTCATTTCCATCTTCATTTCTCTTATCTCTACACCCACCTTGAATCATCAAAGAGTAATATTGCATTTTTTGTTTGCTAATCTCCAAAGCGCACTGAAGAAACCGGTTCAAGATGCTAATTTTCTTTCCCGAACAAAGAAATACTCTGTTCCGCCCAATAATGATGGTGTTACAATTTCTATGACAACCGAGCTTCCAGCGGCTGCTTAATCCGGCGTGATAAATCCCTCAGTTCACCGACCATCGCCTTTCAACCCCTCCCATCCCTTCCGTTTTTTCTCTGTTCTATTTTCAGTTACATTCAATCTTGCAAACGACTGACCGAAACTCCCCCGTCCCTTCCTTCCGCTTTCGAACCATCCCCCCCCCTTTTTTTTTCCTTTGATTTTACCAATACTAAAACCTGAACCGGTTCCGGGACTTTTTGGATCCGTATTTTCAAAGTTCGTGTAACACTATTTACTAATTACCGCAATAAGCCGTACAAACTGGTTTCTCACAGTACATGCTATCGTTTTAAAAGATGCTCTTCATCTTGACGCGTTGGATCGTAAAGGATTCTGAAAACATGAACTCTAACGTGCTACTTGAACGCTGCGTTTATGAGAAATTCAGAAATATGTAGACGCTGGGAAAAGTTGAGCTTATAACACCGTTGTTCCTCCAGTACCTAATTAAAACCAGATTTACATTTACAAGCTAAAATGCAAAATAAGACAAAATTCCCAGCCATTTTTGAAGTGAAACTCGACAAAGAATGACATTCATAGGCTTTCGAGCAGCAGCAGATACAAGTAGCATTTGCGAATCTTGATTTTTTGGGGGGAGACCCAGTCCGTCTTTGAGAAGGACAGAGGGGGGGGGGGGGTGTTGGAAGCTAATGTTTTTGAACAAATTTATGCGTAAAAAATTCAGGATTTTTGGTCATTTCCAGATCCAGAAGGGGAATCCTGACCCTCTCCCCGACCCTTTAGATCCTCCCTTGCATATTTATTAACAAGGGCCTCAGTGAATAAAAGGTACATGTACGTTTTTTAAGTGGTCCCCAATTAAAATTTCGTAAGCAACAAGCCATGGTCATGGTTTACTTAAGCGCACTTTAATATTATTTTTTGCCACTTTCACACCATCTTTTATTTACATTAACACGGTCGGATACCCTTAATACGGGGTGCTCCCGTCTCCTTTTGTTGTGGAGCTATCTTCTCCACGGACGATCTCTCTTCCCATTCATACCCCGAGTTTTTGGAGGTCCCCATCGCTAGTTTTCCCCATTCATACAGACTGGATAACCTGGGGACATGCATAATGACACAGCTTGTGTCCGAGCCTACAGCGTGGCACAGGCTGATGTGACAGCTACAACAAGTTTAACAACAGACAGACAGCCTTGATCGTGTATGAGTCATTTGTGTATGTCTTACTGAGGTGTACCACAACAGCCCTCGAGAACGCAAGAACTCCAAGGAGCCTTGGACCGGGAGGGAAGGGGTTTTCTCCGGCGGTTCCTTTTTGGTAGGTGTCGGAATTAAAGAGGACAATAATACTGGAGCAACCAAAACACCGTATTCGACCAATTTCCGAACCGCTCTTTCTTCCGAATCCTTTAATTCCCTCTGCCTCCATAAAGCCGTGCCCAATATCACAAAAGTTCTTACGAAAATTAAAAAAAAAAATCAGGAATTTTCATAACTTATATCATGGAATAAAACGTTGTTAAGTTTTTTCTATTCAGATTGTATCTTATATCATTTTTACATACTAAATATAAATTCAGACACAAAACTTCGTTAAATATACTTAGAAATTAGAACTAAGCAGTCAAAAGTTACGACAATTCCTGAAAATTTTCGTAAAGATTTTTTTTTGGGGGGGGGGGGGGGGGGTGAAACAGGCTGCTGGAACAAACGTCTGTTATTACGCTGACAACCATATTGTATTCAAGCATGTTGTTACTTTATTCAAGGTCAAGGTCATGGGGTCAATCCTTGGTACTGATTTTCGAAAGTCAGTTATGCATAAGGTTTAAGATTTAGACAGACCAACATATATTCAAACAGACGGACAAAAGCAATTTATTCTAAAAGACGGGACCAGAAATATACCCGTGTCACGTTGCCTGGACGTTATGAAGACAGTCCCAATATTTTTTCAACAAACTTTCAAAGTTTCTACACAAAATAGAAAATACAGGCAATCAGTGTCGCTAAATGACAAACTCTAGGTAAATAAATACAGTAGCTTGTGGATATTCGATAAACTTAATTGAAATCAAGATAACAGCAATTAACCTTGAAAATCGTTTAATGTTACCTTCCAAGCCCGAGGTAACAAATGGACTGAGAGTGAACCCAGCCACGTACCTGCCCCCCTATATTAGAGGGGAGATAACTGCTGTCAGATTGGGAGAGATAAGATTCGAGATCAGCAGTATTAGCACCTCGCACCTTGTACACAGGCACTCGGGCAGAAAGTCTCCTATTCATGTTATAAACGTATTTTAACCATCTCATTTGATCTATTATAAAGGTATGGCACAGACAGTTGGCTGTGAACTTTTGAAAGTGTTGAGTGTGGAAAGACGGAGGGAAATACGGACAGACGACGGACGGACGCTACACGAAGAACATTAACGTTGGTTATGCAAACGTTCGAGGTACTGCACATGCAAGCTTACATGATGATGATGTTGTTGTTGTTGTTGATGATGATGATGATGATGATGATGATGATGATGATGATGATGATGTTGATGTTGATGATGATGATGTAAAGATTTGAGTGTAAACTTTAAATAAAAGCGGTTGCTTTACGAAAGTATACAAATAAATGACTTTCAAATCAAATGAATAGATTTCCCTGCTCATATTTTTAAAAACAATTTTATATATGAATCACCACTGGCCAACGCGTGCAAAAAAGGAAAGGATTTTCTCAAACAAAAGGCAAGCTGACCGCCTAGTCGTGTTTCCTACAAACATTATCTTTGGAATTCTACTTGACAGAATAACAACCCAGGCTTATATGAAAAGGTAGTTTTTAATCAGATCTTAAAATTATGCAACACTAGAGCTGTTTATTGCGCTGATTTTCCTTAAATCGCCAGCGTAGTAAGTTTAGTAAATCACCCATTGTTGGTCCATGTAAACGACTAAAGGGCAGATCAATCTTATTCATGGAGGATTAGGTGAATTTGTAATGGTCAATTCCTTACTGGGGCCGTACAAAGGATTAGATGGATAAAGTACAAAATAAGCTATAACGACTCCAAACGAGGGCACAGAAATAATTTACATAGCTTTAACAGTTTACTTGTAATTCATATGAAATCTAGACCAAAATCATGGGGGGATCTCGTTTTTTTTTTTCCAAAAAAAGGAGGGGGGGGGGGGTTTCCATCCTTTCAAAAATTAGACGAAAATGGGGAAATCTGGATTTCGACAGGGCAGTTCTCTCCCCTACCCCCCCCCCCCTCTTTTTTTCTTTAATATCCGTCTTTGAAAGTATGCAATACACTCTATAGATAAAACTCCACACATCTTGTTTCTATTCAAACACAAACGTCCGTCTATCATTATTTCATTGTCATAACGTTTGCGCAATTTCGTCTTCGCCAACCGCTCATTTCATCGATCTCTCTTTTTTTCTATTCGAAACAGGTTGCAGAGACTTAATTAAATTGAATGGCAATAATTGTGTTATATCTCCGATATGAAAGAGGGGATGTGGAGAGGGAGGTTTAGCTCGCCTTCAACCTTGCGGTATTTTGTAATAAAGATTTTTTTATGTAGTAAACGGCTCGTATATGTATGAAAATCGTGTAGGAGTTCTTTAACGTCTATTTTAGGGCTCATAACATGGGCGGATCTAGATTGGGTGGGGGGTTCCAGAATGGTGACAAGTGTCTTTTTCTTCTTTTTTTTTTTTTTAAAAAATCATGTAAAAATGAAAATGGATATATTTGACCAATTCCACCCCTCCCTTCCTCTAGATCCGCCCTCTGATTCATAAATATACAGAAAAGTATGTTCTTTGATTCTATATTGTAACTCTCGTGTACTTGTTTGTCTCATGTTGGCATGTTTTTGATGTACGATATATCTGACTTAGGTCTCCATGCTCCCACTTCTCCAATATAAGTTAATTTGCTCATTAAACGTATAAAAATGTTGTGATGTAATATTCAAATCTCTCCAATCTGATAAAATGCGTTGGTATTCCATCGTTGTTGAATTCTGGATCCGCCTCCTCCGCAAACTTCATTCTGTGATCCACCAATTTGGCGGATCCTAATTTCACTCTCCATTGGTCCGTGCGATGGTACATAGAAAAATCATATAAAATATGTAAATCTGCTTATCTAACAATAACAACTTGATACAAGCCTGTGAAATAGATTTATGTGAAATATGTAAATAGGAACCAATTCTCACGTGTGAATGTATAGCGAACTGTTTGTTATCCGATATCGCTCTTCATGCATAATGCACTTTCCTTTGAAATTTCACTTTTATTGAAATCATTGGTCTACGGGGAATTCTGAGGCCTTTCATATGAGTTGCATATGTCTATCTTTGTAATGAGAAAACAGAATACATGCTCAGCTATCATTTCAATGCCTTTGGGGAAAACAGAGTTCGGGAAATGAAGGGGGAAGTGGAGGGGGGGGGGGGTCGGTAAGAGCACCAAAAAGTAAAAATCTGATTGAATAGAAGAATTTCTCTAATTCGTCCATGTATATAAATGAATTATTAAATAATAAATTATAGTGCTGCTTAAGTATGCAGCATGGTCATAATCTTACTCGTATATTTTCCAATACTGTTTTTTTTTTTTTTTTTTTTTGGTAGAGAAGTTGATTACAGGCTAGTTCGTAAAATAGTTATGTACAGATTAAGTATATGTATACTTATACATTATAAATAATAATTATTGCTTACACGCGCGAGAACAATGTTACCTTACTGGTCATTATTACTTGGACATGAAGGGTAATAATGTAACACTGTACGTATTTATCACCCTACCTTGTGATTTTATGTATCGGAACACGAATAACTACTATAATATATGTCCTTTAGTCCGATATATATGTAGGTCAAATAAAGACATATTCTATCAATATTTCTCTAAAAAGTTTTAAAAAGAACGTTCATCCTCGAAATTTTCATGACCAAATTCGATGCATATTTATGTTCCTTTAAACACAGCCCATTTTATATTTTCCCCATTTTTCCAAAGTCAAAAATGGTTACCATTGTTAATATCTTTCACGAAATCTTCATTTATCATGTGCATAATCTATACAATTTATCGTCATTTTTTTTTGGGGGGGGGGGTTGTTAAATTTTGCTTTAATTCCATTTGTTTCGTCGTTTCTCCATTTTAATGTTTCTCATTTCTAATCAAATTTCAATATTTTTCCTTCTTTTCAAAAAGACATAGAACGGTTACCATAGGCATAGAGAAGTTTTAAGTTCGCTTTTTCCTTTTTAGCCCCTAAATTGTTATTCTGTTCGTTTTACCCTCTCTTTCGTTCTATATAATTTTTCTCTTCGGTTTACTGTTTCTTTTTATTCCTTGGTTTGACTGTTTTATCTTTATTTCTCCTGTCGTACTTATCGTTAAGATCTGTTATTCTGAACACCTGTTCCTTACAATATACTCCCACCTTTTGACCAACCTTCTCTTTAACCTTTTTTTCACATTTCAATGAAGTGCATTTCAATTATTTCTTCTTATATATATCATGCATAACCTATTTTGCTATGAAAACGTCAAATTACATTACATATAATAATACAGACGAAAAGAGTTTAGGAACAATTTTCAAAATCACAAAATTATTTGTAACCTATACTTCATTCTATAACATGTAATAAATCGTATAAATTGTGGTTTCCGTCAAATTCCGACGATAGATATTAAAGTTATACATGCTACAATGATTCACATTTTACATCGGAAATCGTGATTTATTATGTACAACAAAGCAGACAAATTGCAAGACTTTCTCATATTTGAATATCTGAAATATTTTTGATACATATATATATATATATATATAAGGACCTGTAACGATAAGGCGTAAAATCTGCCCAAAAATAATGAAATTTTAAAGTACTTCATTTCTTTAGTCAAGTTGGTGAAATACTTTAAAAGATAAAACCCCTTCAAAATCTGAAGAAATTTTTTCATAAAATTGCTCTAATAGAGAGATATTTGAGTATAAATGTGCTTATTTTGTATAGAAATCAATGAAAATCGGAAAAGTTTCCATAAAATATCGTTCCCCCCCTTTGGAACACAACACCACTTCTACCAAAGATGTATTTTCATAATACAAATTTTCTGTAAAAGCGGAGTTGTGTTCCAAAGGGGGGAACAATAGTCAATTTACGAAAATGCGATTGGGCGGGTAGGGGTGAAGGAAAGATTTGAAATTAACAGAGAATTAGTAATTGGCATTTGATTCGATTTCGGCAAATAATTAACTTCTTTAAAAATAGTTTCTAATTAATCAATTTTCAACAAAAATATTCGTTGTTGTTTACTTTTTCTCTAACAAAATCCTTTATTTTAATTTTGGGCATTGATAATTCAACGACCCCTCGCAATAAAAGTTAACAATTAGCGTTGACAACTGAAGTAACAGAAAATCTCAGAAAAATGCTTAAAACTTCCTCGGTAACATTCACAACGTATTTAGAAAATGTAATTATGGTAAATGTAAAAGAAATATGATTTAATATAGTGAAAAAAAGCTTATTCAAACTATTTTTATAACGGCGGCGTTGTTAAATTGTACAATATAAGTGAGAGTGAGTGTTCGATTATATATCTCTGGCCACGTGTTTACGGTCTGATAAATCCGGAATATATTATTTGGAGAAAATCATGTTTTAGCATAATATTTCTTATTGAATCTTCTCATTGTAGTTCATTTGAACATTTTGATCAACAAAAGCGACCGATTGTTAGAAAATTTTCGACATGTCACTCGCATTATTTATATCATTAAAAAGACACCCCCGCCCTCACTTCTACGAAAAAATAAAGGTTGTTTTTCATAATTATGTCAATAAAACTACTATATTTGATTAAAAATACTTGAAATGAAATAATTTCATGTACAGGACACATTTTAAATAATACTAGTAGAGCTGGTATCGCAAGTAAAATTTGGGCAGATTACGGCTCTTAACGTTACAGGTCCTTTAGCTTATTAGAGGTCTAGTTATTTTTAAAATATATCGATACTTTAAACTTCACTACTTTCATCTTTATTCAAATTGAAACAAGTGCATTTTTTATATCATCAATTTGATGCTCTCACGGACCCCAGCCCCCCCCCCCCCCCCCTTATCCATTCATCGTCTCTCCGTACACCTTTTCCACATTGGGACCAAAAAAAGACAGCAGTACAAAGGGTCCACTATAATTTGTGGTGTCCAAAATTGCCGATAATGCCACCCACTGTGACCTTTTGACCTTTCCAGGAGAGCCCCACAGAGTTACGGCTCGTTAACTTCAAACAGCGACCTTAGTTCAATCAAATTCACACTGAGTTCGCCTCAATCAATCACAAAAACTCTAATATCTTTCTTTTCCCCAGTCATTCCTCAGTATTTATCAACTTCTCTTAATGCACTCGACCACCATAAAATTTAAGTCGAAATGTGATTTAAAAATCATACGAATTTAATCCAAGCAATACAAATTGTGTACTCACTTTTATTAAATTGAAATCTAAATATGTACATAGCATTAGACTTTTCAATAAAAGACTGAATTGATACTTCAATCAAAAGCGAAATGAACTTACAATTTTGTACTCCCTCCGCTCTCTATGGCTATGCGAGATTTTTGAAAACATGTCATTAAAAATTTTGATTTTGCAAAGAAAACCTGTTGGCTAAGACGCCCTCAAAGAGCCACTCTTGTTCATTATAAGTTTATGTTTGTTTTCTCACACCCATGTACGTAAATCTGTATTTAATCTATTACCTCGATTGATTTTTAAAATTGTCCGATACTTTTTTTTCAATTTCCTCTTCTTCCATGCTTTACAAATCAAATCCATTAGCTTTACATTGGTCTTCGCTGGGGTAAAACTGAGAGCAAATTTTCTGTAGTTCACTCACAGACCTGTTCTCTGCCAGTCTCTCTAGCGACTAATCGATGAAAATCAATCACAGTGCGTTGAAGATACAGGCTAGACTTAGTATCGGCCTATACTATAAACACAGCTTGAATCTCACCTTTAGAAATGTTGAAATTACAAATGTCATCACCAGATGGTTTCAGTAATATCCAATGAAAACATAATATTTTTCATCCGCCAAAATCCTTTGTCAGTTTCAATCTCCTTTCTTCTTCCTTTCCGCTGGTACGGGCACATTTTGTACAAAAGTCGTGTAGTGACTGCACACTAAGAAAAGGGGGGAGGGAGGAACGATGGTACTATAACGTTAATGTAGGCATGTAAAGCGTGAACAGACTATGTATGCATCCGAATGGGGTAGAAAGTTAGTGCATGATTATATATGTACAGGAACACAGAGTATAACATCCATGCAGTAGTAAAGAGAGGGATTCTTCTTTTCTCCTTTCTTCTTTCTCTTCGCCATGCCACTTTTACTTCCAGGGTGGGAAAATGCGGAGAGGTTAACATGTTGGGGAAAACGTAAAAATTAAGAAAAATACCGCAGGTTAGGAGGCGAGCTAAGGAGGTGGGGGGTATTGGGTAGGAATATTACATGTTGGGGAGTTGCAAGAAAATATTGTCCTAAAGTATATGTATCTTTTTTTATAATAGAAAATCCCCAATCACCGTTTTCTAGTAAGTCAGAAACATTGATTGATATACGTCTTGATTTTCATAAAATCTACGAGAAAAAAAGAGTTTTTTTCACGTTGACATGCAAGCTGACAATTGGAACAGTAAGCAAACAATTTTTATTTCTTCGTGATTATATACACACGAGAGAAAGTTTTTGATAGAAATCAACTCTCGCACGCGCCTTTGCTAAGCTGGAGTATACGACGGCTCGTGCGAGCTCAGTAAATATAGAATACAACATTGGTGAAGTAGAAGAAATAAAAACAACGGTTAAACAAATGGTGAAGGAAAGAGCTACAAGGTGAAAAGTGACGTACCTGATAGGGAAATAATGCTAGCGGGAATATGCGAGGTTGACACACAGGTTTATACAACTGCCGGGGAAGATGCTAAAATAATGAGAGGTGTGCGACACTACACTGAGGATATGGTAATCGTGTCATGAAGAACCTAATCACAAGTTATTCATCCGCCAGCAGAAAAACTTATATCGCGTTAATGCTCAAATATTTTTGTTAAACGTGGCAAGAATGATAAAAGTTGATTTAGAATTTATGAAAATATATCCGATTTCAAAATCTTAAACTTGTCAATTAAAAGACAGAAAAAGTTACCTTCGCGGAAGGATATATAGAGTATAAACATATGCACGTGTCAAAGGTAGTATTTGTGTATTGCATTGTCACGTGATCAAAACATGGCAGCCTACATGGAAAGCATATTTTGGAGATGAAGTTTGAGTTCGTTTGCACATATTGACTCAAGAAAGAGATGTCACTTCTTGATGGATATCGAAAAGAGATCGAACATATCAGGGATACCGAATTTCCTCAGCTGAAAGGTAAATTATAAGTGGGTTATTTTTGTATGCCCTAGTTTTTGACCAGGTGTATTTTGTTTACACAATATTAGAAATGGTGAGGTGTACGGGGAAGAATTGGTATGTCCCAACGAAGGTGTCCTCGATAACTAAAGCTCTCATTCACCGAGGGCTGACATGAATGACCCCCTAGCTTTATCATTATTCAATATCTACTGAACAATAGGTGGATCGATTTTGAGATCGTGTCGAAACTAGAATTTAATTTTATGTAGGAACGATAAGCCCCAGCGGCGAAGATAAAGTTATAACAGCTGGTTTATCTATGAATTTCAGGTAACATAACTTGTGACACACACTGGAATACTTACATAGCTTGCCATGACAGTTATGTCTATACAATGACAATTTTAATGCACTTGATTATTGATCGGTACATGTAATCACACAGAAAATATTGAAAGGAGTTCATACAGAAATCCCCCATGCAAGTGTCTGATTTTGTTATTGGATATGAATTCGTAAAGGGTTTTAATGCAGGTAGATCCTTTGTAAAACACAGTATTTTAAAATTGAAGGGGAGGCTTTTTAAGTATCGCTATTACCCCCCCCCCCCCATTTTTTCTCCCCTACCATCCATTATTTATCATTAATTTCCTTCACTGAAAGATCATAAATACATGTACTGAACAATATTTGATCAAATGCACATATCAAGTAATTTTTTTACGGTAAATACAATTTCATAACCTTTTCTGTCTTAATTTCTGAACCATAGGCTCCTATGGTGAAATTAATTCATATCACCCTAACCACATTTAATATAGAATACTCAATCCGTCAGATACACATTTCTTTAAATTTATTAAGTTGGCCTCTGAAAAAAATATATATACAATGAAATTTTTCGTAGTGAACAGGTGAAAACAAGATTAGATATTTTTGTGTAAGGAAACCCTTTACATAATTTTGTAAATGAAACATAATAGCAATGTTTTTTTTTTCACCAAAGATGTTCCAAAATTCGTCCTTATATCACATTCTCATTCCACTTCAATTTTTTAATAAATTAATTTTTAATTCATATCAGGGCTCATCATGGAAATTTTTTTTTTCATTTGAAAGGTTATTTGGTATGTCCTCTCAAGATAATAATCAGCAAATCAGTGTGAGGTTATATCACGTTTTTCAATCAAAGAAAATCTCACAAAACCCCACAACAAAGTCCCACAATATTATTATTATCCTTCAGCTTGATATAATCTGCAGATCCACAGGGAGTACTTAGGGTCAAGACCTTCACACCCCCCCCTTTCAACCCCTCTAAATCTTTGGGACAAAATGCTGATTTTGCCATTTTAATGTGTATAATTTTCTCAAAATTAAAGATAAGACCACCTGCTAAGCTTTGCAGGGTTGCAATACCCATCCTTAATTCCTGTAGAAAAAAATGTGTGTAATATGATAATTGATACTGAGAATTAAGCCAGCAAAATCACATAATTTATTTTTACTACCATTACAACGTAACAGCATCCGTAGTCCATAGTATGAAGAATGTGGGGGTACACGTATGGGAGTCTTATTTTCCACTGGTGAATTATTATAAATGTTATTCATGAATTATTACAAGAACAAAACATTAAGACAACAAGAGCAAAACATTCAGACAACTAGAACAAACCGTTCAGACAAGTTTAATAAACCGTTCAGACAAGTTGAACAAACCGTTCAGACAAGTTGAACAAACCGTTCAGACAAGTTGAACAAACTGTTCAGACAAGTTGAACAAACCGTTCAGACAAGTTGAACAAACTGTTCAGACAAGTTGAACAAACCGTTCAGACAAGTTGAACAAACTGTTCAGACAACAGAAAAAAAATAAACTGTTCAGACAATTCAGATAGCATGGAAAACATTCATACAGATAGAACAAGCTGTTAAGATAGCAAGAACAAACTAATCAGACAACAAGAACAAACTGTTAAGACAACAAGAACAAGAATGAATTGTCGGACAACAAAAACAAACCCTTCAGACAATGAGAACAAATCGCTCAGAAAGCAAGAGAATACAATTCAGACAACAAGAACAAAGCGTTAAAACAACAAGAATAAACAGTTCAAACAACAAAAACAAACCTCTTCAGACAGCTAGGATAAATCGTTCAGACAACAGATGACAACAAGAACAAACCATTCAGACGACAGGAACAAAATGTTCAGACAACAAGAACAAATTGTCGGACAACAAGAACTGTTTAATCTTGTTGTCTGAACGGTTTGTTCTTGTTGTCTGAACAAACCATTCTGTGAATAAAAAACAATACAGCACTGAAAACAGAACAAACAGTTCAGACAATAAGAAAGAATCGTCAGACAAGACTTACAAAATGTTCAGAAAATAAGAATAAACTTTTCAGACAACAAGAACAAACTGTTCTGACATCAAGAACAAAACGTTCAGAAAGTAAGACGAAACCATTCAGAAGACAAGAACAATCCTATTAGACAACTAGAACAATCCTTTCACACAACAAGAACAAAACATTAAGAAAACAAGATCAATCCTCTAAGACAACAAGAACAATCCTTTCAGACAACAAGAACAATCCTTTCAAATAACAAGAACAATCCTTTCAGACAACAAGAACAATCCTTTCAAATAACAAGAACAATCCTTCTAGACAACAATAACATCCTTCAAGACAACAAGAACAAACCGTTAAGACAACAAGAATAATCCTTTCAGACAACAAGAACAATCCTTTTAGACAACAAGAACAAACCGTTCAGACAACAAGAACAATCCTTTCAGACAACAAGAACAATCCTTTCAGACAACAGGAACAATCCTTTCAGACAACAATAATAATCCTTTCAGACAACAAGAACAATCCTTTCAGACAACAATAATAATCCTTTCAGACAACAAGAACAATCCTTTCAGACAACAGGAACAATCCTTTCAGACAACAAGAGCAATCCTTTTAGACAACAGGAACAAACCGTTCAGACAAGAACAATCCTTTCGGACAACAATAATAATCCTTTCAGACAACAAGAGCAAACCTTTCAGACAACAAGAAAAAACCATTCAGAAAACAAGAACAAACCATTCAGACAACAAGAACAAACCGTTCAGACAACAAGAACAAACCTTTTAGACAACAAGAACAAACCGTTCAGACAACAAGAACAATCCTTTCAGACAACAAGGACTAACCGTTCAGACAACAAGAACAAACTGTTCAGACAACAAGAACAAACCGTTCAGACAACAAGAACAAACCGATCAGACAACAAGAACAGTCCTTTCAGACAACAAGAACAATCCTTTCAGACACAGGAACAATTCTTTCAGACTCAATAACAATCCTTTCAGACAACAAGAACAAACCGTTCAGACAACAAGAACAAACCGTTCAGACGACAAGAACAAACCTTTCAGACAACAAGAACAAACCATTCAGACAACAAGAACAAACCGTTCAGACAACAAGAACAAACCATTCAGGACAACAAGAACAAACCATTCATACAACAAGAACAAACCGTTAAGACGACAAGAACAAACCATTCAGACAACAAGAACAAACCGTTCAGACAACAAGAACAAACCTTTCAGACAACAAGAACTAACCGTTCAGACAACGAGAACAAACTGTTCAGACAACAAGAACAAACCTTTCAGACAACAAGAACTAACCGTTCAGACAACAAGAACAAACTGTTCAGACAACAAGAACAAACCGTTCAGACAACAAGAACAAACCGTTCAGACAACAAGAACAATCCTTTCAGACAACAAGAACAATCCTTTCAGACACAAGAACAATCCTTTCAGACACAAGGACAATCCTTTCAGACACAAGAACAATCCTTTCAGACAACAAAAACAATCCTTTCAGACACAAGAACAATCCTTTCAGACACAAGAACAATCCTTTAAGACAACAAAAACAATCCTTTCAGACACAAGAACAATCCTTTCAGACAACAAGAACAATCCTTTCAGACAACAAGAACAATCCTTTCAGACACAAGAACAGTCCTTTCAGACAACAAGAACAATCCTTTCAGACACAAGAACAATCCTTTCAGACACAAGAACAATCCTTTCAGACAACAAGACCAATCCTTTCAGACACAAGAACAATCCTTTCAGACACAAGGACAATCCTTTCAGACAACAAGAACAATCCTTTCAGACACAAGAACAATCCTTTCAGACAACAAGAATAATCCTTTCAGACACAAGAACAATCCTTTCAGACAACAAGAACAATCCTTTCAGACACAAGAACAATCCTTTCAGACACAAGAATAATCCTTTCAGACAACAAGAACAATCCTGTCAGACACAAGAACAATCCTTTCAGACACAAGAACAATCCTTTCAGACAACAAGAACAATCCTTTCAGACACAAGAACAATCTTGTCAGAAAACAAGAACAATCCTTTCAGACACAAGAACAATCCTGTCAGACAACAAGAACAATCCTGTCAGACACAAGAACAATCCTGTCAGACACAAGAACAATCCTTTCAGACACAAGAACAATCCTGTCAGACAAAAGAACAATCCTTTCAGACAACAAGAACAAACCATTCAGACAACAAGAACAAACCGTTCAGACAACAAGAACAATCCTTTCAGACAACAAGAACAAAGCGTTCAGACGACAAGAACGATCCTTTCAGACACAAGAACAATCCTTTCAGACACAAGAATAATCCTTTCAGACAACAAGAACAATCCTGTCAGACACAAGAACAATCCTTTCAGACACAAGAACAATCCTTTCAGACAACAAGAACAATCCTTTCAGACACAAGAACAATCTTGTCAGAAAACAAGAACAATCCTTTCAGACACAAGAACAATCCTGTCAGACAACAAGAACAATCCTGTCAGACACAAGAACAATCCTGTCAGACACAAGAACAATCCTTTCAGACACAAGAACAATCCTGTCAGACACAAGAACAATCCTTTCAGACACAAGAACAATCTTGTCAGACACAAGAACAAACCGTTCAGACAACAAGAACAATCCTTTCATACAACAAGAACAAAGCGTTCAGACGACAAGAACAAACCGTTCAGACAACAAGAACAATCCTTTCAGATAACAAGAACAAACCGTTTAGACAACAAGAACAATCCTTTTAGGTCCATTGGCTAAGTTCTTCACCAACAATAAACTTAAATTTCAAAGTTCAGCTAGGTATAAAATTGAGTGATATAGTCTTGGGTTTTATAGAAATTGACAAATATACTTTTAAATATTACGTTTTATAATGTGGGATCCATCACGTTTTGCATTTAATTACAGTAAATGTTAACTTTACATCTTTGTGATAAACGATGAAGAGGTGAAGGGCTCTTTTCAACATTTGTTTTATCAGAGTAGAATGCACGGTTGGTCACACAATGAATCTGATTGGGGAAGACATGTTCCAACTTCTCCATGACCTTATCCTCTTCAAAAATTGAAATAAAGTTTATAAAAAAAAAGAGTTCCTCGAAAAATAGTGCTTTAATACGATTTGTCATATTAGACGACATTCTCCTCTGCAGTCTTTGCGCAGGTCTTTCCGAAGCCTTACAAAAATGTCTTCTGCCGCGATCCATGAAACAAGATGGCCATCATTGGGTCTGATTGACGGACATTTTCTTACTGCTCTCATGTGTCCGCTAAAGATAGTTTCGCGGATCATAGGGAAAAGAGGTCAAAACCTTGATAAAAAAAAATACTATACAATAAAATGTTTCATTTTCTGAGGTATCTGAAACATTTTGATAATTTTTTTGTCTTATTTATACTTATACATTTACTCTGTACCAGTCTCGTGAACCTTATTTTCATTTCGTTTTATTTTCTTATAGACATAAGGAAAATAGATGTATCATTTATGTCTGCTAGCTAGTGGCTACGTAACGCAGCTGTATCACTGTGTTTTTATACTGAATCCTTGCAATACATCAAAATAACGTATTTAAGCGGTTATAAAACTTAGATGTTATGCGACATTATTGATTCAACTACCAGCATGTTACTAAAAAGGAAGTAAATGCTCATAAAAATAATTTTGAGATATAGATTTACATGTATAAAAATCAAGAACTTGCATGTTAGAAGATTACCGGTATATATGGAGAAATAATCCATTTGCTCGTGAAGATGATTTCATTTGGACTAGCATGGTAAATGTCAACATGTTCTTAAGAGAAATGAAAAAAGGAAATTGGGGGGGGGGGGGGGGGGTCATGATTCAAACTTAAAGTCGAGGATGTCTCAGACTCTGCATGTACTAACCAATTCCATATCTCCAACTGAAACAGAGAAACAACGGGTTTTCGCAACATTTGTGTCAATATATTGTGTGTGTGTGTGTGTGTGTGTGGAGGGGGGGGGGGGGGCACTGTGATTAAATTTGTAACAATGTTAATTTTATTGTAAAATTCAGCCGATTTTATCCTAGATAGCGCCATTGAAATATTGCATCTTGGGAACTCAATTTTCCCTGATAAAATACTGGCACAACATATTACCTGTATGCCAAAATTAAAGTCTAATTCTGAGATTGTCCCGTAGGTGTTTGCTTAATGAAGCAATATACCGGTATTCGGAATGTTTATATATTTTCTTAGAACTTAGAACCGACTTTGATTCTAATGACCTGAATTTCTTCATTTAGCACTTGTTGCGGAAGCTGTTAAGATGACAGGCATAGATACCTTTATGTTTCCATGGAAACACTGCAAAAATTTAGCTTGTGTGTTTCTTCAATCTTGTATACCCTTTTGTTTATAGTTAATGACACACGTTTTCTTTTTTCCGCGCTTAATTGATACTTCATGTACTGCGTCATCGCTGATTACCTCATTAAGCAAATCGATCAGGTAAGCGTAAGGTCTCGTGATAGGGAAAAAAGGACCAATCTCTGAATCCGTGGGTCGCGGGTAATCAGGCGTGCTGGTCCGCGCCATCCCGCGGAGATAAAACAAGATTTACGACAGGTCTATATTGAATTTTCTCCATTATCGCTGCTATGAATTCTATCACAAGACTTATCACCAAAAAATTCTATGTTCTGCTAAATGAGCGGGATCGTAGCGGAGACAAATTAGATTTTTAGATTTACAATGAAACAAGGAAAGCCAAGCTTTTATGATGATGAGAAGGGCTAGAAATCCATTGGTAGATCTGGGATTTTTTTTAGGGGGGGATGTTTCAGTCCGTCGGGAAGGAAAGGGATTCCCACTTGTTATTTTAACAAAAATATGTAAATACGCGGAAAATCAAGACTTTTGGTAAAATTATGGGTAAGGGAAGGGGGAGGGAAGGGAAGGGGGTTGGTCCCACTTATCTTCTCCTCTGGATCCGCCCTTGACTAGTACAGGACCTGTTGTATCGATTGTCATCGTTCTGAACATCCATTTTATGATGGAATCTGCTTTTGATGAGTAAGGTAGAAATAATTACAAAGTCTCATTATTTTATCCAGGCTCTACTGGTCTCCGTACATGATAAGGCTTTTTTGGTTTTCCACTTATTTGCTTCAGAAGATTGCCTCAATTAACTGTGCATCTTCTTCTAGGAAACCAGCTGCGCCCCAAATAAACCTCAGCTATCATTTTAATTACTTTGAAGTGGAATTTCTTCGTCTTGTCTCAGAATTGTCGCATTTCTTTCCTAAATTCATTCGTCTTGCGATAACGTTTCTTTATTAATTTGATGTGTTCCGTTGCTTTAATTTGAGTTCACGTAAAGTACGCTGAACGAAAGAATTTTCTGTTTGCAAGTTCTCAATTTTAAGATGAGGATTGCCTTAGGGTTCTTCCTATTGTCATAAGCAATCAGTGTGTGAACTTTGAAGTATGTTCTGTAAAGATCCAATCAAAACTGGGCCCTAAAGGCTGTGTACAAGGATTTTAAATATTTCCAGTCTGTGACCTTGACCTTTTACATGTACCTATGACCTTGAATATCAATTATAGGATTCTTTGTCTTGCCAAAAGGAATGATTGTATGAAGTTTGGTCAAGATCCAATCAAAACTGCGTCCTCTATGCTGTATACAAGGATTTCATACGTTTCCAATATGTGACCTTGACATGTGACCTTGAATATCAATAGGATTCTTTGTCTTGCCAAAAGGGAATAGTTGTATGAAGTTTGGTAAAGATCCAATCAAAACTGGGCCCTCAAGGCTGTGTACAATGATTTTAAACATTTCCAAACAGTGACCTTAACCTTTGACCTACAACCCTGAAAATCAATAGGATTCTTCGTCTTGCCAAAAGGAATGATTGTATGAAGTTTGTTCACGATGCGCCCTCTAGGCTGTATATATTATATACAACGATTATATACGTTTCCAATCTGTGACTTTTTTTACCTATGACCTTGGAAATCAGTAGGGTACAACCTATTGTCATAACTCATAAGCAAAGAGTTTGATAGATATCCGATAAGAAATGCACTCTCTAGATTGTATTCAAGGATATTGACCAAATGTAATCTTTAACCTTGACCTTAGACCAATGACCTTGAAAATCAATGGGGGTTTTCCTTATGCCATAAACACGCCCTCAATGCTATATACATGTACAAGGATTTTGACCAAATGCAATGTCACCTTTGACCTATGACCTTGTAAATCAATAAGATTCTGTGAAGTTTGATTGAGTTCCGATAAAAAAATACGCCCTAGCTATTAGCAGAATACAAGAAAAAAAGTGACGTACACGAACGACGGCTATATTACCCCCCCCCCCCCCCCCTTGCGTGGGGGTATGTTACGATGAGGAACAAAACAACTGACAAAAGCCCTTAGTCGAATGCAGGCGTTGTCACCGATTAATAAAAGTTGGAACCGAGGTGTCAGTAAAATTTATTATTCAAAATATCTTAAAACGGATTAGTACAGGTACAGGAGATGCTTACTCCTTCATTTGAATGACGTCACTCTCTTTTTCTGTGTTCACTTTCTTTTGTTCCACTAGTAAACACGTACCATCATGTTTGATGACACTAAAGCGGTGGTCACAACCCGCCGTACGTGCTGTCTGCGTAGGCAGTACGTGTCAATTTGACACCCTTATAATAACGTAGAATACGTACGGAGAAAGTACGTGGTATAAGCAAGTTGCACGCAAGTCGTAAGTACGTGCAGCGCACTTACTTTTTTGCGCTACATGTATGATGCATGTAACCATCAATATGACCGTGCGTGCGACGTGCGTGACGCACTCCTTCCGTACTCTTGCCACTTTCTTCCTTGCGTCTTCAGAAAAACGTAGCGCACGTAGCCTCTACAAACACGCACGTCCTGAAAGCACGCACGGCGGGTTGTGACCAGGGCTTTAGACGGTTGCATCACATGAACAACGATCAATTAGATTCTGAAATAAATTCGTATTTTTGTAATTTTGCAGGGAGTACATATGTAGAACATTGTGGAGCCACCCTTTTTGCCAAAAGTCAGATCGAGGCTTACCAGAGTGAGTTGCTTAGCAACCTGTACGGAAACCCCCACAGCCGCAGTCAAAGCAGTACGCTGTCAACTGAGGTCACGGATAACATAAGATACAGGTCAGATGTCAAAGGTCAAGGTTACGATAAGCGATTACTGAAACAAAACTTCAAGCACGATAATGATTGTGCTGGAGGCAAATATATGCAATATAAACGGGGAGGTACATATGAAAATAAGAGGGGAATTATGGTTCTATAATTTTATATTTGAAAATATACATGTAACATGTTTCACCAATATAAAAAATGAGAAAAAAAATAAATGGTTTAATGTCATTGTATATGGCCCTAGTCATAATTTACTGAAAAGAAAACAATAGAGACTTCATAAATCCTCGTATTTCAGTTTTAAAGTACGATTGAAAAGTAAAGTTTAACATATAAAAATCAAGAATATTTAGCTGCAAAAATTTCAAGCTGGAAACAGATCTCTAAGTTTGATATATCAGATAAGAATCGACTCGCACCTACTCGGTGATAGTTCAATCAGCCTGAGGTGAAAATAAAAAGAATAGAAGAAAAATTGACGGAAGTAAAACGCGAACTGGAAAGGAAATAGACAATTTAGGACCGAGGGAAAATTACGGAATCAATAAAGAATTGTCACAAAGCGAAATCAATACAAGATTGCCTCCGATTTCTGTACTTTATAGAAAGTCACAAACAGGAAGTGGAGGTCGCTGGACGTCGTTATAATATAACTAGGAATCCAATTCTGAAATAATCGCTGATTGATTGCGATATTGATGTATTGATCATTATTTTCCTTTCCTGTTTTCAAAATAGATATTTCTTTTTTCTGTTTCATTTATTTACACATCCTAGCAAAGATAGAAAATTTATTCAGTCGAATTAGCCAAAAGAACAGTTTATTCTGTATTTCTATTCTCTAAACTAAGTCTTTACCAAAGACCATGTTTGCCCCAAATCGCCATGTTGAATCAATGCCTTTCCTAAAGTTTCCTTTACCTCCGTCGACCTTCATTTCTTCAGTTCTTCCTTCATCTTCGCCATCCTCTTCAATTTTATTTATCTTGTTGTAGAGTTCTGAGACATTTCAACACCACGGATGACGAATACAGTGTAATATTTACTTCAAACTGTACAGGAGCCCTGAAACTCATAGCTGAACATTTCAAATTTAGCAATGAAGAGCAACCGGAAGGAAGTTTGGTCACTGATAACCGGAAATACGGATGTTTCTGTTATTTGTTGGATAACCACACTTCCGTTCAAGGAATGAGAGGAGCTATTCAAGACGAAGTATGTAGTATACTTTGCTTGGAGGAAAAAGACATAGAAACGCAAGAAATATCAAAATCGGGAGTCATTTTCCAGCAGCCAAACAAATATGAGAGCGGCAATTGTTTGTTCGCTTTTCCCGCTCAGTCGAACTTCTCTGGGCGGAAGTATCCATTAAACTGGGTAGAGAGACTGCGCAGATCGGAGTTTCCGTTCCAGAATCAGTTTCCAGGAAGTTGGTACAGTGTGCTTGACGCAGCAGCATATGTTAGTACGTCACAACTTGACCTTGACCTTCACAAACCAGATTTTCTCACTCTGTCGTTTTACAAGATGATGGGTTTTCCCACCAGCCTTGGTAAGTCAGTCTCAATCGACGGGAACCCTTGGTCCATATAGTAGCTAGTACATGTATTACAGTTGTCCGGTCTAAGACATATTTTATGGATTTGAATAATGATGATTTTTGTTCACCCTAGCTTTCTAACGTATTTCAATGTTTCACAGAACTGTTGCATTAAACTGAATATTAGTTAACTCAAGAGTTTGGAGATGTGTTTCAAGTACATGAATGTGAAAGCAGTTGCAATTCTTTTCCGATCTGTATGCTTCCGTTTTCATGAAGAATGTATTGCTATGTATATATATTTGTTGAATTTTGGATAAGTACAAATGATCTCCTTTCAAATGTTTCCACTATAGGCTGTCTGCTGGTACGCAATGAAGTCGGTCACTTACTACAGAAAAAGTATTTCGGAGGAGGGAGCGTATCAGCGAGCTCAGCTACCGATATGTATGCGCAGTTCCGGAAGTCTCTCTCGGATAGGTATGTCGTTTAAATATTTTTCAGTTTCTATGCATATTTGATGATTTAAAAGAAGACATGTTTAAAATGTTTTTGTAGCGAATGATGTTAATGTCCTTTCTTATATTTTCTCACTCTCTCTCTCTCTCTTTTTTTAATTGGTCGTACTTTAGCTTAGATTACCGACTTGACAACTCGTTTAGACAACAAGTTGCCGACAGTCTTGGAAATATAATACGCCATACCGACATAAAATTCCCGAATTTTAAGTTTAAAGCCACCAAAATGTAAATTAGAATTCTCTTGAGATTCTTTCCTTCACTCCTATATTTTATGAATGATCTTTTTGCCTGACTCCCCTGGGTTCTTAATTAGGAGTGAAAGGCTATAAAAGTCTGTGTAATTGAATCAGATGTGAGTAAAAGTCATTCGGGGATCGACTTGCTGTAAGATGTGTAATAGATAGGTGACGATGAAGCTTTATTGGTCTGTTTTTGTTAACTAGTCTCGTAATTCGGAACAGTCAAAGTACAAAATACTAGTACTTTACCAAAATTAAAAATGCGCCACGTGATCCACAGCGTCGGTAAATTTCGGCGAAACCCGCCAAATTTCGGAATCGTACCTCACGACAATACTACTGATTTGGCGGTCGCAAATGAACGTTATTGGAATGAGAAATAAATGTAGAATCAAAATTCATACCGATCGCATACATCATTTCAGAAGCTAGTCAATGCCTTATTAAATTAAACTGCCACAACATTTTTGATGTTTCTTAGATTTATTTTAACTACTTTTACAGATTAACATTTTATTTCCTTAATTTAAGTGGAATTTTTAGGTTTTCTTCGTTAGCTCTTTCCTCGTTATCATGATACGTAGAAGCGCTACTAGATGATTACAGATCTTTATTCTGGTGGCAAACTCGCTGAAAATAACATGTTTTGCATCGAAAAGGTCTCTTGTTGAATCAGCTTTGAGCGAGCTTTACTTGTTAATTTTCTGAGAATTAATGAAAAAATCAATACTTTAACATTGGTGACTTCCTGCCCATTTTCTTTGCGCGTATTGATTCGGTGACTGCCTGTAAGTTTCACGTTATTTTGCTTTCATGTCAACTGGCTGATGTCAATCTGTTATAATGAAAGTTGATGGATCGTTCCAAAGGAAATTGTCCCATGATTTCCGCTACCAGGACGTCGGAGCACTTTGTCATACAGCGGACAACTCTGTTATTTATGTGACTTTGAAAAAAAAAAGATAGAAAAGTAAACAAGATGTAAAAATGTCGTTGACAAAATAAAAAAAAAAAAAAAAGAAAGAAAAGGAAAAAGGAAAGAAAGAATATCCAGGGATTTTAGATTGTTACAGGCTGTAGTAGCTCAGTTATTTGATAGTTAATCAATTACTTGTAATTTATAAAAGGTATATTTCTTAAATAGATGTCCTTAATTGTACCAAACATCATAAAAGAGAGATTGTCGAATCCTAACCCCCTCCCCCTCCAACTACCACCTCCACCACGTCCAAAAAAAAAAAAAAAAAAAAAGATAATTGTTGAATAAGTGTGTTGCATTAAATATGATATAGAGAATGCGAGTTGTTACATTTTATTCATAAAAAAAAAATAGGATTCATTAGAAATAAGTATCACCAAATCGAATATGTGAAGGAAATTTTATTTATTTATTTATTTATTTATTTATTTATTTATTTATTTATTTATTTATTTATTTATTTATTTATTCTAGATTTGAGGACGGAACAATTCCATTCTTAGAGATAATGTCCTTACGGCATGGCTTTGACACGCTAGAACGACTTGGAGGTAACAAACTGTCATTAGTACTGTCTTCCTTTTTTCGTTACAAGTATTTCTCCATTCTTTCATTGGCTTCATCCTTGGAATGTAAAGAGAAATTAGTATAAAAATATGCATTTTATAACAAAAATCAAAATTACTTGTTCATTATAAATTTAGATCAGTGGTAGTGAATCCGAATTAATCCTTTTTAACGCATTTATTTATAGGAGGTATGCGAGCCATTTCTAGTCACACCTTTTCCCTCTCTCGCTATTTTTACCACCTCCTAAGTCGCCTAACCCACGGGAATGGACAGAGTCTAGCTGTTATATACAGCGGCACGGATTATACGAACGGGGACACGCAGGGCGCAGTCGTAAACTTTAACCTAAGGCGAGCAAACGGGGACTACATTGGATTTGCTGAGGTGAGAATAACCCAAAACCCCAGCTTGAATTTTAAAAAGGATCTCTAAATCCTGTTTGTACATTATGACGCGTGACGTCACATTCTATGGTCCGTCAAACGAAGCGCTGACGGGCATTGATAAATTTTGTTGTGCAAAGAAGGATAACTCTAATTCTGTTTATGAAAATCGCTTGTCAACCACCGAGTTGCACCTTCTTTAACAATTTACTAGTAGCTATTAATATGTTTTTTAAAAATTCTTGTTCAAAAATGGTTGAAAATGGTAATTCTTATTGTCTTTTACATAAAAGAATTTTCACAGTTGAATAATTATTTTCTTTTGCACAATGTATAACATATTGCACATGGTAATGCATAACATGTAAATTATTATTTTTAGGTAGATAAAATGGCACAGTTATATAATATACACTTACGGACAGGGTGCTTCTGTAACATAGGAAGCTGTCAGAAATATCTGGGACTCACCTCACAACAAATTAAAAATAACTTTCAGGTTCGTATGAAAATACTTTGATATTTCTTACTTTTATAAACCTCATGAAGATTTAATCATTTTTGTTTAAAGATAGTCTAACAGATATGAAAAAGAATATTATGCCATCATATTTTCCTCAGGCAGGTCACGTATGTGGAGATGACAGGGATGTTATAAACGGCCAACCTACCGGGTCAGTCAGGGTATCGTTTGGTTATATGTCTACAGTACAGGACGTGCAGCAATGTCTACGTTTTATAACAGAGTGCTTCCTTGAGGGTGCATCCCTAAAACAGGATTACCACACATTTATACAAAGTCTGTGTGAGGATATAACCTCACACCGAGATGTCTGTGATAAACTTGATGAAAAAGCGCAAGAAAACGACGATGGGAAATCTGTTGTGTTTAGCCATCTCACTTCAAATCATTCATATCAAATTGAAAAAATTGAAAAACAGCCAATAGAACAACGTGCCAATGTTCAACCAAATTTAATTGCTAGTCATCAAAAATCTGTTGCCATGGAAACAGAATCTGTGATATTAAGCTGTGATAAAGATACTAGATTTCTGACAGATATCTGCATTTACCCTGTCAAGTCCTGTGCCGCATTCAAGGTACATAAACAAATTTTCACAAGTATCAATTTCAAAATACATTATATTACAATGTTGTAATTAAGGGCTGGAATTTGAAATAGCTTCAAGCATATTGTCACCTGCTTTCTTTAACTCTTGTTTCAATTTGTCAAAAAAAACACTTTGAATGATAGCATTTCAATGCATTGCATGCCATAACTTTTTCACCTTTAACTTTTAATTAGAATTTGATATATTTTAAACAGTATTTGAAGAAAACGAAATATCTCTTTTGCCCAAATTTTGTCTGTCTGGTAATTGCACTTTTACATATATGCATGCCTTTAACTTACTTTATATGTAATATACTGACACCACTTTTAAACGATGAAAAAAATGTGCTTTGAGCGTCAAGGTCACCATCAAGGTCACCATCAAGGTCACCATCACTTATGTAGGGTCAAACACAGAAAACATGCAAACCTATAATATTACACATTTAATTATTCCTTATAATGAAATATTTCTGGCCGGCTCTAAAGTTATGGCCAATGTTAAAGTTATTCAACAGCAGGTTTAAAAGTCAAGGTCAAGGTCACAAGTAAAGAGATTTAAACTTTTCACTTTGTGATCTTATTATAAAATGTGGCATTTGATCTGCAGTTAGATAACTTTAACAATTAAGTATGAATTTTGAATGTGAATTTAAGAATAATGTTCATGATATTTCATTTATTAGAAAAAAATATAAAAAGTCTCAAATGTGGTTTACATGTTAGATGCATAATTAATGCGCAACATATGAATAACGTACATAATTTACAGGTATCGTCATGGGAGATCGGTCCTACAGGCCTGTTGTATGACAGAAGATGGATGGTGGTGTCTCACCTTGGTGTGGCTATCAGCCAGAAGAGGGAGCCACTTATGTGTATGATCAAACCAAAACTAGATCTTATGTCTTACACGCTCACACTGACTTACAGAGGTAGGTGTGTGAAAAAATAACTGAACTTATCACAAGCATTTTCAGAAATCTTCATAATTCTTCCAATTTCATATTTTTTTATAAATCTTCTTTGAAATTAAGAAATCTCTCAAATATTATTAATTAAGGTATAAAGTTCCTTATTTAAAAAGTTTAATTAAGTGACGTTTATCTTGAACATAAATGCTGTATTATACAATTATGGACTTTTGACTCAGTGTATATGATAATGACTTAGTATTAAAATATTGACCGAGGCGAAGCTGAGGTCAATATTTTAATAGTAAGTCAATATCACATCATATATACCGAGTTAAAAGTCTTATTTTATTCTATTATTTCATATATGATTCACTATAAATAATGATGGCGCCATTTGCAAAAGTTAGTGGGGTTGATCATGGTCTATTTTTAAACCACGGTATATGGTGATTTATTCATGAGTCTGATGTTATTAGCCAATCAGAGAGTTGCTATTTATAGTTTATAGAATAAAATTCGTTAGATTCTTTTACAATATTTACATGTATTGTATTTTACTTAGATATGGAGCCGTTGACCCTACCCATAGATGTAGTTATCACTGGTGATGTACGGAGAAATGACAGTACAGCAGTCTGTAGTAGTAAAGTGTGTGGGGACAGGTAAATCTATATGAAAGTTATAATCTGTGCCAACAATTTGGTTTAGCTGTTGCGTTTAGGTTAGTTGTGAAAGAACTATAAGGGGTACAATCTTCAAACTTCGTACAAAGATAAAGCATGGTGAGAGGATCTGAGTGCAGATTTTGTTTTGACCTTGATCTTGAGGTTTGACCTTGACCTTGAAAGATGTAATTTTGGGTTGAGGTTAGTTGTGTAAGAATTATAAGGGGTACATTCTCCAAACTTGGTACATAGATAAAGCATGAAGAGAGGATCTGAACGCATGTATTGTTTTTGACCTTGACCTTGACCTTGAAAAAAAATAATTTTGCGTTTAGGTTAGTTGTGATAGAATTATAAGGAGAACAATATTGAACTTGGTATTGAAATAAAGCAGAGTGAGATGATTTTAAGGCAGGTATTGTTTTTGGCCTTGACCTTGAGTATTGATCTTGACCTCGAATAATGTAATTTTGTGTTTAGGTTAGTTGTGAAAGAAGTATAATTGGTACAATATTTAAACTTGGTACAAAGATAAAGAATGGTAAGAGGATCTTAATGCAGGCATTGTCCCTGACCTTGAGGTTTGACCTTGACAAATGTAATTTAGAAATAATCTCTATTGTACAAATACTATATGAATTTAACATTCAAACTTTGCATAGAGATAGGAAATAATAAGTTAATTTGACTTTATTTTAGGTATTTACCTCGACTTTGCCATTTGACCTTGGAAGATACTGTACAATTTTGAATTTGACTTTACAATAGTAAGGTTCCAATAATATATCACATATTACATTTAAACTCTGTATGGAGATAGATTTAAGCAAGTGGGCCTGATTTCAGGTCTTGACCTTGAGATTTGACTTCGATCTTGAAAGGAAGATTTTGAATTGAACAATATTACATATTTATGAAACCATGAGTAAGACTTTATTGTACTGTATCAGATAGCACTTTTAAATTTTACATGGAGGTAGAACATGATAAGTCGACTGATCGATTACAGGTATTGTCTTTGACAGTTTTATTATGAACTGGACACATGCCATCACTATGTGAAGGATCAATTTAAAACTTAGAGGTAGAACATGGTTAGTGGAACTGATTTCTAGTACTGAAGTTTAACTTGAGGACTGACCTTGATCTTGAAGATATGATTTGAATTAGATTAAAGTGTATCAAATCTATATATAATCTCACATTTAAACTTTGAATGGAGATATTAATATTGCACTCTATTCCTTTCAAGGGACATATATATAATGTTTCAAAACACAGTCTGCTGCCAGCAATTCGGCCATTAATACTGTCTTTAGTGGTGTCTTAATTGTATTAGAACAATATTAGCATACTATATTGTATTGTTGAATTCAGATTAAACCATACTATATTGAATTTTCTAATATGACTTGATTCTTTTTCCCTATTAAGACAACAGACACGAGCCGGGCTCTATTCTCCAATATAGGCCCTATAGCGATAAGCCACGCCTACCCATTTCCTGAAAGCAGATAAACCGGCAGGAACTGGTTTTTACCAAGAATGGAAAAGTCTAAATTTGGTCCCGGCTCGGTAATAAATGTGATTGGCTGAACACGCTCGGGCATTATGAGACATTAGAGCCCGGCTTGTCATGTTTTATTTCTTACACATAAATCATAGTTACGTATTGTTTTATAGAATCCAGAGTAAATCCTTGTACTTTCTTATAACTACAGGATCCAGGGTATAGACTGTGGAGAAAAAGCAGCGGAGTGGCTCAGTCAAGCTCTTCAGAGACCTGGATGTCGACTAATTCAACAAGACACAGCTAGTCATCGTAAAACAAAACTCGCCGACTCTGGTGTCAACACCAAAGGTATGCGCGTTATATAATACACAATTACATGTATGTTGAAAATTTTGGGTACTTAATCAATAATGCTGCAAGAAAAAAAAAAGATTTTTTTGTATCCTTTTTGACCTACTTTTACTAAGTTTTCCTGTTGTATTTGACTTATTATATCTTAAATACCTAAGGTTCACTGTACGTGGTTAATCACAATCTTTATGCTCCCTGAAAAATTTCGGGGGAGCATATATAGTCGCTGTCATGCCCGTCTGTCAATCTATCCAGTATCCATCTATCCGAGCTCATATCTCCTAAACCCTACGTTAGAATTTGATCATATTTCATATTAGGGTTCCTTAGGATAGATCCTTTAGAACAAAGCACAAGGTCAATCATCAAAGGTCAAGGTCATATCAAAGCTTAAAATAGCTTTTTTTTGCAATTTTGAAGATTGTACCCCTTATAATTTTTTCACAACTAGCCTACGCAAAGTTAAATTTTTCAAGGTCAAGGTCAAAACTTATTACTTTAAGGTCATGATCAAAAACATTTATTACCAGCTTTACTTTATTACTTTAAGGTCATGATTAAAAACATCACCAGCGTTCAGATCCTCTCCCCACATTTTATCTTTGTTCCAAGTTTAAAGATTATAATAATTGTACCCCTTATACATGTAGTTCTTTCACAACTGACCTAAACGCAACAGCTAAACCAAATTGTTGACGCAGACGGACAGACAGATCAACATCGCCATTTCATTTGCCGGATTTTGCTTTGCAGTCTGGCCAAATATTGACTGCTTTATTTTGACAACTGGAAGGTAATTTTTAATTTCAAATATAATTGTAATTTCAGATTCTGTACATCAAGGTATCTCATTAGCTAATGAATCTCAGTATCTGTTAGTTACCAGATCAAGTATGGAAAAATTGAAGCAGAAAATACAAGAGGGAACCTGTAATGGACAGCAAGGTCAGGAAGATGTTGGTAAGACATGCTTTGAGGTTGACTTGGTAACAGACATCATTGATATATGGACAGTTTGATATAAACGTTTCTAAGAGGGCTGATTGATTGTCTTGGTTTTCTGGGTTGCAGAAGGTATTCTGCTGATAGATATTCTCCAAAAAGGACAAACAATCAATGGCACATACTATGCTTTAATTCTGAAACAGTTACGGGAAAATATTAAACTTAAGTGCCACGGAAAGCTCACTAGTTAAAGGTGTGTTGTTTCATCAGGACAATGCTCCTATTCACAAGTCTGTCACTGCCATGGCTGCCATTCATGATTGTGGCTTTAATTTAATCAAGCATCCGCCTTATTCACCTGATCTTGCTCCATCAGACTTTTATCTATTCCCCAAAATTGAAAGCAGCTATTCTGTCACCCACTTTCAGCCTGATGATGACGTCATACTTGCAGTGGATTGCTTTCTGAACAGTCAAGATAAGAAATTCTTTAAAAGTGGTATAGAGTATCTTAAATACAGATGGCAAAAGTGTATAGATACTGAAGAGGATTATGCAGAAAAATAATGCAAAATGTCTGATTAAATTCCAATCCTTACATATGATTCTGACAGCATATCAATCAGCCCTCGTACTATTGTGTATTTAATAGGAATTTTTCATTATTGACCTTTTTATAATTTTCATACAAATGCCCAGATTACTGTTCCTTTATAGAATGTAACTTCTCTTTCTTAATAAAGTCACACAATTAACATTGGGCAATGCCACTTTGTATCAATATATTAGTTCAAGTTACTATTGTGCGTTGTTTGAAAAAAAAAGCATTGTATAAAAACCACGATGAAAGATTTCTAATTGAAACATTTTTATATAATGAAAAGATCCTTCATACTTTTATATTCAGAACTGGAGAATTTGGTCAGTCGTTTCCGTGGTAACCTAGTCATAGGTGGAGGGCTGTCCTTAGAGGAGGATTCCTGGAGTGAGATACAAATAGGAGCACACACTTTTATGGTCAGTACCACAGTAAAGTGTCCATGTCATTATCAGTAGCTTTTGTTTTATCCCCTCGCTTCTTAAGAAATGACTAATAATTTTTCTGTCTGTCAATGTATAGACAAAAACCAATGCACAAACTATATAATCCGCAAATTAAATTACTATTTAATTATCTAATTTATTTTGCAATTGACAGCGTTTTAGCATCGTTCATTTTCAAGTACAAAACTGGCGATGTTTTATATTTGAATAGGCCTAACGTAGCGGCACTTGACGTTAGTGACGTCATAATAGGCGACATCCGTTTTTCTGGCTCCGCTTACGCATCGCCAAAAAAAAAACTCAGTTTGCGACCGTAAAATCAGCATTTACTGTCCGCAAACATAACGTCAGAAGCTAGTTATTCCCTAATTAATTTACCAACATATTAAAGGTCATCTTATCATTATATATCATTATGATTTTTCATCTGTTGGAAGCAATTCATTATATCTTTGTCCACACTTGCTGTATTTGGACAGTAATGTATCGACTAAGCATTTGAAATTTGATGAAATAATAATCTTTCAGAGACGGGCTCAAACTCGTATCAACTTACCAACATTGTAAAGGATCTTATCATTATAAATTCATCAACTGTTGGAAGCACTTAATTGTGTTTATACTTGCTGAATTTAGACAGTAGCGTCCCTTACCAAAACTAGCTAACCAAAAGCTCATGAGATGCTCATGTTAGCTGCTCATGTGAGCTGCACATGTGCATTTTAACATGCAAATTAGGTGAGCATTTGGGTTGGCTAACCTGATTTGCATTGTCTGCTCACGTGAGTAATATAACCCATCAAATGCTCATATGAGCAAATTGCTCATCAAATGCTCACCTGAGCCACAAGTTAGCAAATAATTCATGTTTTGGTATTACACATCTATCTTAAACTATATAGACAAAGCATGTAAAAGATGGTGTTTATCTTTCAGAGTCAGGGAGGGTGTAGTCGATGTCAGATGATCTGTTTAGACCAGGAGAATGGTACAAGGAGTAAAGAACCTCTACGTACACTGGCTGTGTGGAGGGGAAGAAAGGTACTCTATGATGATCAGTTTAAGTTACTGATAATTTATTAATTAATAAAGCCTGTGTTTGTGAAACACTAATGCCCCTGGTGGCATCTTTGTTAGCATAAACTTCACTTTCTGTTAAGAATGTAAAAGAAAGGTCAAGGTAAAAAAAAATTGGTATCAATGGAAAGGTCTTGTCACAAGGAATACACTTGTGAAATATGAAAGCTCTATCACCTTGCATTCAAAAGTTATGCCCAATGTTAACGTTTTTTTTCGGACAAACAGACAGACAGTCAGACAAACAGACGGACAGGCCAAAAACTATTTGCCCCCGAATCTGTGATTCCGGGGGCATAAAAAACATTCAAATCTTGACTATAATTTAAATAAAAACAATATCATCCAAGTTGATCCCTTTATTATTTTCAATCATATGTCATAAATACAAATGTATGTAACATTATACTTCTTTTTCAAGATAAAAATGATCAAAATTTTAAAAAGTTGAGTCAGGATCAGTTTTACATGGAACTTTAGGTCACCTCACCAACTCCTGTTGACAGTGAGAGCATGGATATTAGTCATACATTCTTGAATTTGTTTTGCAGGTTACGTTCGGAATCCATATAAGGAATAAAGAATACATCAAGGGGACATTACTGCGTATCGGGGACCCTGTACATGTAATAAGAACTAATAGTGAACAATAAGAGTTACTGGTCTTTGTAATTTACAACAAAGATCTTTTATACATACATACAAAAGGCATATAATGTCTCTTACTGATCAAAACAAAAACTGGTGCTCTCCAAATGCGTATTTGGATACAAGTTTGAAAATGATATATACATGTACAAGATATTATTTCTAATGGGTATTTTTTTTTAATTGTTTGCTCACATGACTTTATGCTATGCATTTTATGTGCGATGGTTCATAATAGCAGCTGCATTTTATTGTGTCGCCTGAGATGCATAGCAACACTTAGCTATCACTTTGTCCGTTGTCTGTCTGTCTGTCACACTTGGATGTCATGCCCTATAAAAGTGATTCCTGAGTGTCGCCATGTTTTGCAGGCGACACATGCATTCCTTGGAATGATTTTATTAGATTATACAGGCTCCTGCTTCCTAGTTAGCTGTGATATAGATGACATGATAGATTACTTGTAACCAGAAATGTTAACTTAATTTGTTATTGATTTATCTTGCCTGTTCGTTATGCGTAATTTCTAGTGTATTATTTTAATAAACGAATAAAATGCAGATGCCAGTTTTGTAATGAAACTTTCAAATCCAATGTGATATTTGTGTTGATATATGATATTGTTATTAAGGATCTGTATCATGGTACATGTAGTCTATATACATGTACATGTATATACTTTGAGAAGATATTTAATATCCAGGTGTAGAAGCTAAGTTCAATTTGTTGTTGTTGTCAAAAACTTTGTTTCTTTGTTTAAATGTTTAGATATAATTATTTCGCTAGCTTAACAGACATGTATGTGTCCAAAACATATCTTTTGTGCTCAAAGGTGATGAATATTTAAAACTTGCTCAAGAAATAAAGAATCTAATTGTTGATCTTATGTGCTGTTTATAATTATTGTGCCTATACAAATCAAAGCAGCATTTTTGACATCTTATCACTTTAGGTCAAGGAATATTTGAACACTGTTTTCAATACAAGAAAAATTTGACCTTGACCTTAAAACTAATGGGGTTCGTCTTTGTCTATAAATGGACAATATTTTTGAGAAGTTTCATTACTGTAGGACAAGAGTTACTATTGAGTAATGATGCAAAAACGCTGTTTTCCATACATGCCAAATTTAACCATAACCATCGACATTTTGAACCCAAGTTCATACGATTTCTCTGTCATAAGGAATCTACTAGTAGGTGTGAGAATCCAACACTGTAAGCCAAGGATTATTATCCCTTCCAAACGTGGAGGAGATATATATTTATCATGCCTCAGACAAAATTGTTGCAATCTTATTTTAAAGATCGTTGTCACGTCGACGGGTGAAAAAAAAATGTATCAAGCGTCCGATATCCGTGGACGAGTAATGTATGCAGTCATGGGTCTGAGGCGTGATAAATTCGTTACATAGTAAGTTAGTGACCTGATACGGAAAAATACATGGTGTGAAAAGAAAACCCGTATTGGACTCGAAGCCGAGTCTGATTTGGGTTTTCTTTTCATACCATGTATTTTTCCGTATCAGGTCACTAACTTACTATGTAACTAATACATGTAGTATTAGCATCCTTACAGTGTGCCCATGTGTTTGTGTGCTGGAGGTTTTATGAGCAGCATAGAAGGTAATCATCATAGAATCACCAATGAAATCTTCCACATTATGTACCTAATAGGAAAGGTGTGGACTCTTTTTGATTTTTAACATCGAGGTCAAGGTCACCAAACTTTTGCTATAAACCCTTGTGAAAAGAGTTGAAGATAAAGCAAAATGTTGGTGTCATTGTTAAGTTAGCTTTTAAACCTTGTGAATATCATAAAATGCATGCAGTTATGAATGGATTCTTTTTGTAGCCTTAATCTGATAGCCCTGAAACACCTTTTAAATAAATGTCCACTCTCAATTTGACCTTTTAACCCCAAAATCTATGTTCCCCTTTGGCAGAGGATGAACCCTATTTATTTTCAAGGGTCAGATACCAAAGTTATGATGGAATCTTGGCTTAAAAACCTTGTGAATAGCATGGTGTCATTGTAGAATTGTCAAAAACTCCACACATGGTCCCCATTGGTAGAGGATAAGCCTAATGATGTTCAAGGTCAAGGGTAAAATGTCAACTTCATTGTGGCATGAGCTTTTTTAAAAACATTGTAAACAACGTACAATGTCGTTGTACACATTGTAAACATCATAGTTCTACATAAAGTTGCATGGGGATGCTGCACTTGCACTGCTTATATTTATATAAAGCTGAAATGCTGTTTGCCATGCATGTAAAGTTTGACCTTGACCTTTTAACCTAAAAATTCAACCTTTTAGATTATAAGGCTTAGCAATAACATAGTAATACATGTATATGAAAGTGATTGGGTCAGCACTCTTCCAAGTCAGCTTATATTTTACAGTATTTTTGGTATGCATTACCATGGCAACTGTTGCCCATAGCAACCAAAAATACATGTCAAATTGCTTATCTAATTTTCATCTTCTCGCATGCTAAGTTTCATCAAAATCCATACGTGCAAAAAAAGCTTTATTGTTACTGGAAATTGGTATTTATACATCTGATTGAGCCTTTCCACAATTATAAAGTTCATCTTCATTTCATCTTCTCGCATGCTAAGTTTCATCAAAATCCATATGTGCAAAAAACGCTTTATGGTTACAGATAATTTGTATTTATACATCTGATTGAGCCTTTCAACAATTATACAGAACAAGAAAATCTTTTTTTTACATTTTTAATTTTTCTTTCAAATCAACTTTTACATGTATCTTTACACATGTATGCTGTGTTTCAACAAGTTCAGTTTCTTTATGACTTGAAAACAATTTTTACAATTTCAACACAAAAATCTACGACCTTTCAATTCAGCATAAGTATTAATTTATATGTCATACAAGCTCATCAAAGTTTTCAATAGACCATTTCATATTACCGCTTGACTTGCATTTTAGACACTCCAAGACCTGACATCACCACTTTTGATGTCATTTATCATAGAGCTATTTTGACGTAAAAGTTAAAAGTTACATCAAATGATGTGATGTTGGGTCTTGGCCTATATAAAATTCAGATCTACTGAGGTAATGTGAAAATCGTCTATTAAGTCACTCTCACGAAAGGAAAGTTGATACATGTAACTACTGCAATAAAATTCAGCTTTCATTCCACATGCAATTATACCATCATCAATGTGATGAGGCAAGACAAACATCAATATGCATGAAAATATTAAAATTTTACAAAATTCCGCATAAACAAAAAATAAACGTCCCGTCAGAATTTAAAATACATTACTAATGAGAAAACCATACATTTTTTTAGGAATATGCATATCAATGTAAATTTACATTTCTACATTCCCACTTTCCTGACTAAAGGAAAGGTTTATGTCATCTACACATCCTCTTGGTTTTTTTTTTTGGAATGAAATCATCATTTAAGATGAGACAATGGCCAGTATATTGAAAGTTAGCAACACCATAAAAAATGCTAAACATGAACATGTGTTAAAATATTGACTAAAGTCCTGTCAGAATGTATGATACATTGCTTTGTACTTATGAGCAAAATTGAAAAAATATGCATAAACAATGTACTTTTGTACTTTCCTGACTACTGTATGTATCACCTACATGTACATATCGTTTATTTGGAGTAAATTCAACAGACCCAATAGCAAATGTTAGCAACATCATTAAAATCATTCCAAGGAAACATAGCGACACTCAGGAATCACTTTTATATGGTGTGACAGACAGACGGAAGGACAAAGTGATCCCTAAGTGTCGCTATGCTTCACAGGCGACACAAAAATAAGTTAAATTCTTCTTCAGATTTGGACGTTTGGACTTTTTCGTTTATTATAATCAAAATACATACATGTACATACATCAATCTCAAGCTTACTTTACCATCAATTCACTCCCTCTCTTTGTACGTTCAACACACTTAACATCATTTAACTCAACACATACATTTAAAAATTTGAATAAATGAATAAATAGTCAAAAGATTGAGGCATGTTAAAATGACAATTTATGTGAGGGTTTCGTATTTCTATTTCACAGATTCTGTACATTTCATTTACTGAAACTTGACCACAATCATATTTTTCATATACATGTATTAGCATAGTCATGGTTTAGCAAAGTTAGAAAATACCACAAAAATATAAATTCTGCTAAAGCAAGTCAACATAAGGCATGTAAGAAAATGACAATTTGTCTTCAAATTTTCTCTAAATACATGCAGATAGATTTAAAGTACATGTATAAAATAATATATACGCAATCAACATTTATGAACAAATTATGACAATTTATTAGGAAGATAGTAAAAGTGAAATCAACTGATCAGAATTTCACATAGCGAGCTCCAACATTCAAAACTTAACCTGCACATCCCTGAGTGCGTTTTGATCAGTATGTCACACGATTGACATGTACAAATTAAAATTTGTATCTCTGTCGTAGTAAGATTAATCTGATCTTGCCCTAAAAGTATTATTAAAACTGACCTAAAAAGGTTACCACCCTTGCAATATTACGGGTCAATGCCTAAGATCCCCCAGGTACAATAGTATGCGCTAAGTATGATTCAGGTCAAAACTTCCTCGAGTTAATGTGACGACAAATTCAGTTCTAAATAAGTTTTCTTCCTGTACATATATTACCACTATCGTTCAAGTTCAAACTGTTGAATGCATACCTGTCAACTTTGAAATTCTCAAAAGAGGGAGATCTCCCACCTTGATAGTTAAAAAAAGAGGGAGATTATGTGTTAGCAAATTCTGCTACATTTGAACGGAACCATCTTTAGAACAATTTCATTGAATGATAACCTTCCAAGTCTAAGAAAACGTATAAACAATGACTACAGAATGATGCATCATACACATAATATCATTGACTTGATGAACACTTTGCTGACAGCATTGCAGTTTTATTGAAAAATTCAATACAATTCATTTTTTTGGGGGGGGGGGGGGGTATGATAAGTGGGAGATGTGGCCCAGGCCCAAACGAGGGAGTCTTCCTCCTAAAGAGGGAGAGTTGACAGGTACAAATGTAGATGTATATCAATGTAAAATGTATTTCTATGACAGGACTGAGATAAACTTCATAGAAGTGTATAATATAGAATATTACAATGACAGTGAAGTTTACTGGTTTTATGGCAAGTTAGGTAAAATTCAGAGATGGCAACCTTATGTCATATTTGATTACAATCAGTACATCACTAGTACATGTATGTACATTCAGGGCACAACAGGCACCTTAAAATCATATTGTCAATGAGTATACAGTCATGTACATATAACAGAACTTATCCTTGCAAAACATATAGATATTTTAATAAATAATAGTTAAACCACACAACATAGTACAAAACTAACATGAATGAGAGTAAACACTGTGTTTAAGTAACCATGTGCAGTTTAAAATTATTTTCGACCATCATGACATGTTAAAAGGCAATTATTTCTCCTTAAAATCTTGTGTGTTTCAACAATGTCCATAGATTAGTCATAAATATAACTGTAACAATTTTTATCTTGACCCCTTGAAGTAGAAAAGTAGTCAAAATATCCACATCTACAAGTACTGTATATGCATAAAAACATACCGACACATTCTTTGTACAGTATATACATTTTGTAAGTGCCCTCAGCCCTCCTAACTCGAAAATGCACCCCCCCCCAACAAACCCCCCCCCCCCCCCCCCCCCCCAATTTTTTCCATTTTCTGATAACATACCCCCTCCCCCACCTTTCCTTTTTAGAATCTGACTAGATCCCCTGGAAAATGTTCTAAATCTGTACATGAGGTACATAAAAATGGAATCACAGACAAGCTAAAATATGATTCTAATTTGATAATTCTTTAAAATTTATCTAAACGTGTAAGCTAACATCATTTATCTTTCTTATCGTTATTCAAGAATTTCTTTTTAAAGACGCCATAATATAAGTATCCCAAGAGGAAAAATGCTAGCGATCCTTGTGCGTACATCCTGGTACTTAAAAGGTAGTTTTCTCCAACGTAACCTGGCTTGTGTTTATTGAATCTGAAAGTAAAAAATTTTCTTCATTAAATTTTCATTTTATCATCTGACGCCTCATTTTCCCTATTATTGAGCTCAAAACGGTGATTTTTTTCATTAATTTGGGAATGGGCTCAGGGCCCCTGCATTTGGGAAAATTAATGATGTTTGGGAATATTTTAGGAAGTACTAATATAAGTAAAAACATAGGTAATCACAGATTACGAAGCTCACCTCGTGACAGCAAAATTCTATTCAAACATATTTCTTAGTACATGTATATTGGCTTTTAAAGGCAAAACCACTCAAGCAGAAAAAGTAGGTCAAGGTCATTTTATGAAAGTTTGATCAAAGATACATCCATTATGCAAGTTTGGTACATGTAGCAGTTATACTTTGCTCAATATTGGCTTTATAGAGCGAAATCACTCAAGCAGAAAAAGTAGGTCGAGGTCATTTTATGAAAGTTTGATCAAAGATACATCTAATATGCAAGTTTGGAACATGTAGCACTTATACTTTGCTCAATATTGGCTTTTAAAAGCGAAATCACTCAAGTGGAAAAAAATTGGTCAGATGCTGCATCCGATGCATGGGTCCATCTCGGCATCCAAAGATGAATCACTTGTGCAAGTTTGGTTACTGTAGCATTAGTACTTTGTCAGATACTGAGCTACCCCAAACTTCTTAACCAAGTCACTCAAGCGGAAAATGTAGGTCAGATGCTGCATCCGATGCATGGGTTCACCTCAGCATCCAAAGATGAATCACTTGTGCAAGTTTGGTTACTGTAGCATCAGTACTTTGTCAGATACTGAGCTACCCCAAACTTCTTAACCAAGTCACTCAAGCGGAAAATGTAGGTCAGATGCTGCATACAATGCATGGGTTCACCTCAGCATCCAAAGATGAATCATTTGTGCAAGTTTGGTTACTATAGCATTAGTACTTTGTCAGATACTGAGCTACCCCAAACTTCTTAACCAGACGCGGACGCGGACACGGACGCGGACATGGACACGGACGCGGACACGTGGGGTTATAGCATAAGCTCACTCAACTTCGTCGAGGTGAGCTAATGACAGTTAGTACAATCAAAAGTTCAGAATATCAAATAATTTTCTTTTAACTATGATTTAATTTCTTATGCTTACAACAACATGTCAAATAATTTGTAAATTTGCTACTTTTGAACAAGAAAATTTCACTAATTTCGGTGATAATTCCAGTATATGAAATTGGGAAATTTTAGAGCCACATTTGGGAAAAAAGGATACTATTTTTCATTGGGAATGGGGCTGAATAACGGCCCCAAAAAGGGGCAAATCCCTGCAATATGTCAGTCTTCTTCTTTCTGCATTGTTCTTTATTTTAACGGCATCGTCAAAAGATATGATTTCATTGTGACTTAATAATGAAAAAGAGCGCAAAGAGTTCCTACCTCAGACATTTTTTTGATAAGTTTGTCACCAATTATAAATTTGTCAAGTGGTCTATAGAGTTTACATATTAGGCCACAGAAATTTAATTTTTAGTTTTATGGATTTTATTTTTTCAAAATAGGGTAGGAGGAGGGAATAAAAATTAAATAAAAATCAGTAAATTTCAACATTTCATGTTTTGTGCCACCATCACAATCTAAATTTAGCTTGCTTATCATGTTTTCCAAGCCGCATCCTCTAAAACACTTGCATGATAAAGATTAAGTCAGAATGAAAACATAGGTAATCACAGATTACGAAGCTCACCTCGTGACAGCAAAATTCTATTCAAACATATTTCTTAGTACATGTATATTGGCTTTTAAAGGCAAAACCACTCAAGCAGAAAAAGTAGGTCGAGGTCATTTTATGACAGTTTGATCAAAGATACATCCAATATGCAAGTTTGGTACATGTAGCAGTTATACTTTGCTCAATATTGGCTTTATAGAGCAAAATCACTCAAGCGGAAAAAGTAGGTCAAGGTCATTTTATGAAAGATTGATCAAAGATACATCCAATATGCAAGTTTGGAACATCTAGCACTTATACTTTGCTCAATATTGGCTTTTAAAGGCAAAATCACTCAAGCGGAAAAAGTAGGTCAAGGTCATTTTATGAAAGTTTGATCAAAGATACATCCAATATGCAAGTTTGGTACATGTAGCACTTATACTTTGCTCAATATTGGCTTTTAAAAGCGAAATCACTCAAGAGGAAAAAGTAGGTCAGATGCTGCATCCGATGCATGGGTCCATCTCGGCATCCAAAGATGAATCACTTGTGCAAGTTTGGTTACTGTAGCATTGGTACTTTGTCAGATACTGAGCTACCCCAAACTTCTTAACCAAGTCACTCAAGCGGAAAATGTAGGTCAGATGCTGCATCCGATGCATGGGTTCACCTCAGCATCCAAAGATGAATCACTTGTGCCAGTTTGGTTACTGTAGCATCAGTACTTTGTCAGATACTGAGCTACCCCAAACTTCTTAACCAAGTCACTCAAGCGGAAAATGTAGGTCAGATGCTGCATATGATGCATGGGTTCACCTCAGCATCCAAAGATGAATCACTTGTGCCAGTTTGGTAACTGTAGCATTAGCACTTTGTCAGATACTGAGCTACCCCAAACTTCTTAACCAAGTCACTCAAGCGGAAAATGTAGGTCAGATGCTGCATCCGATGCATGGGTTCACCTCAGCATCCAAAGATGAATCACTTGTGCAAGTTAGGTTACTGTAGCATTAGTCCTTTGTCAGATACTGAGCTACCCCAAACTTCTTAACCGGACACGGACGCGTGGGGTTATAGCATAAGCTCACTCAACTTCGTTGAGGTGAGCTAAAAACCAGTAATTCGGATGAGCGGAAGAACAAAAAAAGTACAATCAGTTCATTTTATTTTTTCCCAATTGTGTAAAAATTAGGATTGGCGGATCCGTAAAACTTCAGCACATATTGACCCATCAATTAAACTAAATTAAATATATCATACACAGACTATTGTGCCTCACATGAAATTCATGTGAAATGAGCATCATGTAAATTTCACATGAAAGTTCACATTAAATTCATATAAATTTCACATAAGATTTATGTGAAAAATATTTCACATGAATTTCACATAAATCTACCTCACATGAATTTTTCTCTGTGACCTATATGTGAAATTGAATTCATATAAAATTCGTATCAGAAACTTCCATCAATTTCATTTAAAAAATTTCATGTAAATTTCATGTTCGTGCTCCTTTCACAAAAATTTTGTGTGAACTTTTATATAAAGTTCATGTAAATTCACATGAATTTCATATGAGGCACAATTGGCTGTGTAAAGCCTATGTGAAAGAACTCTTCTATAATGGAGATTCAAAAAGTTTGACTTCTGGAACTGTCCTTAATTGAACTCATTATATGATGATGCTTTACTTACCTCCACCAAATAAATCGACCTATTACAACACTTCCCAATACTGAAACACCTGTCAAAAAAATAAAAGTGTTTGTGAAACACGAATGCCCCCTGTTGGCATCTTTGTCGGTAAAACAGCTGAAAAGTAGTTCACATTTTGAGGTCAAGGTCACAAGGTCAAATTTGATATCCATGGAAAGGTCTTGTCACAAGGAATACACATGTGGAATATGAAAGCCCTATCACTTACCAATCAAAAGTTATGGCCAAGGTTAAAGTTTTTGCGGACAAACAGACAAACAGATAAACAGACAGACAGACGAACAGACAGACCAAAAACCATATGCCTCCGAATCTTCGATTACAGGGGCATAAAAATAAACATATGTTTAATAAAGTAGCACTGTTCAAGAACAGGTATGTCATCCGTCTCATGTTTGACCCTAAGTTAAAGTACGTGACCTTGATCTATGAAAGTAACCTTGACCTACGTTAGGTGCTGAGTTCCATCATGTTTTACCATCCCTGCAAGTTTGAAAGACTTCTGATGATGTATATCAAGTAAGTTGTCATGGTTATAGCCTAATATGTGAATGTGTGCATGACTACATGGACCACCAGACAAACTGACGGACCATCAAACGGACAGACAGACAGATCTGTATATGTCGCTTAGCGTTGCAGGCAACATAATAATGGGAAATTCTACTGTTCTTAAAATGCATATATCACGAAACATGTAATTTCATTGTCCAGAAAGTTGTACAATGTACCAAAATGATAGAATTGCACATTGTAAAATCCTATCATTAATCTATTCCTCTCACTTTGCACCATTTTCTCTTCGTGAATCAATTCCATCTTGTTGTGCTGCAATTATACAATAGGTGTCTTAATTTGCGTTTTGTTTTAAGGGTATGTAACACAAAATAAGTGCATTTATCATACATGTAATGTGTGCTAGCGCATTTGCACTTGCTGCGTGTTGCATACCCGTAAAAAAAAACCCACAAATTTTGACAACTATTTATATGAATATGCACCAAAACTATCAGTTTCATTCTTGTTTGGGTTTTTTCATTCTTGTTTTCTAAAATGACACTTTTCCATCTTAGCGACGATAGCGCCGACGTCGCAGACTACATCACATGATTATTACAACACTAGTAGCTAACAGCAATATCTGAATTGTACATGTAGGATCATGTACTTACATGGGATAGCCATATCTGAACCTGTAAAATTTCGTGCGATTTCCGTCCTCCGTGACCTTCTCCATTCCTCCACTGCTAGACGTGCCTTTTCCTCATCTGTCAACTTCACACCACCTATTATAATTTCTTCATTTTCCGGCATAATTGAAACCCTGAAAAATTGAAAGATGGAGAATATGAACATTGAATACAAAATATAGTTTTATTACATGCAGAACCTTTATTAAATTTTGTTTGTTTTCATTCCATCTTTTTGTTTGTAGGGCTGAGCGGTTTTATTGCGGTACCGGTATATTGCGATTCGAGGCTTCGCATTATGTACCACAGTATTTGTTTTCAAAAACTGGTTTTTGACGATATTATTTATCTTCATATTTTTATGTTGTTTCTTTGAAACTTAGGGGCTAAAGCGATCAGTTCTGCAATTTTTTCTGACTATAGCCACTTTTAAATATGACGAGGTGTCTGTTCTTAGCTTATATAAATATGCAAAGCAAAATAGATTTCAAGAAATAGGTTTTCCACCTTTAGAAACGTTCAGCAACACACTGCACATTGGAATACTATTTTATCATGATAGCTTGATTCTTATATTTTATCTATAGTACATGTATATATTTATATCATGATGAAGACATTTTCAGATTTTAAAATAAAACTTTGAAAGGAAAATTGAGGTAGAAAAAAAATAACCATAAGGACTCTTGATGTTACCGTATAAAAATATTGCAATTTATCCCGCCTCTGGCAAATTTCTTGCAATCTGATTGGTCGAGAAGAACCAAATATTATGTTGTATTATTTTACTAATAGGATATTATTTTAATATCCTGCTTCTACTAAGACGCTTTATAATTTTGACGTCACCAAAATGCTTTAAACAAGTTAAAAGTCATGTTTGTAAAACATTAATGCCCCCCTACCCCTTCTGTGATTATTAAAGTCCGTCACAACTTTATACTTGATTTTCATTTGATGTGTCTGTACACAAAATTTCATTTCAATATGTGAATCCACTCCAGAGGTATTGAACGGAAACTGATGTTGTGGACCGACCGACGGACCGATAGACAGAAAGTCAGACAGCGGCAAAGCAATATGTCCCCTCTTCTTCAAAGGGGCCATAAAATTTTTTGATTGAACCCAAATATGAACTTGACCTAGATTTTTATTTGATGTGTCTGAAAACAAAATTTCATTTCAATATGTAACTCCACTCAAGAGATATTGAACGGAAACCCTGAAATTTTGGTATTTTTCGAAGTGCAAGGGGCATAACTCTGTCAAAATTTTGTTCATCGGACCTAAATATGAACTTGACCTAGTAGATTTTCATTTGATGTGTCTGTATACAAAATTTCATTTCAATATGTAACTCCACTCAAGAGATATTGAACAGAAACCCTGAAGTTTTGGTATTTTTCACATGGCAAGGGTCATAACTCTGTCCAATTTTTTTTGATCGGACCTAAATATGTGCTTGACCTAGATTTTCATATGATGTGTCTGTATACAAAATTTCATTTCTATATGTAACTCCACTCAAGAGATATTGAACGGAAACCCTGAAATTTTGGTATTTTTCGAAGTGCAAGGGGCATTACTCTGTCAAAATTTTGTTGATTGGACCCAAATAAGAACTTGACTTAGATTGTCATTTGATGTATCCGTATACAAAATTTCATTTCAATATGTAACTCCACTCAAGAGATATTGAACAGAAACCCTGAAATTTTTGGTTTTTTTTCGAAGTGCAAGGGGCATAACTCTGTCAAAATTTTGTTGATCAGACCCAAATATACACTTGACCTAGATTTTCATTTGATGTGTCTGTATACAAAATTTCATTTCAATATGTAACTCCACTTAAGAGATATTGAACAGAAACCCTGAAATTTTGGTATTTTTCGAAGTGCAGGGGTCATAACTCTGTCAAATTTTTTTCGATCGGACCTTAATACGAACTTGACCTGGATTTTCATTTGATGTGTCTGTATACAAAATTTCATTTCAACATGTAACTCCATTCAAGAGATATTGAACGGAAACCCTGAAATTTTGGTATTTTTTGAAATGCAAGGGGCATAACTCTGTCAAAATTTTTTTGATCAGACCCAAATATACACTTGACCTAGATTTTTGTTTGATGTGTCTGTATACAAAATTTCATTTCAATATGTAACTCCACTCAAGAGATATTGAATGGAAACCCTGAAATTTTGGTATTTTTTGAAATGCAAGGGGCATAACTCTGTCAAAATTTTGTTGATCGGACCCAAATATAAACTTGCCCTAGATTTTTGTTTGATGTGTCTGTATACAAAATTTCATTTCAATATGTAACTCCACTCAAGAGATATTGAACGGAAACCCTGAAATTTTGGTATTTTTCGAAATGCAAGGGGCATAACTCTGTCAAATTTTGTTGATCGGACCCAAATATACACATGACCTAGATTTTCATTTGATGTGTCTGTATACAAAATTTCATTTCAATATGTAACTCCACTCAAGAGATATTGAACAGAAACCCTGAAATTTTGGTATTTTTCAAAGTGCAGGGGGCATAACTCTGTCAAATTTTTTTCGATCAGACCTTAATACAAACTTGACCTGGATTTTCATTTGACGTGTCTGTATACAAAATTTCATTTCAATATGTAACTCCATTCAAGAGATATTGAACGGAAACCCTGAAATTTTGGTATTTTTTGAAATGCAAGGGGCATAACTCTGTCAAAATTTTTTTTGATCGGACCCAAATATGAACTTGACCTAGATTTTTGTTTGATGTGTCTGTATACAAAATTTCATTTCAATATGTAACTCCATTCAAGAGATATTGAACAGAAACCCTGAAATTTTGGTATTTTTCGAAATGCAAGGGGCATAACTCTATCAAAATTTTTTTGATTGGACCCAAATATGAACTGACCTAGATTTTTGTTTGATTTGTCTGTATACAAAATTTCATTTCAATATGTAACTCCATTCAAGAGATATTGAACGGAAACCCTGAAATTTGGTATTTTTCGAAATGCAAGGGGCATAACTCTGTCAAAATTTTTTTGATCAGACCCAAATATGAACTTGACCTAGATTTTTGTTTGATGTGTCTGTATACAAAATTTCATTTCAATATGTGAATCCATTCCAGAGATATTGAACGGAAACTGATATCGCGGACCGACCGACATACCGACCGACCGACAGCGGCAAACCTATATGTCCCCTCTTCTTCGAAGGGGGGCATAAATATGTTGACGTAACATACACAAACCAAAAGCCATCAGCAGGATAAATTGGTTATACAGTGTTTTACAGGGGAGATACAAAAATATATTGGGTCGATGAAGAAAGTTGTATTGGGCTCAGCTTCGCCTCACCCAATACAACTTTTTTCATCGACCCAATATATTTATGTATCCCCCCTGTAAAACACTGTATAACTAATATTATCCCGCCTCTGGCAAATTTCTTGCAATTTGATTGGTCGAGAAGAACCAAATATTATGTTGTATTATTTTACTAACAGGATATTATTTTAATATCCTGCTTCTACTAAGACGCTTTATGCTTTTGACGTCACCAAAATGCTTTAAAATATGTTGACGTAACATACACAAATCAAAAGCCATCAGCGGGATAAATTCGTTATACAGTGTTTTACAGGGGAGATACAAAAATATATTGGGTCGATGAAAAAAGTTGTATTGGGCTCGGCTTCGCCTCGCCCAATACAACTTTTTTCATCGACCCAATATATTTCTGTATCCCCCCTGTAAAACACTGTATAACTAATAATATCGCAATATTTTTCCAAATATCGCAATACACATTTGACCCGCGATACTCAGCCCTATTTGTTTGTATAGGCTAGTCCTATGTAATTATTATACATGTACATTTAAATTCTAAGTTGTTTTCCTTCTGTACAGGTACATGTAGTAACATATAGATCTACTCCATGTATGTCAATGTATGTCAATTTTATGTAAATAGTCACTTTACCCGGTGTGTATACTCACTATAGGTTAATGCCAGGATGGCTGGCGAGGTTCTGAGGAAGCCAAGACACATTCTGGTTGAGTATTAGAGAATTACATATATGAGGACATTAACCGACTTAAGGTAGAGTATCCCTCAGGTCAGAGTTGCTGGTAATTTTATGCCTGGATACCTTATTTTTTCTCTTCAGAGTACATGTTGTATTATTCAGATCATCAAACAAATATGGTTTGGGGAAAAGAAACTTTTATAGTTATACATGTATTTTATCGCCTCTAAAAAGGGATTTTTCTGACTTTTCCCATAGGATCCAATGTTAAAGTTCAAACAGCTTACATGTAAGTTCTCGCTATAATCATGAAACCACAAGTTATATTTTGTTTGTATATCAGGTCTAGCATAAGCTTTGAATATATGGAAATGAAAATATTGTAAAAATTGTTATTTTGGAAATATGAGTATCTGAGAACTGAGGAATGCTCTACATGTACCTTAAAATCCACCACTAACTACATTGTACAAAGATTTCTATTTAAGATTAAGTATACCAGTATTTTCTTAACAAAATGATACATTTTTATTCAAAATCATATAGATATAATAAAAGTTTACCATAACATAATGTTTAAATTATTTTGCATTATCGTGATTATGGAGGCCCATTAGGTACGGTCCATTTGATATTCTGGGGAGGGGCAGGAGAGGGCTAGGTTTTTTTTTCGAAAAAATAATTTTGCTCTGAATTTTGATGAAAAAATTAATTTGCTTATGGTTTGTCAGAAAAAAATATTCTTGCTTTCACAAGTAGTCTGAATTTGAAGAATTACCATAAAATTTTGCTAAAAATTCCTGAAAATATATTAAAATACTTCCATCTCTCTGTTTGGAAGTGAATTAAATTTTCATAAAAATAAAGTAATATTTTTAAAAGTTTTGATTTTGAATGAAAATAAAGAATTTCTATTGATAAAACACAAACATTCTTAATATATTGCACATCACTAGTTAGAAAAAAAAATTCTTGCTCCAACTTTGCAAGAAAAAAATAATTTTGCTCCGGTCTAGGGGAAAAAAAAATCTTGCTCCGACTAAAAACCCAAAAAATAAATTGACAATTCAAAATGAAGATAACATGCAATGCATTGACAAATCGTAAAGTTTATCATTTGTCATTCTCAAATGCTTGCTTTTAGAGTTAGATTGTCAATGTCAACATGCAATGTTGTCACTTCCGATATTTTGTAAATATTAATTACTGTTGAAAAATCATCTGAACAATGTGAATATTGTCAATTTATTTTTATCTTAAATTTACAAAATATCGGAAGTGACAACATTGCATGTTGACATTGACAATCTAACTCTAAAAGCAAGCATTTGAGAATGACAACGAAATTATAGCGAGCGGAGCTCGCTGCAAAGGCCCGAAGGGCCTTTGCGAGCGAAGCTCGCCCTTATGGTAACGCGTATACACTTACCTTAGTGAGAAAATATGCTGAATCAAAGAATGAGAATGTACTACTATGCTTTCAAAAACTTTCGTCCCCTCGCAGACAGAGTTACTGCGGAGATGCTGAATATTGCCATTTAATTTTTTTTTTCGACTCCGAGTTTACGTATATGTTATACTCAATTTTTGTTTACAAGTTAACTTTATTGACATAATTTTTCGTAAAGCAGATTACGAAATAGCATCGACAACTTGGCGTAACCGCGGAATCTTTTTAGGAAAGCCGACATCTTCATTTGAGTATTTTGTTTACTGTGCTTCTATGACGTCATTGACGTCATCGCGCCAAATTCTTAATGTCACTTTGACGTTGTAAGATTTTCCTTTAATGGACGTATTTTGCTTGACGTAAACGCTTCTAAAAAGGTCAATAAACCGGCCAAAGTATTCCCATGGGCGATTTTGTGTTCAATCCGGATGGCTTCACGTTATTAAGTTTCTCAATCCAGAACACTTCTCGGATTTTACGATAATATTTGGAGGCATCCGAACATTGTAATGATATGTGTGATTTTCCAAGTCGAATAAGTCTATTCCCAGTTTTTGCCAGGGACGGTCAGGTATTTCATGCGGCTTTAGCGGTTCTTTTTGTTGTCGGTTCCTCATACTTCCGCAAAAAACATTTCTCCAAAATTATAATTTAAAGTGGTTTTCTTTATTGAAATGTTATGAAACAGGCTTTGGACGATTGTATCTGACATCGGCGAGATGGATTTTTTTCTTTTGGGCGATATGCAATGAGTTATTTATTTTCATTTAACCGTTTTATAACAAAATTAAAATGGCTTGAAATAAAAAATATCACATGTAGGAAATATAACCAGGTCTGTTTATAAATCCTTGGTCTGACCAGTTCTAGCTGAGCTCTTTAAACTAGATCGTTGATATAAAGTTTCAAAATCATACACCTTTTGTGTTTGCTCGTATTTTTCTGTAAATTTGACTGGAATCGCCCCCCCCCCCCCCCCTCAACCTAATCTAATATTTGCCGGTCAAGGCCAAAACAGGAACGCACAAAGACTTTGAAAGAACCATATTTTAAGCCCCCCCCCCCCCTTAAAATGTTCATCTGCTGGTCTAGACCAATTTTACAAATGCCTCTGTGTTTCCACTCGCCTTATACTGCCTTTTTTTTTTTGGCAATCATCAAACAGAAAGTTTTGTAAGATAGGATAAAACGTCATAGTCTAAAATCATATTTATTTTCTCTCCGCTCGCACAATATGGCTTTGCCTTGATTCATATTAAACTTTAGGAGATGTCAATGCATTGCATGTTGACACTGATAACTTACCTTCATTGTAAATCATGAATTGTCAATGTACCGGTATTTGGTCAATTTCAGAAAGATAGTTACAGAGCAACGTAGAAGTGATATTTTGCTGTCAAGATGTCTAGCCAACACGTCAATGTGGTATCAATTTTACATAGTTTGTCAATGTCAACAAGCCAATGTATTTCCAACTCAGAAATTTTGTCAATGTCAACTTACCCTGTACATTGCTTTGATAGTCAGATTGTTTGTACATCAATTCAGAAAATTTGTCAACATGCAAAGTTGTCACTTCTGTCAATAATGTCAAGATATAAGTTCATGTCAACAATTTTTACAATAATTTTCCAATGTCTAGAGATCAAATGCATTGACAGAGATATCTAATAAACAGGTCAGTGATGTCAGTGTGTTGTCAATAATACATAGTTTGTCAATGTCAACAAGCCCATGTACAGATCTGTATTGCCGACTCAGAAATTTTGTCAATGTCAACTTACCCTGTACATGTAAATGCACTGACAATTCAGAAAATTTGTCAATATGTCAACATGCAAAGTTGTCAATGATGACAAGACACACGTTCACATCAACAATTTAAATAATTTGTCGACATGCAGTGCAAGTGGGTGCCTTGGATTCAGTAAACAGAAGAGTAAATCAACCCACAATGTAGTCCTGCTTTCAAGACTCCGGTATACTGCTAACGCAATGTTACTACCTTTTAGTGTAAGGACCCTTTTCAGGATCCTGATCGATTACGCAATCTCTGACTCTGTCACACTCTTTCAGTGGATCTTTAACTTTTTGAATATTCTCGGCCCAACTCTATCGTCGTATTTATACTGTGATTTTGCGTCTTTACCGGAAGCTTTAAGCTTATAAACTAAACATAAAGTCAAGGATTGGCTTCCGCTTTTTACTTCTTTTTACATGCACCTCGTCACGTCGTTAGTTTTCATGGACTGACAAGAATGACCTTAAACTTTTGAACTTTTGATGATCAGCCCAGTCGGCCGAAGACTTGTTCTATCGGAATCGTCACTTTCTGGTTCGATTCGCGTTGAAAGAAATACGAGATGAAACCTAAAATAAAGCATATTGTCTGAAAGTATTTTTCATCAGAATTCAATCAATTAAAAAGAAAGAAGTTTGGAAGCAGCATGTTATTTTATTGGCGCCACCCATTCATCAGGGTTGCGAGTTTTACTGTTCGAATAATGTTCACTTTGATACGACTGAAGAAATCTAAACATAAATGTACTTCCGGGTGAATGTCACATGAATTAAAAATCTGAAAAATCTTTAAACAATGTATTTAAGGTTCATGGTTACACCCTTTCCAAAACACCCCCAAAACAGTATTAAACATCACAGGTTAAGTTTTATTGATTTTATTGGTAGAGAACAATGTAATGTATAGTATTTTAATGAACAAAGTATATGTCATCGAGCTTCTAATTGATTTATGATCTTCCAAAGAAGTACATGTCCAATTTTTCTTTACTTTTCCCCAAATTTGCATCATATCATCAATAGACCCCTGTTATTTTAAACCTGATGCATGAATGTATATGGTCATTCTTTTAATAACGAAAGAAGGTCTAAAACAAATAAAAAATAGAAAATACATCAATGCTGGTAAGTCAAATTCTATGAAATAGTAAATATTATACCATTTTAGGCTCTGTTCTTGACGTCATTATTTTTAGAGTCCAACCAGTAAATGACGGGTTTAAGTACTTTGTTAACATGCCAATGAGCGGAAAAATTGCTATATTAATCTAAGTTAACATATCTTTCAACAATAAAAATAAAAGTAGCAATCATCGCACAAAATTTTAAGTTTGATACAAAATTATGACCTTACCCCCTCCAGATTTTGTTACAAAATGCTGGCAAGATATCCCCTCCGTGCTCTATTTGGATTTATATCTCCAGAACCGTTCATCTAAATTACTCCATTTATCAGCCATATATCAATTGGAAATAGAACTGATCAAAATGTGAATTCTGAAACCCATTTTATAATATTTACCCATTATATCAGTAATATTAACGCCTGCAACAGTTTTAAGCAAATGACGTCACGTGATGCATTTGGTCATTTGAACGTCAACTCAAGTTGATAAAGAAGAATGAAATGGGGCGATGAAAACAAGATGTTTATCTTATGAATATAATTATAAAGAAATAGAATGAATTCAGATAAAAGAATACGCAAAGAAAATTATAAATACTTGAATGTAAGTGCAATCACACGTTATATATAATATACAGGCTTAGTACATCGTATGTTGCTATCCATTGGTTTTGGATGAGGAGAAAAGCCGGTAAGGGCTAAAATCGGCCTTGTGACAGAGTATCTTTTTGAAATAGTTTTTTTTAATTCCTATATTTATGAAAAATCATATTTATTTCCGCATGACATCCGTTTTCTTTTAAGAAAGGGTAAACAATAGCACGAACAACGTCGTTTTGAACCAGGACGTCGCCCTATAATTGCTCGGCGTTTTGAAACCTATTTGTTAGAATCTGTGTTTCAAAACAGAAAACATTTAAAAGGATTTTTTGAAATATTTTTAACAAAAAAAATCCATATAGACAATGTAAAATGCAATTAACTGACTTATAACAGTAAAACAATGCTGCAACTGATTTCTATCTTCGATTAATATTATAAACGTTCCATACCCCCCCCCCCCCCCCCCCCCCCTTCCTACTTTTTTTTACTGGTCTACGTACACATATTTCATTATAGGCGTTTAACGACAAATTCTTTCCTGACTGCAAAATAATTTCAGTGTACTACAATGTTAGACGATAAAAACAGTATTCCTTGCATTTACGTATTTATGGAGATCATATAATGTAGGTAAGTCGGCATTCGCATTTTTTCATCAAACATGCTAGGATATTCAGCATCATGGCATCCGACGCGGGTCAAGGTCATCCTCAAGGTCATTGTGACTTGTTCAGGATCAAATATCCTATAGGTAATCAGTGGCGGATCCAGCGCCCCCTATGCCGGGGGACAAGGAGCGAATTTTGCCGATTTTTGCTGAAAATTGGCAAAGATATTCCTGTTTTTTGGAAAATTTGGGGGTCATTGCCGGGAGGGGGGGGCGCCCCCTCCGCACCCACCTGAATCCGCCACTGGTAATTTTAAAATATGTATGTACTTTCTATTCCTATATTAAACGTATACCGGTAATAATAATTTACTGCCGGACAGAGGGTTAAATTTAGGCAATAATCCTGAAATCATTGATTTATAACAGGTCCATGAATATTCGCATTGTAAGAAAAGGAGAAGAGCAAATAATGTAAAAAGGGGAATTTCTTCAAAAGGAGGATTCACTTTGAGAAGGTTTGACTTATAGTACTATGTCATTTGTCATGAAGGGTCTTCTGTTCGATGAATTCAAAATTTAATTATTACGGTTCGCTTATAATAAATGGCGAATCTTACACATAGCGGAGAGAAATTGCTACGTAGCAGTCATACCCCCCCCCCCCCTTGCCCTTGTCGTGATGCTTGCTGTTCTAAATATCACTACTCCTAGATATATAGACATAGAAAAGTCCATTCATTTGTTTTACCCAAATCCCGCATGTAAATTAAGGAGTTGTTTCCTAATAAAATGTATAATTTTGTGAGATGTTGCCCATTTAAACCCCGCGTGTAAAAAAAAGCATCACACACATTTTAATTAGATTCAATTGCTATTTTAACCCCGGATTTAAATCAAACGGTTGTTTACAAATAAAACAAGCATAAAATTATTCTTTCGTGATTTTCTCGTACAGATGACGGCGAACGACAGAATGCGCTGTAAGCCTTTTCTCTGAATGAACATACCCATCAAAGAATTGTTTTACATCAATTTTTAATCAAGATTCAAAGGAAAATGATAGAAGTCCCAATCTTATCAAAATACAGCAGTTTCATTTAGCACAATCCCTAAAATACTAGTTCATGTTTCAGGACGTAGGTGAATCAGCGTCAAATAATAAGAGTGTCGATGCAATTTTGGCGCGTTTTTTTCGTGACGTCATAGATAACGTGACGTCGATTTTGGCGACGAGAGAGACTCCGAAGTGATTTGTTGTTCGGATGGTGTATCCTTGAACCTTAAGTAAGTTTTCTTTGCATTGGAATTTGAAAAAAGAAGACAGTTTGTCTTTTTCCCCCTCCATATCGGAGCTATGAGCTAAGAAAAGTGCATATATATGTACCTCGAATTTCCTCTGATATCATTTAGTGTGTAAATGAATAAAGTTGATGTGATAACCACCAAGGAATAAAGCTCTTAGCCTCTATAATTCAACAAAAAAAAATTTTGTAAAAAGGGGTAGGATTTTGAATCCGCCAGGAAGAAGACGGCTGCCTTTATCTTTCAACTATAAAATCCCTGCTGTTTGAAACGTCATCATTGGGGCAAAAATTGAGGATGTGAACACTGAGTGTGTAAACAGTACTGAAATGGAAGCATGCAAACATGCAATATTTTTAGTGCACTGCATTGGTGTCGGAACATCTTCCGGACGATTTTGAAGGTTTTTTGGGGATAACTCCTCCGTCCTTCAATGGAAAACATTCAAATATCTCTCAATATAATGCTACCTTATACCCTCATGTTGAATGAAAATCTATCAAGAAATATGGTTTCTAGACTGATTTTATGACCCTATATTTGGCCATTTTTCTGTCAATCTTGATCAATTTCAGCCAAAACTGAATGATTTTTAGCTCTACTGGTCTCAGACCAGTCGAGCTTATGCGATACCCCGTCGTCCGGCGTCCATCCGTCTGTCCGTCCGTCCGTCCGTCCGTAAAAACTTCTTGTGCTCGCAACTCCTCTGAAACCATAGAAGATAGAAAGTTAATTCTTTTTGCATCCTACTTGGTATGTGGTCTAGTTGTGCACCTGACATTTGGTTTCAGCCCCTGACCCCCAGGGTCTTAGAAAATGGGCGTGGTCATGAAAATCTATGTAATCTTGTGCTCGCAACTCCTCTGACACTATAAATGATGGAGACTTAATTCTTTTTGCAATATGATGGGTCTGTGGTCTAGTTGTGCACCTGATATTTTGTTTGAGCCCCTGACCCCAGGGTCTTAGAAAATAGGTGTGGTCAATTTCACCTATATAACTCTATGTAATCTTGTGCTCGCAACTCCTCTGACACTATAAATGATGGAGACTTAATTCTTTTTGCAATATGATTGGTCTGTGGTCTTATTATGCACCTGATATTTTGTTTGAGCCCTTGACCCCCAGGGTCTTAGAAAATGGATGTGGTCATTTTCACCTATATTATAACTCTATGTAATCATGTGCTCTCAAATCCTCTGACACTATAAATGATGGAGACTTAATTCTTTTTGCAATATGATGGGTCTGTGGTCTAGTTGTGCACCTGATATTTTGTTTGAGCCCCTGACACCCAGGGTCTTAGAAAATGGGTGTGGTCATTTTCTCCTATTTAACTCTATGTAATCTTGTGCTCGCAACTCCTCTGACACTATAAATGATGAAGTCTTAATTCTTTTTGCAATATGATGGATCTGTGGTCTAGTTGTGCACCTGATATTTTGTTTGAGCCCCTGACCCCCAGGGTCTTAGAAAATGGGTGTGGTCATTTTCACCTATATAACTCTATGTAATCTTGTGCTCGCAACTCCTCTGACACTATAAATGACAGAGACTTAATTCTTTTTGCAATATGATGGGTCTGTGGTCAAGTTGTGCTCCTGATATTTTGTTTGAGTCCCTGATCCCCAGGGTCTTAGAAAATGGGTGTGGTCATTTTCACCTATATAACTCTATGTAATCTTGTGCTCGCAACTCCTCTGACACTATAAATGATGGAGACTTAATTCTTTCTGCAATATGATGGGTCTGTGGTCTAGTTGTGCATAGTGTTGTATAATCGGAAAAATTTCATAATCGATTATCGGTTTATAATCGGAGAGGATTTTAATCGATTATTTCAATTTAATCGGAAAGAACTCTTTCTTGTTTTTAATGAATGAACTTCACTAAATCTTATGCTAATATACATAGCAAAATGTCTAGAAAGAACTCCAACCACAGAATGATAAAATCCTGTCTAGTAAATGAAATATTTTGTCAAGATCACAGCAGTAATGGAGTCAAAACAAATATGTGATTGTAATGATCGACAACTTTATATGGCTAGATGAAGGGAGGGGGGTGTTCCATACGACCCAAGAGTTAACTCAAGATTTTGCTCATTCAAGGAATTAAACAATATCTTTGTGGAGTTTAGGCTAATAGTACTGTGAAATTCATTGACCTTGTCCTTCTTACAAAGCTCAGGAGTTCGGTGTAAAATCTAAAATGTTTTTTTCCTATTGATGTATCGCGGACCCGTATCTTATCTGACGTTGAAGTCTTCTATAAGAGTACTTGTCATTACAATTAAATTCAATGATAATCCTAATTCCATCCATTGTATGCCTTAGAGAGTGTATCCTTTCAAATTATTTTCGCTACGCCTGGAACTTTAACTCGTATGAACGATCGTTGATCTACTTTCGTTTTTTTCGTACTTGTCATACGCGAATTCGACCGAAAACTATGTCATTCTTTTCCATGTTGAATATTTCCGATTATAATCGATTCTTAAAATCATAATCGATTAATCGAAATCGAAGGGTATCAGTGATGATGTCGCCGATGTCGGCGATAATCATTACAACACTAGTTGTGCACCTAATATTTTGTTTGAGCCCTTGACCCCAAGGGTTTTAGAAAATGGATGTGGTCATTTTCACCTATATACATGTAACTCTATGTAATCTTGTGCTCGCAACAACTCCACAGACACCATAATTGATGGAGACTTAATTCTTTTTGCAATATGATGGGTCTGTGGTGTAGTTGTGCACCTGATATTTTGTTTGAGCCCCTGACCCTCAGGGTCTAAGAAAATGGGTGTGGTCATTTTCACCTATATAACTCTATGTAATCTTGTGCTCGCAACTCCTCTGACACTATAAATGACAGAGACTTAATTCTTTTTGCAATATGATGGGTCTGTGGTCTAGTTGTGCATAGTGTTGTATAATCGGAAAAATTTCATAATCGATTATCGGTTTATAATCGGAGAGGATTTTAATCGATTATTTCAATTTAATCGGAAAGAACTCTTTCTTGTTTTTAATGAATGAACTTCACTAAATCTTATGCTAATATACATAGCAAAATGTCTAGAAAGAACTCCAACCACAGAATGATAAAATCCTGTCTAGTAAATGAAATATTTTGTCAAGATCACAGCAGTAATGGAGTCAAAACAAATATGTGATTGTAATGATCGACAACTTTATATGGCTAGATGAAGGGAGGGGGGTGTTCCATACGACCCAAGAGTTAACTCAAGATTTTGCTCATTCAAGGAATTAAACAATATCTTTGTGGAGTTTAGGCTAATAGTACTGTGAAATTCATTGACCTTGTCCTTCTTACAAAGCTCAGGAGTTCGGTGTAAAATCTAAAATGTTTTTTTCCTATTGATGTATCGCGGACCCGTATCTTATCTGACGTTGAAGTCTTCTATAAGAGTACTTGTCATTACAATTAAATTCAATGATAATCCTAATTCCATCCATTGTATGCCTTAGAGAGTGTATCCTTTCAAATTATTTTCGCTACGCCTGGAACTTTAACTCGTATGAACGATCGTTGATCTACTTTCGTTTTTTTCGTACTTGTCATACGCGAATTCGACCGAAAACTATGTCATTCTTTTCCATGTTGAATATTTCCGATTATAATCGATTCTTAAAATCATAATCGATTAATCGAAATCGAAGGGTATCAGTGATGATGTCGCCGATGTCGGCGATAATCATTACAACACTAGTTGTGCACCTAATATTTTGTTTGAGCCCTTGACCCCAAGGGTTTTAGAAAATGGATGTGGTCATTTTCACCTATATACATGTAACTCTATGTAATCTTGTGCTCGCAACAACTCCACAGACACCATAATTGATGGAGACTTAATTCTTTTTGCAATATGATGGGTCTGTGGTGTAGTTGTGCACCTGATATTTTGTTTGAGCCCCTGACCCTCAGGGTCTAAGAAAATGGGTGTGGTCATTTTCACCTATATAACTCTATGTAATCTTGTGCTCGCAACTCCTCTGACACTATAAATGATGGAGACTTAATTCTTTTTGCAATATGATGGGTCTGTGGTCTAATTATGCACCTGATATTTTGTTTGAGCCCCTGACCCCCAGGGTCTTAGAAAATGGGTGTGATCATTTTCACCTATATAACTCTATGTAATCTTGTGCTCGCATCTCCTCTGACACTATAAATGATGGAGACTTAATTCTTTTTGCAATATGATGGGTCTGTGGTCTAGTTGTGCACCTGATATTTTGTTTGAGCCCCTGACCCCCAGGGTCTTAGAAAATGGATGTAGTCATTTTCACCTATATAACTCTATGTAATCTTGTGCTCGCAACTCCTCTGACACTATTAATGATGGAGACTAATTTTTTTCTGCAATATGATGAGTCTGTTGTCTAGTTGTGTACCTGATATTTTGTTTAAGCCCCTGACCCCCAGGGTCTTAGAAAATGGGTGTGGTCATTTTCACCTATACAAATGTATAACTCTATGTAACCTTGTGCTCGAAACTCCTCTGACACTATAAATCATGGAGACTTAATTCTTTTTACAATATGATGGGTCTGTGGTCTAGTTATGATTCTGATATTTTATTTGAGCTCCTGACCCCCAGGGTCTTAGAAAATGGGTGTGGTCATTTTCACCTATATAACTCTATGTAATCTTGTGCTCGCAACTCCTCTGACACTATAAATAATGGAGACTTAATTCTTTTTGCAATATGATGGGTCTGTGGTCTAGTTGTGATTCTGATATCTTATTTGAGCTCCTGACCCCCAGGGTCTTAGAAAATGGATGTGGTCATTTTCTTCTATATAACTCTTTGAATCTTATTTTTTGTGTCATTGAGCTAGCAGCCCCTGGCCACTAGGATATTGAAAAATGGTCATAGCATTCTTTTTTGAAATATCTTATCTGGGATATTATGAATTCCATGAGTGATATTCTAGTTGCAGTTTAATGGATATGTTGTTTTGTTGTGCAATGCTCCTTATAATTTGTTAAAGCGCCTGCTTCCTTATAATGGTCTTTGGTTTAAAAGAAAGGAAATTGATCTTCTAAAACAAAACAACCAGGAGAGCTACAGTCTCGTCAGAGACTTCTGGTTGTATATTGTTTTCTTCAATCTTTTCTACAAATAAATGTTTTCAGGAAATTATTTGTTTTGTATATGCGACCATCCAAATAATTATAACATTTTATCGGATAATTATTTTTACATCCAAAAACACAAGTACCAATGGTTGAATTTCTATGTAAACATGGTAAATTACAGAAAGAAAAGAGACTGGTTTTACGGGATGAATTTCAACATAAATGTTTTTCACTTTTATCATGTTTATGTTACTTAAACAGAAATTTCCATATTTTCATCTTAAACCAAATATGGTATATCAACAAAAAGGCTATATGATATATAAGGGGGGGGGGGGGGTATTGTCCATTTCATTGAATATAGTAAATTCAATGTAAACCATTAATATATATATATATATATATATATAGAAAAAAATGTTAAAGCACCACAGAAACGATGTATTATTTTCACATATTTTATTGTTACACGTGTTTCGGCCATATCAAAGGCCTCTTCAGACAATAATGTACGAAACAAAGTATTGGTACATGCAATATATTGATGAAAAAGCATGATAAGTAAATAAGATTAAGTACTAAGCACTCCTTGGTCAAGTATGCTTACTTCCAGGGAAAAGTAAATAAATGATATTATCAGTTCTACCTATAGGAAGTGCTGAATCAGATAAATTGGTCAAGTGAACATGTTTTAAGAAATGTAGGCGTAAATTATCAAGTTCTGTTTAACATAGGTTTAAATCTATCAATAAAACTCTGTTCTTTAATAGTAATCATAGAATAATCATCTGTTATATAAATTGGCATAACTTTAAAATTCCCTTTACTACATTCAAACATATGTTTTGATACAAAAAGAATCCTATTTTGAGGGAGTTTAATGTCACTTTTATGAAGGGAAATACGTTGATTTAACTGTTTGGTGGAACCTATGTATTCTTCCTTGCATTTATCACACTGTAAAACATAAACAACATTTTTTGATGTGCATGTTAAAGGAGAAGGGCCACTAACCATCAAAATCGGCCCTCTTGCCGTTTTTGAAGAAAATTTACGTATATATAATACAGCATTTCTAGTTTCTAAAAATGTAAGTTTTATGAAAATCTGACAAAAGGTAAGCGTTTCATGACCCGGCGAAGTTGGCATTGTGAAACGTCAAAATTCGCTTTCTTTCACCATGACGTCATGACGTAAAATGATAATTTACAACAACAGATTTTAACCTAAAACTCTACACTAAAAGTATTGTTGAAGTCAAATTAATTCAGAGGATAAAGTTGATACATATAATGTTTTTAAAGAATATATTTGGATTTCAGTGTTAAATAAATCGGGAAAAGATATCCGAGAGATATCAGAAGCATCTGAATCGCAATGAAACTATACATTTGCTCTCAAATGACGTCGCGCCATATTATTCATCTTTGAATTATGGATTCTTGTGGAAAGCAGTAACATATATACACATTTGACACATGCACCTTTTTTGTAGGGGAAGAGGCAGGGATCTCGATAAACTTTAAAGTAGGTGGATACTCTGAAGGAAGATACATAGCAAAAGAAAATTCTTGATTTTGACATTTTAATGCCTTTACAATAGAGAGAAGGCGACGGCTGTGGTGACTCTTCGCCAGCTTCCAAGGTGGGGGGGGGGGGGGGTTCATTATATATGTTTCAGAATGAGCAAGTTAGAATTTTCTCTGACTTTAATGAGATCAGGTTACATGTCCAAATCAGATTCAGGAGCGGATCCAGAAACTCATGCAACTTTTTATTGGGATGAATAGCAGCACAATGCAGAAGGACTGAGAGTCTGGACGAGAACTTATATCATCAATGTTTTTGTATAGACTGCTCTTACACTATTTAAAAACGCAATAATTATCTGAAAAATTCAAAACAATGCAATTTAGGACAAAGGAGAGGGTAAGGTTCATTACGCATTCGCGTGACCAAATTTGAAAAAAAGGGGAGAAAGGGCAAGCTGTAAGCGACTGTGATCGTCATTTTTTTTTCGCTGAGAGGGCTCCACAGAAAGTTGAGAGAGAGGGATAGAGATCCATCACATAAGAATTATTCTATATACATCTTTTTCGTTAAGTTGTTCAAATTCAAAATATAATGCCCTTAATTAAAAAAAAAAGTCTCAAATCCTCTTCCTCCTTTTACCTCATTTACACCCATCCTTAAACATCATGGACGTACATGTAGCTAGGGTGTTTTCGATGTCGACGCCTAGTCGCCAACGACAGGAGCGGACCCAGGGACACATTCTTCTTTTATGAGGATGACTTGTAAAGTCCAAGTAAGGGACAATATGGAAGAAAGTTTCCCTCTTTCATTGTTGGGGGAGATAGGGGATCGGTCAGAGAAAATTTTGAGAAATTTAAGCAAATTCGTGGCTCTAGGGATCAAGAGCACGAAACGTATTTTAAGGCCCGGTCACACTGCGCTTTACGGCTTGATCACGGCCAAAACACGTTCAAAAAAGGTCACCCGTGAAGCAGACGTTGTTGTGCGCTTTTAAGACGCGCTACAGACGATTTGTAGACGTGCTAGGACGCGGTAAAAAATCTGAACGGAGTGGACGCGGAAAGAAGTTTTGAACTGCTCAAAATTTTATACCGCGGACAACCAAGGACAGTGTACGTGGTAAAGACGTGCAACGCACGCGAAGCACACGTGATAATCCGTGTTCCGGCAGTGATTAAGACTTGGAGAAGACGCGGTAAGACGCGGAAGCCTAAGCGGTCTATCACGGTCGGAGAACGGCCATTGCACGGGTGTTCCGCGTTGGTATCACGGGTAAAAGCGTGTGTATAACGTCTTGTCGCGAACGCGTTTAGTTTTAGACGTGGTTGGACGTTGTTAGTCGTGCTTAGGCAGTGTTTCAGCAGTGGAACAGCCGCCGGCGGTCATACCCCGTACAAACACAGTCATTACAAAAATTACCACGTACGACCGCGTCCAGCAGATTTTTGAACGTGATATGGACGTGGAGTGCAGTGTGACCGGGCCTTAAAGGCCCGGTCACACTGCGCTTTACGGCTTGATCACGGCCAAAACACGTCCAAAAAAGGTCTCCCGTGAAGCAGACGTTGTTGTTCGCTTTTCAGACGCGCTATAGACGATTTGTAGACGTGGTAGGACGCGGTGAAAAATCTGAACGGCGTTGGACGCGGAAAGAAGTTTTGAACTGCTCAAAATTTTATACCGCGGACAACCACGGACATTGTACGTGGTAAAGACGTGCAACGCACGCGAAACACACGTGATAATCCGTGTTCCGGCAGTGATTAACACTTGGAAAAGACGCGATAAGACGCAGAAGCTTAAGCGGTCTATCGCGGTCAGAGCACGGCCATTGCACGGCTGTTCCGCGTTGGTATCACGTCTTGTCACGAACACTTTTAATATTAGACGTGGTTGGACGTTGTTAGCCGTGCTTAGGCAGTGTTTCAGCAGTGGAACAGCCGCCGGCGGTCATACCCCGTACAAAGCACAGCCATTGCACAAATTACCACATACGACCACGTCCAGCAGATTTTTGAACGTGATATGGACGTGGAGTGCAGTGTGACCGGGCCTTAAGATAAATGAAATATCCGATATGCCGATATGAACATAAAATTAATGCTGTATTCTTTTTTTTTTAAATTCACGCACGCTTATGTGCAGCCCTACATCTGTCCCAATCGGCCGTGCGCACATTGTTAGCGCGAATTTCTACGCCTGAGAAAATACAGATAAAAATCCAAATATCATTATTGATTGTTTTTGGGCTATATCACTGATATCGCTTTTGTTATTTATTACGTCCTTTAAGTAGACCCCACATTTTTGGGGATAGGAATGGCGGGGTCTATTTATCTCCTCTCCCTTCTTTTTTTGCGAAAAAAAATGTGCACGTTTTTGCGTACAAATGTACGCCTGGCTACGCCCGTGAAATCTCCGTCTTCACAAATCTGTAGAATTTATATATTCTTTATTGTTTTTATCTATAACATGGGATGTTTTTCTTTAATTAAAGTGTCGGTATGAACAATTATAATATTTGTCAGTGACAAGCATATTTAGTTTGAATTTCAACTTTTTGTTGTCGGTTACCGAAGTAAGTTACTCTGCGATCGGAAAGTACATGTATATATCCCTTATTTATTATGACCTTTAACTGTCCTCACTTCTCACTATTAAATTCTGAATTCCATGTCTACATGGATATATTCTCTACGAAAGCAAACGGGAAATAAGTTTAATAGGAGCTTGAAAAAAAAAACCAAACAAACAAACAAAAACACAAACAAAAAATAAATAAATAAACAAACAAATAAATAAATAATTAAATACCCTCTTTCCACCCAGCATTCGACTTTGGACAAGGAAGATTAATCCCATGATTCGTTTATTTTCATTTGTTTTCCTAACACACCTGTGAAATCATCGAAATAAAATCAAATTAAAGAAGCTTGTAAAGTTATGTGCTGAAAAAAATCAACAATGTAACATTATTGTGTAATGGTCAAGCATTATTCATCGACCTTTTCTTTTCATGTCGCCTGAAACGCAAGAGCGACATAAAGAGATCACTTTGCACGGCGTCCGTCTGTCTGTAGGTCATACTTTCATATACATGTATTTCGCTAGAGCAAATAAACTTGATACACATCAGGCATCTTTTAAATTTTGCAGGAATTGTATAGCATGATGAAACTCGGCATCCAATGAAGGTCAAGGTCACTTTAAAGTTCAGGTTCACGTACTGAAGGAGAGGGCGTCTGTAATGTTGGTATATTTTTTTTTTGCTCAATCCCACTTTCATGTTTTGGAAAATAAAACATGTTTAAAATGAATTTAGGATCAAACATACAACAAGCAACATACCTGTTCTTGAACAATACTTGCTAGTATATAGATTAACCTGTCATGCTTTACTGGTAACAGTTTTGCCCCCCCCCCCACTCAATATTACGCAAATATTCATTTCTAGTTCCATGCTCGTTAATAAAAATCAGAGGGAAAGAAAAACGTAAACGGCGTGTTTAAAAACCGAGAGGCCAACATTTTTTGGACTTTATGTGTGTATTGAAATTTATGATATAAACATAAATCCCTATGGGGAGGATTCATTCCGTAACGGAGGCGTTTAAAATTTTGATGTTCCAGTTCAATAAATGAACGTCATTCAACTCGCTCGTTCTCGATAATGTATGAAGTATTCTTTATAATGGATACATCTTTGAACAAAGTAGGGTTCAAACTAAAATTAACTCGCTCACAGTTTCCAAATAAAGACATTTTGTTTGATATTATTAACATTTCGCTGCAAAGTACGAAAATTAAAAAAAATGAAGAAAAATCCTTATAATCAAAGATAATTAAAGATACCAAAATTTTGATATATCTTACCCAATATATCGTTTAATCGTTAAACTTAAATTTTCTTTCCCGGTATCATCAATACAAAACTTGTCAAAATCTGCCAAGAATTTGTACACCGAAACTACAGAAGGACACGCAGCGATCGGTAGAAAGACTCCTGTGACCCCTACTGCAACCAGAGGGTAAAAAGTAAAATATCGTAACATTTTAAAGGTTTTCATATAGAGCACAAGTAGGTACGTAGTTGAAAATTCGTTTATGTTGAGAATATGTCAAAATTGTTAATCTAAAATAAAAATTAGGAACGTACCCGCCTGTGTTGTTAGCGAAAAATTGCAAAGAATGTATGAAAATTAACAAAAAATACGGATATTACCGTACCGTCACCAGTTTCTGACGTCATAAATGACGTCACGGAACGCACAGGTTCCCAAACTTTTTACCGTTGACAAATACCGATGTTGATAGGTAGATTTACATCAAAATGACTCAAAATTATATCTTTTTAAAAAGTCACTAAATACAGGGCCGTAAATCACGGTTAGTGGACCTTCTCCTTTCTCTTAATTTCAAAATAGGTACCTGCATTCTTAAACTTAAAATACTTTCCTTCAATTAAGATATCACATATCTTACACCTTTTGTTTTTACACTTAAAACACCTTGAGTAATTACATTGTTTTCTTCTTCAAATTTGGCACTTGTGAGTAACTGTTTTAGATTTTTTGTTGTCTTTTGCTTTTAATCAGTTTTGTCTCATTTAATATATTTTCTAGTTTTTCACTCATTTTTAATTGATTAGATTTTTGTATGCTTCATGAAAAATTTCAGGATTACATTTATTAAATGTTGTGACAAATGGCAATATGTCTACTGATGGTTTTTCTTTAGTTTTTCTTAATTCTGCTAAAGGAATCCTTTTAGCCAAATCAATTCCTTTATTTATAAGGGAAATAGGAAATGCGCGTTGTAAAAGTGCTTTTCGAAGTTCATCTAAACGTATTCTTTTAATTTCAGTATCACTGACAATCGTACAAATTCTTCTTGCCAAATTATACGGTATAGATTTAAGACAAGTTTTGGGGTGTTGACTTTTAAAGTGGAGGTACTGTTGTGTGTCCGTTGGTTTTCTATATATATCTGTTGATACTGTTTGATTATTTATTTTGATTAGAATGTCAAGAAAAGGAATTTCTTTTTCACTACATTCCATCGTATATTTTATGTTGGGGTGGATATTTTGTAAAATTTGATATAAATCAGTTATATCTTCCCAATTAGGGTCCCATAAAATGATGCAATCATCAATATATCTTTTCCAAGAATTTCGAAAAACATTAGCATCCATTTTTGGAAATTTAGTTTCTACAATTTGGTAAAGGGACCGTTCTAATTATCCAAGCGTGAGATTTGCATAAACTGGGGCCATTTTAGTCCCCATGGCTGTTCCAAGGATTTGTATAAAATGTTTATTATTAAATTGAAATGTGTTATTATTTAGAATTAGATCTACACTGTCTAATACAAATGACTTATTTAATAACGGACACACAACAGTACCTCCACTTTAAAAGTCAACACCCCAAAACTTGTCTTAAATCTATACCGTATAATTTGGCAAGAAGAATTTGTACGATTGTCAGTGATACTGAAATTAAAAGAATACGTTTAGATGAACTTCGAAAAGCACTTTTACAACGCGCATTTCCTATTTCCCTTATAAATAAAGGAATTGATTTGGCTAAAAGGATTCCTTTAGCAGAATTAAGAAAAACTAAAGAAAAACCATCAGTAGACATATTGCCATTTGTCACAACATTTAATAAATGTAATCCTGAAATTTTTCATGAAGCATACAAAAATCTAAATCAATTAAAAATGAGTGAAAAACTAGAAAATATATTAAATGAGACAAAACTGATTAAAAGCAAAAGACAACCAAAAAATCTAAAACAGTTACTCACAAGTGCCAAATTTGAAGAAGAAAACAATGTAATTACTCAAGGTGTTTTTAAGTGTAAAAACAAAAGGTGTAAGATTTGTGATATCTTAATTGAAGGAAAGTATTTTAAGTTTACGAATGCAGGTACCTATTTTGAAATTAAGAGAAATTTAACATGCACATCAAAAAATGTTGTTTATGTTTTACAGTGTGATAAATGCAAAGAAGAATACATAGGTTCCACCAAACAGTTAAATCAACGTATTTCCCTTCATAAAAGTGGCATTAAACTCCCTCAAAATAGGATTCTTTTTGTATCAAAACATATGTTTGAATGTAGTAAAGGGAATTTTAAAGTTATGCCAATTTATCAAACAGATGATTATTCTATGATTACTATTAAAGAACAGAGTTTTATTGATAGATTTAAACCTATGTTAAACAGAACAGAACTTGATAATTTACGCCTACATTTCTTAAAACATGTTCACTTGACCAATTTATCTGATTCAGCACTTCCTATAGGTAGAACTGATAATATCATTTATTTACTTTTCCCTGGAAGTAAGCATACTTGACCAAGGAGTGCTTAGTACTTAATCTTATTTACTTATCATGCTTTTTCATCAATATATTGCATGTACCAATACTTTGTTTCGTACATTATTGTCTGAAGAGGCCTTTGATACGGCCGAAACACGTGTAACAATAAAATGTGTGAAAATAATACATCGTTTCTGTGGTGCTTTAACATTTTTTTCTATTTTATTCTTCTTTACGTTGGTTTTTTTAATCATAATTTGGATATATATATATATATATATCAAATTGATATTGCGATATGAAATTTTGATTATTTATTCTCATATACATTTTTCATACATGCTTTTGAAGTTTTCATATTTTGTCATATTCATTTGATTTGTTTAATGAAACGCCTTTCTGCTTGAGCCATATATCAAATGCCCGTTTAAAGTCAAAAGAGTCCATTTGATCAATCTCTGGTGTGTCTACTGTTATTTTCATTAGTACATTGACACTTTCAACTTGCAGTTCGTTTCAAAGTTCAGTCTTTACGAGGTTGTATTTGGCAAAGCCCCTTTCACAGTCTGCACTGCTCGCAGGCAAAGACAGAGCAATTTTTAGAACAGAACAGCCAAGACCAATCTTTCAGCCACCTATCCTGTATTTTTTGTGCCCACGTATGGGCAGCTTCATTTTCAGCTTTGTTGATTTTAGGGAAGGCAATTGACATTTCTGTACAAATTTTATTACTTCAATTTGTACCCATTGACTGACCACTTTTAAAAAATGACATGATAATTTTACAGACGAACGCATACACAAGTACCTTTACGTAGATAAGATACGTAAGTGAACGTTGGAGATTTAAATCTCAGGCGCAGAACGAGGACTAAAAAGAATGTCGGCTGTATCATAATAGCAAAGAACCTTTTAATTGTCAGTGAACAGAAGAATTTTGTGCTTCTGACTGACCATGTACAGTAAGCTGTGATCCACACGTTACTGCTCCTGGTGTAGATCTACGTAACAACGTAACTTATAGATTTAAAAACCAATGGACACCGCAGAATAATGTGCACCAGGGCGCAGTGAGTTGCCGATTTTATTGGCCATTTTTTATCAAAATGGGACTATGGCGCAGGGCGCATGGTCTTCCCAATCCCTGAAATTTATTGTTACTGTCTAACTATCTGACCAACTGATGTCGGATCAACTTGATTAACGGTACTCGCGTACAATGGATATACACACAATACGTTATCTGACCGTAAATACCCGGCGCGCTACCGCACAGCTGGAGATACATTACGACCTCTCTCATAAAAAAAAAAAAATATGTTTGCATTTACGTAATCGCCAAATTGTTCCCTTTGAGAAAATCTGATCGCCATACAAAGAACTTAGTCGTCAATGGCGATTTTGGCGATCGGAAACGCCAACCTAGGATGTTTACCACTATTAATAAATACACGGATGTTTACCGCATGAAATTCATGGATGTTTACCGGTAATAGCTATTAATAAATACAGGGATGTTTACCGCATTAAAAATTCATGGATGTTTACCTCATGAAAATACACGGATGTTTACCGCTATTAATAAAAGAAATAATAAAAAAAAAAAGAAAAGAAAAAGAAAAATAGCACCAAACAAAGTGCCATTTAATTGTAATGACGTCATGAAGTGACGTCAATGACCAAATATGGCAAAAATTACTGGGTATTTTGTCTTGTGTGGAAGAATTCAATGTGGTCACATGCGTTAACTGAGATAAAACAATTTTGACACAAGGATATAATGATAATCTTTCACCTGTAAATCTTTCATCATAGTTAATGCATGCGGCCATTGCTAATTTAATAGAAATATGTAGTTTTTGCATCAATTTCGCGGAATATGACCTATTTTAGTGTTTTTAAAGGGCTAAAGCTATTGATAAACGCAATGTTTACAAAAGATGCATTTGTGATTGAGTAGAGGACATTTCAAAATGTCATATCACAGTTAAAATTCTATGAAGTACAATGTTCAAACAAAATTAGGGCCAATATTGGGCTTCGTGGCCCTACCCCTTTGATGTAATATGAGTGCACTGACCCTTTATCCCAAATATTGTACATGTATTGGATTGTTGAAATCTTAGACTCGCATGCACATGTAAAATTCAATTTTCAGAATGGTTCCTGAAATGAAGTGTGTGACTATGTGTTTAAAGCATAAAGCTGGCGTAATCTCACCATACTGAATCCGTGATGAAGAGAGATAACCCCTACAAATAAACCAAAAGTTACGTTAATGGCTGAAGACAAGGAGATCATTATTGTAACTGAACTAGCCAGTCTTCTCAAGAAAAATGGTGAGTTTATTATTTACAATATCAGTAAAATGTGTCATGTTCATTAAATCCAGAGCGCCAAAAAAATTTTCTCAAGTTTTTTCAAGAAAAAAATACAACCTTTCTTTAATCGATCAATTTACCCTTTCTGATTATTAATTCCCCAAAGTCAATCTGTATAGGATAAATGGTTCTAAACAAAAATGAATAGTGAATGTAGGTACGGTACATGTATTTGAATATCTCGTACAAAGATTTAATATACATTTAATTGCTTTAAAAAATGTTAAACACAAAAATTAGTATGAGAATAGATTTTTAGCTCACCTCGACGAAGTTGAGTGAGCTTATGCTATAACCCCACGCGTCCGCGTCCGGTTAAGAAGTTTGGGGTAGCTCAGTATCTGACAAAGTACTAATGCTACAGTAACCAAACTTTCACAAGTGATTCATCTTTGGATGCTGAGGTGAACCCATGCATCAGATGCAGCATCTGACCTACATTTTCCGCTTGAGTGACTTGGTTAAGAAGTTTGGGGTAGCTCAGTATCTGACAAAGTACTAATGCTACAGTAACCAAACTGGCACAAGTGATTCATCTTTGGATGCTGAGGTGAACCCATGCATCGTATGCAGCATCTGACCTACATTTTCTGCTTGAGTGACTTGGTTAAGAAGTTTGGGGTAGCTCAGTATCTGACAAAGTACTAATGCTACAGTAACCAAACTGGCACAAGTGATTCATCTTTGGATGCTGAGGTGAACCCATGCATCGTATGCAGCATCTGACCTACATTTTCCGCTTGAGTGACTTGGTTAAAAAGTTTGGGGTAGCTCAGTATCTGACAAAGTACTAATGCTACAGTAACCAAACTGGCACAAGTGATTCATCTTTGGATGCTGAGGTGAACCCATGCATCAGATGCAGCATCTGACCTACATTTTCCGCTTGAGTGACTTGGTTAAGAAGTTTGTGGTAGCTCAGTATCTGACAAAGTACTAATGCTACAGTAACCAAACTGGCACAAGTGATTCATCTTTGGATGCTGAGGTGAACCCATGCATCGTATGCAGCATCTGACCTACATTTTCCACTTGAGTGACTTGGTTAAGAAGTTTGGGGTAGCTCAGTATCTGACAAAGTACTGATGCTACAGTAACCAAACTGGCACAAGTGATTCATCTTTGGATGCTGAGGTGAACCCATGCATCAGATGCAGCATCTGACCTACATTTTCCGCTTGAGTGACTTGGTTAAGAAGTTTGGGGTAGCTCAGTATCTGACAAAGTACTGATGCTACAGTAACCAAACTTGCACAAGTGATTCATCTTTGGGTGCTGAGGTGAACCCATGCATCGTATGCAGCATCTGACCTACATTTTCCACTTGAGTGACTTGGTTAAGAAGTTTGGGGTAGCTCAGTATCTGACAAAGTACTGATGCTACAGTAACCAAACTGGCACAAGTGATTCATCTTTGGATGCTGAGGTGAACCCATGCATCAGATGCAGCATCTGACCTACATTTTCCGCTTGAGTGACTTGGTTAAGAAGTTTGGGGTAGCTCAGTATCTGACAAAGTACTGATGCTACAGTAACCAAACTTGCACAAGTGATTCATCTTTGGATGCTGAGGTGAACCCATGCATCGGATGCAGCATCTGACCTATATTTTCCGCTTGAGTGACTTGGTTAAGAAGTTTGGGGTAGCTCAGTATCTGACAAAGTACTGATGCTACAGTAACCAAACTTGCACAAGTGATTCATCTTTGGATGCTGAGATGGACCTATGCATCGGATGCAGCATCTGACCTACTTTTTCCACTTGAGTAATTTCGCTTTTAAAAGCCAATATTGAGCAAAGTATAAGTGCTACATGTACCAAACTTGCATATTGGATGTATCTTTGATCAAACTTTCATAAAATGACCTTGACCTACTTTTTCTGCTTGAGTGATTTTGCCTTTAAAAGCCAATATTGAGCAAAGTATAAGTGCTAGATATTCCAAACTTGCATATTAGATGTATCTTTGATCAAACTTTCATAAAATGACCTCGACCTACTTTTTCCGCTTGAGTGATTTTGCCTTTAAAAGCCAATATTGAGCAAAGTATAAGTGATACATGTACCAAACTTGCATATTGGATGTATCTTTGATCAATCTTTCATAAAATGACCTTGACCCACTTTTTCCGCTTGAGTGATTTTGCTCTATAAAGCCAATATCGAGCAAAGTATAACTGCTACATGTACCAAACTTGCATATTGGATGTATCTTTGATCAAACTTTCATAAAATGACCTTGACCTACTTTTTCTGCTTGAGTGGTTTTGCCTTTAAAAGCCAATATACATGTACTTAGAAATATGTTTGAATTGAATTTTGCTGTCACGAGGTGAGCTTCGTAATCTGTGATTACCTATGTTTAAAAAGTGCTAGAATGTACTGAAATGACCATTATATGTTTATGCGATATCTTTTTCAGGAGATAAAATTTTAAGCGGAGAAAGCAAGTTGACATTGACTACCCAATCGCTATCGTGTATGAACATAGCGTTTCGTCGTTATAGCGACACCTCTGGGAATAATTGGGATGTGCCGCATCAGAGACGAGATGCACGTAGGAGACACGTACAACAAGAGTGGAGAACGAATGTACAATATGTACATGACTTCATTGTCAAGGCAATATCACTCAAAGTAAGTACAATGTACATGTATGGTTTTGTACTCTGGTAGTATCATGCTCATGAGAAATAATCAAAGTGATAAAATATTCAACATTTTATTTAAAATTTGACCAGCAGATCAATATAACATAAAAAATGCTTAAAATATGTACATCAATATGTACATTAAGACAATCACCGAAATCAACAAGCTTTCATGGAGCTGTTGCCACGGGTGTTGCATGCTATCAGGAGATGCTGACTTTCCCCGGGCTGATGGTTTCACTGTGGAATGTTATTCATTCCGAGGTTCACAACCATTCAAATGGGAATTCTGATTATTTTGGCTTGCATTCTCGACTTTGAGATTGATTAACTGATGGGTACTGCTTTGATGTTTGTTTTTATCAATGAAACATTGAAAGGATGACTTTCATTTTCATGTACTTAGAAAAACAAAAATTGAAAAAAAAAAAGACTCATTTCTTTCATATTTCTCTAACAGACAATTTACTAATTTTAGTTTTGATTTAAAAATGTCTGAGAAGCTATTCCATTGTTCAAGTAAGAAAGAAAAAGAGTGCAAAAAGTTCCAACCTCAGATATTTTTCATCCTTTTATCATCCAGTTTAAGTTTTGGCGTGTAATCTATTGACAATGTACATGTAAATGTAAGTTCAAAACGATTTCAGGTTACACATGGATCCCATACCATGCAGGGTCCAATACTTATCTCTAGATTCCGCAGTCTCCGAGAGCTTGAATTACGGAAGATTCCGATGCACATGTTAGAGGGCCTTCATAGACTGAGGGGACAGCTAAAAGTCATAGTGGCAGGAAGATGTCTACAGAATATACAGGTATGTTAAACGTCTTTAAATTCAGTAGCATCATTTAAAACCTGATAAATTTACAGCATGGACCAGACATGCACGTTTCGGGTACTAAACCCTTGTCAGTGATCCTCAGTCTAAACAATGTGAAATGGCCAAAAAGTATGAAAATAATTGTGTCCAAAAATGTACCAAAAGACGTAGCAGAATTGGTGGGATATGATGCTACAGGACCCACGTTTTAGAAATTCCACGAAATTTTGTAACTGAAAATGTCAAATGCGTTGAAGAGACAGACGATCAACCAAAGTTGATCGAACTTGGCTACATGTGCCCTCGGGGACTCTTGGTCCACCAGCAGTGACACTCACCAAGTAGTTCAAATGTTAAACGTCTTTATGTGTATTAACTGATACAAAGAGAGCTGGAACTATGTACATGTAAGATTCCCATACATGTGTCAGAGGGTCCACAGAGACAGCTGCACACCGTCTTTTATTCGCAAAGCGTTTATTTTTGCAAGGTCCTTCGATTCGCAAATTTAAAATGCCGCGAATTAGTCTGAACACGTGTAGTAAGATACATTTGTACATACATCTGATGTCGTGAAAATAGAACAGCGGAACCAGTCACCTGAGCCATGTTTGCAGACTTAAAGACCGTGAATAAAAGATGATTTACAGTAGTTTCTGGATGATGTCTACAGATAAAGATACAAGTAATACAGAGGTTTGGAAGGCTCAAAATGTATTTGTACCTAACACCCTCTGCAGGAAGGGGTAATATACATGTACCCCCTTCCACACCATCTCCTCCAACATCTACCCCATGGCCCTTTGCCCCTCAAAAAGAGGCTCCACTCTCTGGCAATAGACCTTCTGTATTGACCCCTGAAATATTAAGATGTTTTAATGACATATATTTCAGTATATATTTCAGTTAAAGATGTTCATCTAGGTCTACCAAATGTTTTGATAATTATTGAAACTAATTTTCATTCATAATGCCTGTTTTAAGACTTTTACTTCTTTCAAAATCAGATTTCAATCATTGTGACTGTAACTTCATATATATTTTGGAAGTATTTGCTGAATTTTATTTTTACTTCAGGATTTGTTGGAGACATGCGGAGGTGACCAGAGTTCACCTATGTCCTGGCCTAACCTAACAGCATTATACCTAAGTTATAATGACATCATACGCCTTGATCCATCACTGGTAAGAAATTCAGTCACTGTGGTAAATTATCGAAAAAGGAAATTTTGTATGGAAGCCAGAATTTGAGTGCAAGGGTTTAAAAGTGCCTGACTAAGCAATGCTGATTTTGTGCAGGTCAAATAAAAGAGAGTATTGTTCCAAGTGACATCATTTTTGGATATACATGTACATAGCAAGTATGTTACAGTATTTCTTTAATCAAATGTTAAATGTCTTCAAATTCATAGCATCATTTAAGAACAGATAAATTTGCAGCATGGACCAGATTGCACTTTTTGTGTACTTAACCCTCGCCAGTAATCCTAAATCCAAACAATGTAATATGGCAAAAGACTCTGAAAGACATGTAAAAAAAAAACAACGAAAGACGTAGCAGGATTGGTGGGATATAATGCTACAGGACCCACTTTTCAGAAATTTCGAGAAAATTTTATGAACAGAAATTTAATCAACTCATGTTTGATTATTGAATCATGCTATCTAATGTATGCTGTTATACTTGCTATATGTATGTACACACCAAACTCAGAATTAGTAATAATCCATAAATCAAAATATTTTCTCTATTTAATTAAACATAAAAGGATTGATTACAATTTCATTCTGTAATAATCTAAAAAGTATTAAAATTTTAGATGTGCTTACTGCTCCTTTCTTAACAATTATTTTTGTCAGTGTAAAATTTGATTTTGCAATGAAAAAACCCTTGAAATTTTTTTTCAGCGATTAGCACCAAACCTTGAAGTGTTAGACCTCAGTCACAACAGCATACAAAAAGTAGAAAATTACTTAGAGGTGAGTTGTATCTGCCTGTTTGATTGGTCAGTTGTTCAATATGATACATTTATAAGACTCAGATGTGTCTGTCTTTTTGATTGGTTGCCTCTTTGGTGCAATGTACATGTAATACTGAAATGTCTGTATAATTGATTGGTTGGTTCATAAGTACAATGTACATGTCATGTGTATTTATAGTGATGAATATAGAAATTTAGTGTTACTCATTTTACAAAACCTTTTAATTATGAGATCACCGGCAAATACTTATCTTACGAAAATTCCAACAAGGCCTATGCATGGACAGTAACTTTGCAAGAGATCAATCCCTCAGAATTACCAAAATACATTTAAAAAGGAAAATGTGAGAAACAAAACTTAATTTACAGTAAATACAGGCATCTAATTATGAGATATGATAGTTTGATCTTGACATTTTTATTTTACAGTACCTGACACAGCTATGTAGGATAAACCTCGGCTATAATTTCCTGGACACCATTCCCGTCTTTGCTTTGTCAGCCAGATCTAAGCTACAAACCCTCATCATTAGAAATAACAACTTGGACAATATTGAAGGTAAGATTGTAGAGTGGTTCAAAAAAGAAAAAAAAGGTCAAGGTCATCGTCGCCTTCAAGATCAAGTTCTCTCAAGCTTCAAACCCTTATCATTAGATATAACTTTGGCATTGTGAAAGGTGATTTAGATAAGAGTGATAAAAAAAACGTAGAAAATGTTCAAGGTCTCCTTTAATATAAAGGCCATCTTCAAGGTCAAGGTCATGCATTCAGAGTAATAAGTTACAGTAGACCACAACTGTGATTGTTAAATCTTAAAGGGATAACTCTCTCTTGATTGATATGTTTATGGTATACATGGACAAAGATGAAAGACATGTACATGGAGATTATAAGACTCTTTCATGGTCTTCTATGAAAGATACATCGGTTCCACCTGAGGGGTCTCAAAATCATGTAAAACCCGAGGCTTGCCGAGGGTTTTCAAAATTTTGGGACCCCGAGGGTGGAAACGATGTATCTTTCATAGAAGAACATGAAAGAGTATTTTTCTCTCATATCTAAAGGTCAAAAACAAAACTGAAAGAAAAGGGACGAAACTTGAAAAATGTCAAGTTGATTTATTCGCGTAAATTTGGCGATATTCGAATTCAGCGCCCCCGAAATTGGTTTATTCTAGTATAAAAATAAACTACGAATATTAGGCTTTTCAAAATAAAACGCAAGAGTACATTGAAAAACGATCTTAAAATCGATGTTTTATTGCGACGTCGCCACTGGCTTGTTTGTTTTGCGGGCTGAAATCATGACGTCACAATAGCGTAAACAATAGAAACAGAAGCGTCACGTGATATGTGATACAGAAGTAGCTCACGTAGCTGTATTTCATGGGCCTACTCTGAAACACATACGCGGGTATGAGAGAAAAACATATGGATCTTGGAGACATTTGGTCATTCTTCAAATAAAAATCTTTACTCTTGTTGAAATCTTGTGTCAAACACTTGTTTCAATAAAATCAAATATTCATACTTTATTTCATATTTGCAATTACATGTACAATTAAAGATGTTTATGTAATTTAGTGACTTTTTACAATTTCAGGCTTCTCAGAGTTGGTGAATTTAGAAGAGGTAGATGTATCAGAGAACTGTCTATGTGACCATGTATGTTTAGAACCCCTGTCAGCCTTACATAAACTCAAAATGGTGAGGAAAAATTAGAAAAAATGAGTTTTAATTATGATAATAATATGGAAATTTTCCAACTCTTTATCTTCTTGAAGAAAATTCTAAACCACTTTTCATGCATCAGACACGTGTTTCGGATGTTTAATCCTCATCAGCCAAAGTGATTTTCAGACACGGCAAAAATTCGATTCAGTAGCGCCCTCTGGTTTTATTAATTTATGATGATTTCAATTATGATAAGTCGTATTTCACAGGTGACAAGATTCTGTCATTGGTATCAAAGCTTGGACCTCATTTACATTGTTACCTTGTTCTTTGGCATTTGAAAGTATGTTGAAAAACTTAAGCTACATGTTTATTTCTTTTATGCCATCTTGCAGCATCAGCATTTCACAAACATGTACTCTCCTATATAAGTATTTCTACACAAAAATTCCTTAAGTTTGCTAGAGCAAGTACAAATTAGAGTTACATGTACATGTATTTGAAATAATTACTGAGGTATGTATGTATACTTACATGTAAATCTTTGATGTTTGACCTTCATTTTACAGCTTGGACTGCAGGGAAATCCCCTGGCTTTTCATAAAAGTCACAGGTCTCTGACATTGTCATACCTCTCTGACTTAGCATGTAGGACAGGGGTGAGTATAAATTCTAATTACCTACATTTGTAACGTGCATTTTTTGCCAATACCCTGTCAGCTTATGTAAAGCACACACTTTGTAACATCTAAATCACATGTCTCAAACGTTCATTATTTTGCGTGTGTTTAATAAAAACTGACAGGGTGTCAGTGAATCCCTTGTAAGAAATATCCCATATTCAGGGCTGATGCTTCGCAGTAAAACTCAATTTCTGACTGGATGTTTTGCCAATACCATATCAGCTTTTATAAAACACATGCAAGGTAACCCCTAAATTTCAAGCCTCTCACATATATTATTTTACTGGGTTTTTAGAGTAATATTTTTGGCCATTATACATGTAAATCTACAATTCTAATATGACTTGCAATTTTCTCCCTATAGAGCTCGCCCGTGGTCTATTCTCAAACATATTCATGGTCAGATAAGTCATGCCTTCTCACATGCGTACTCTCACGCACTCACACACATACACTACTTACCGTCTATCATGGTTATATTCAGAATATAAATGTATTAGAAAAGAAATAACAACTAGATAGCCATGGGTTATTATCCAGTAATTCCCCTCGTCGCATGAACTAATCAAATTATTGTCTCGCTGCTTCGTGGGAATTACTGGTCAATAAACCACGGCTAGCTAGTTGTTATTTCTTAATCACTTTACCTAGAAGAAATTTTCTTATTATAATTAATGTTTTTCTTTTTCTTAAGTTGATACTGGATGGGAAGAAAGTATCCTCAGCAGAAGTTACAGTAAGTGTATAATTGTAAATGTTTGTAACAGTAACTTGTTAGAGCAGGTATCAGTAACTCATCATAACATGTAACAGTAACTTGATAGAGCAGGTATCAGTAACTCATCATAACATGTAACAGTAACTTGATAGAGCATGTATCAGTAACTCATCATAACATGTAATAGAAACTTGATAGAGCAGGTATCAGTAACTCATCATAACATGCAACAGTAACTTGATAGAGCAGGTATCAGTAACTCATCATAACATGTAACAGTAACTTGATAGAGCAGGCATTAGTAACTCATCATAACATGTAACAGTAACTTGATAGAGCAGGTATCAGTTACTGATCATAGCATGTAACAGTAACTTGATAGAGCAGGTATCAGTAATTGATCATAACATGTAACAGTAACTTGATAGAGCAGGTATCAGTAACTCATCATAACATGTAACAGTAACTTGATAGAGCAGGCATTAGTAACTCATCATAACATGTAACAGTAACTTGATAGAGCAGGTATCAGTAGCTCATCATAACATGTAACAGTAAATAATATATGATGCATGTTATATTTAATTATAACATGTAACAGTATCTGGCTAGAATATTAAGTAATTAACTCATAACATGTATATCAGCATCTCATATTTGAAATAGAATTTCCATAGGCCAAAAGTTCCTTAAGATAAAGAGATAAAGAGGTAAGATAGAAATTAATATTTTTATTAATATTTATAACAGACTGGTCTGTCGTTGAGTGCTTCAAGTTCACGGAGGTCATCTATAACGTCACAATCGGTTCCAAGGTCACCGCAGTTAGCTGTCAGTACGATCTCCAGTACTTACAGGTACAGTTTTACTTTTAATGTTCATGTGTTTGTCAAACTTTATATTCTTACTCTTTAGCCAAAGGAGAAAGAGGAGAGTAACTCCCTTAATTTTCTCAGACATACAATGTACATGTAACACTGTTTCTGACTCTTCTGATTGCAAGAAACAAAGTGTTAATTTTAAGACTTCACATTTTATATGATCTCAAATGATTTTCCATTTCAAACAGTATTTATGAAACAAATTGTGTGAATTTTACATCCCCGAGCCTTGGCGAGGGGATTAAAATCACACAACGAGTTTCATAAATACCGTATGGAATAGAAACATCATTTGAGATTCTTTTTATCACATGAAATATGGTGTAAATAAAGGTCAAAATGTTCTAATTTTGACTTCATTTCTTGCAAATAACGCGCCCACGTTGCCATTTCCATTTTCTGGAAACACTTCATCCAATGACCTTGCTGCCAAAGTGATATGTAACTCGTTATCATAACATCTATTATGTTTATGAAATGGCTTTATCTAACTACATGTACATGTATATGAAGGGTGTGTCATATGATAAAAAAAGACTGGAACCTTGGTCAAATATCAAAATTACATTGTGATGCATTGAATTTTCAAACAATTTTGGCACCATTAGAAGGATCAATTTCGAGTGTATTTTATTTTTAAATTATTAGTCGAGAAATCTGCTCTTAAGGATAGAAATTTGTTTAATTTTAAATGAGATTTTTTTATGTCTCCCCCCCAACGGGGAGGAGACATATTGGTTTTACCTTCTTCGTCCGTCTGTCTGTCTGTCCGTCTGTCCGTCTGTCACACATTGTGTCCGGGCTTTATCTCCTGAACCGTTTGCCCGATCACTTTCATATTTTAGTATGTTGTTGCTTATGACCCGAAGGTTTCACATCACCTTGACCCAAGGTCATGTGACCAAGGTCAAGGTCACTTAGTGCATTTTTAATGAAATTATGCATACATTCCTGTCCGGGCTATATCTCTTGAACTGTTTGCCGGATCACTTTCATATTTTAGTACAGTCAAACCTGTCTTAAAGTGACCCTCTTTTTAGCGACTTCCTGCTTTATGTGACCTTTTTTATTCCTCCCGAGCAATTTTCCTATCAAGTTAACCTGTATATAGCGACAACCTGTCTAACGCGACAACGACCGTGATTTTTCTGTCCCGTACCGAATTCCGAAACTGTATATTACGTTTATTAGTGTTGCAAAGGACCCAAACAATGTGCTATGTTGCATTAAATATCTTTATCAGTGTCTTTCATAATTAAATTTTCTGTGAAAATTAAAATCTAATGTGATTTGATATGTACAATACGATTAATCGATGAATATACGAATTGATATATGCAGTGATTCATTGCTCTTATACTACGGACATTTTGTAGGATCAGGTTGAACCTGTATTCAGTGACCACCTGTCTTATGTGACCTATTTTCTGTCGGCCCTTGCAATGTCACATAAGACAGGTTTGACTGTATGTTGTTGCTTATGACCCGAAGGTTTCACATCACCTTGACCCAAGGTCATGTGACCAAGGTCGAGGTCACTTAGTGCATTTTTAATGAAATTATGAATACATTCCTGTCCGGGCTATATCTCTTGAACCGTTTGCCGGATCACTTTCATATTTTAGTATGTTGTTGCTTATGACCCGAAGGTTTCACATCACCTTGACCCAATGTCATGTGACCAAGGTCAAGGTCACTTAGTGCATTTTTAATGAAATTATGCATACATTCATGTCCAGGCTAGATCTCTTGAACTGTTTGCCGGATCACTTTCATATTTTAGTATGTTGTTGCTTATGACCCGAAGGTTTTGCATCACTTTGACCCAAGGTCATGTGACCAAGGTCAAGGTCACTTAGTGCATGTTTAAAGAAATTATGAATACATTCCTGTCCGGGCTATATCTCTTGAACCGTTTGCCGGATCACTTTCATATTTTAGTATGTTTTTGCTTATGACCCAAAGATTTCACATCACCTTCACCCAAGGTCATGTGACCAAAGTCAAGGTCACTTAGTGCATTTTTAATGAAATTATGCATACATTCATGTCCAGGCTATATCTCTTGAACCGTTTGCCAGATCACTTTCATATTTTAGTATGTTGTTGCTTATGACCCGAAGGTTTCACATCACCTTGACCCAAGGTCATGTGACCAAGGTCAAGGTCATGTAGTACAATTTTAATGAAATTGTATTTGCATTCCTGTTCGAGCTATATCTCTTGAACCGTTTGCACGATCGCTTTATATTTTAGTATGTTGTTGCTTATGACCCGAAGGTTTCACATCACGTTGACTCAAGATCATGTGACCAAGGTCAAGGTCAATTAGTATACATGTATTTTAAATGAAATTGTATTTGTTATGTGTATTACATGTATGTCCAGGCTTAATCTTTTGAACTGTAATCGGATCATTTGATATTTTAGTATGATGGTCCTTGATTCAAGGTCATATTACTAAGGTCAAGGTCAAATATTACATTTTTTAATGAAATTGTAAATACTATTGAGTCTGGACTGTATCTGTGGAATCGTATACTGGATCGCTCTGATACTTTAGAATGCTGTTGCTCAGGATTGGAAGGTTTCTTATCATCTTGACCCAAGGTCATGTGCCCAAGGTCAAGATCATTTAGTTCTTTTTAATGAAATTGTACGTACTAATCTTGTCTGGGCTATATCTGCTGAACCCTTCTTACAATTGTTTTCATATTAATTTTTTAATACGTTGTTTCTCAGGACTAAATGTTTCTTATCACATTGTCCCAAGGTTATATGATTAAGGTCACTTCTTACTTTGGTAATGAAATTGTATATGCTAATCATGTCCAGGCTGAAATTGTTATGCTTATCATGTTAAGGCTTTATATTTTGAATCGTGTATCCAATCACTTATTCAGTTTTTTGTTGTGCATGATCCATACAATGTATTTTTCAGATCACCTATATCCAAGGTCATGTGATCAAAGTCAATTTCATTAAATATGAAATTGTATATGCTAATCATGTTTGGGCTTTACCTCAAACAATACAATGAATCACTTTCATGTTTGAGTATGATGTTGCCCATGACTCAAAGGTTTCACATCATCTTGGCCCAAGGTCAAAGAAACTTAGAGGGAGGGGGGAGACATCTGTTTTTTTCTGAAAAACATTTGATTTAATTTTTCTTGATTGCCAGGCCCATTTTCATGTAATTATTTTTGTGGATGTAACACAAAACATTCTCAAAATAGCTTTAAGCAGCTTTAATTTGTATTATTTCAGCTTTGCCGAATCGGATAATATTGCCACATCAGTCAAGGTCGGGTCACCATCAAAGCGAAAGGTCAAGAAGAAGAGGGGAAGGTCAAGGTCACGACAGGTAGACGATGTAGACAGTGGTTTGTGTCAGTCATATAACTCGGCAACTGACGTATCACCGGAATCATCAAGAGGTTCGTCATTAAGTCCTCTTTAAGAAATGAGTATTTCTTGGACGTGTTCATAGCTTTTATACACCAATCAGCTGCTTCCAAATGTGTTTTCTTGGAAGTGTAAAGTCACAAACTTGTAAATGTTCTTCATTCTTAATACATGTACATGTATATGCATTATCAGAAAAATCCAGTTCTTTGAAATAATGCAAAATTAATTAGCTGTAGATTTTATGGTTATTAACTTTTCATTTGTTGGTCAGCTCTTCTTGCATGTTATTCCTGAATATTTATCATAACCTTTGTCTTATTTTGATCATACCTGTGTTGCAGTAAATGCATATACATGTACATACTGTAAAGGTTATTATTATACCTTCCGCAAACGAAGTTTGGGGGGGTATATAGGAAACACCCTGTCAATCTGTCTGTCTGTCCGTCTGTCCATCCGTCTGGTAAAGAAGTTCTTAAAGCAGATAACTCTTTAAGTATAAGTGATAGGGCTTTCATATTTCATACATGCATTCACCATAATAAGTACTACATTTTGATACCAAGACATTTGACCTAGTGACCTTGACTTTGAACTTTGACCTTGTATATATATATATATATATAGATTCCAATATCATACATGAATCCGTGTAGAGATAAACGTCTCGCCGGGGGTATAATTCGTCACTTTAGGGCAGTTCTAGTTTGCTCTGGGGTAAAATTTTGCAATTATAACATAAGGAAGTTCTTTATGGGGGAAATCTTTGCCGTCTTTGTAAGAATACACCAGGGGGAAATTTTCGTGAAGTCCTTTGATTCGGGAAATGCACGAAAATTTCTATGTTTACAGTAGTCCAACTTTTTTTCTTAACATTAACAGTTCCATCCCCTGAGAGAGTAGTTGAAGGTCAAGCTTCCATAAGGTCAACCAAAGAGGAAATAGAGGTCATCAGGGATCACTATGGGGTCAACTGGTTACAGGTCATTGCAAACAGGAACAGCACAGATAGATTATCCAATGAGAGCTCATCCCCTAAAGCTTCCCCGAAAAATGTCAGTGAGATCACCACGGCTGTTGTACACAATATAACCAATAAAACAGAGGATGACCTGTATCTGAATGAAAGTGAGGCTGGTATCCATGGTAACAGTGCCAATGGCAGCCATGATACGGAGGATGACATAGTGGTTCTGAAGGAACCAGAAAAAGGTATAGTAGGAGAATGTTTTTATTTGTATTTCTCATAGAAAAGTAGGATTAAGAATATTTTATTTCTTGAGTAGAAATGTAATATGTTAGAATACTGTCGATGTTCATACATGTAGTTAAAGCTTCCAAAATTTCGAGCTCAAGGTATCAAACATATTTTTTGAATCATCAAGATAACTCAACTGTATTGAAAGTAAATAGTATTGCATTGGTATATTATATGTGACTGTGATATGTGGAATTGTACATCCACAGTGTAATGGTGTGGATATTATAAGAGTTTGCTTGTCCATCATTCCATCCACCAAATGTTCTACCCTTCTATCATTCCTTCCAATGAGGATTATCTCAACAGCACTCACCATAGAGCACAAAATTGAGCATCGATGGATCCCTAGCAAGCTAAAGGTGGGACCAGGTGCCCGGGGGGAGTAAGCATACCCTGTTGGCTAGCCGCACCCACCGTCCAACTTTCAGTTTCCAGATGAAAAACCTTGAGCCTATTTCAATTGAAATCTGGCAATATCGCTACTGATTATTAGGGGTGAAAAGTCAGAAGGTCAAAGTTGAAACCTCCCAATATTAAAATACATGTACATGTATGTCCTTAGATAGAGGAATAGACCAGGGTTTTAATAAGATTTAACAGAGGTGGCCATTAGGAAATTTGAGGGGGATCTTTTGAGAACTTCTTTTTAGAAAATAAACAAAGAAGATTTGATTCGGAGATTTCTGCCATTTGAGTAAGCAACATTTTGCCGGATGTTACCCCTTATTGCTCTGAATAAGATTAAGGGAAATTCAGTTAAGATTTTATTTACTTAGAACTGGGAAGGGGTTCTTTTATGGTACTGAAGATCATATGTTTTTTTTCTAGTTGATAACAAAGATCCTACCATACCAGCCAGTACATCTGGGGAGTTTTACGGTGTGTTATCTCCTGGCAGTGATAATTCTGAAAGGAGCTTCCATAGAATGCACAGCTCTAAAGGAGCTGAATGGGAGAGAACTTCTGAGGAACAAGAGCTCTTCTATGGTAAGTACAGTCACTATATCCAATTTCCCCCACTCATTGAGGATTGAGGAAATATGCTATAGTGTATTCAAGGTCTTTGTCCATGTAGTAAACTAAGTCTTTAAGGTATTCTTACCAAGAAATGAGCTGGTACAATGTACATGTATATTCCATGTACCAGAGAGTTAACATGTATAAAAGTTTTAATTACATAGTTTGCCTTAGAAAAAAGACATAATGATTTTTTTCAACCTGTGGAGTCTTTAAGGATCCCGCACCCAAATAGAGTACTTCCGGTTAAAATTTATGCACATTTTTCATTATTTCCCGACAAATGCCGATGATTTCATAATCAGGAATCTTCGGGGTGACAGAGTAGATCATTGTGTGAGACATGTAATCCCTAATTTTAGCTGGAATAGTATGTATAGCATTCTTTTTGAAGAGACCAAAAATTCTTATTTCTGGTATTTATTATTGAAAATGCATTAGGGGTTGAATACCTTAATGATTTTCAATCCAAGGTTTACAAAGGATTTACGCTATTGTGAAATCCCCATGTTGGAGCCAATGTATCTTTCATAGTAAAGTATGAATTAGAATTTTATCTCTTACACATGAGAATTGTGAATACAAAACTGGATAAATATCAAGGTGATCAATTTGGGAAAAAAATTAGATTTCGATTTTGTAAGCTTTTATCACTGTGATAACAGAATTCAGCACATCTGAAAAAGGGTATTTTTAGAGCTTTTACTTTTGTTTAGTTTTGATTTTAATTACATGTACATGTCCTTGAATTTCTTATTTCTTAATGTAAGGTTATGAGAATAAATTGATTGATTGATTGATTCATTCATTCATTCATTCAAGGAGCTGAGAGTGAGCCTCTGATCGTAATGCTACTCAACGAAGATCTACGACAGCTGTTTGTGTCAACCAATCAACGGTATCTTATAGAGAAGGATTACGAGGGTCGTGTGATAGAGATGCTGGACTTGAAGTGCCTCCTGGTGTGTAATCGCAAGCAGGAGGAGATAATTCATGCAAACTTAGCGGACGGAACATGGTTGCCGGTTATACGACTGAAGTTTGATTATGTTAAGAAGGACAGGAGAGAGAGGGTCTATGTGATGGAATCTAGTCAATGTGCTGATGTACGTTATCATATTTGTTTAATGAAATCAATTTAGATATTTTTTTCTCCCATATTCACAGAGTTCTCCTCACAAAATATGCAAAACGGCAAATCGTTCATCTACTCTGGGGTGGATGATAAGCTACACGTGTGGGCATTAACTACAGTATGATGTCATAAAAGACTGACACATTAAGTTGCTTTAGGCAGGTCCAAAATATGACAGAAATGTGTATGATAGTTACTATTTTAGACTGTTTCAGACATAGGGAGAAAAAATAATCAATGACCATGTGTAATGATTGGCTAGGAAATCCAACCCTAATGTCCGTTATTTGCTGTTGTCGATGACTTGGCAAAGCCTTGTCATGGTACAAGCAAATCCCGAACACTTTGGTTGGATTTCCTTGTCAATGATTGCGCTCAGTGGTAGATTCTACTATTCATTTTGCATGCAACACAAGGGGGACATATAGGGATCACTTTGTCGGTGTCTATCAATCCATCTCTATTGAGTCTTTGCGCAATACAGAGTTATTTTCCCTTACAGACGGTATCTGACGTAAAACCATTGTGACGTCATGAAAATTGTATGGTAACGTCGATTTTACACAGTCGTTTCCCACACTTTCAGGACTGTTTCCATAGAATTTGATGACGTCACAATCAGTCTACGTCAGATTCCGTCTCAAATGGGAAGTAACTCTGGTTTTCGAAAATAGCCAATAGAAGTCTTACTTTCACATTAATGATGATAACTTGTGTATCATTCTAAATGTACCATTAAACTTGCAAGATAATCTAGAATGATGAGAGTAAATGCCAAATGTGTCAAGGTCACCTCTAAGGTCAAGGCCGCAAATTGAGACCTGACTTGTAATACAAGGGAAATACATCTACATGTATACCAGAATGTCTCAATTTACATGTATCTGAGCCTTGCAAATTGGTTGAGTTCGGAGATTTTGCTTGATGGCTTAAGTTTTTATCTCCAACATGGAAAATTGTCATTTGATTGTACAATGCTCATTTGTTAACTGTACAGCATGATTTATAACCAAGATTTTAAACAAACTGATTATCAGTGATGAAATTCTTCCACGGACATGCAGATTTCCACCTTTTAATATAACATGACTGTAATGTGAATTATTCAAATTTCCCATAAAATACTTGTTTCTCTTCCTTTTCATTGCCAATCTCTGGTCATTATATTACTTTATTTTTCTTACTGACAGGATTTTGAAGAGCTGATTTCTCCGTTTCTTCAAGTGCGGGAATTGGAGGATAGAATGAAAGGCATGTTACAGGTGGGTCTGATTTACAGCACTTTGTCTTGTAAAACACTTTGAATGAGTTGAAATTACTGGAAATGATTCATTCATTTCAAAGATAATGTGAAAATTCCTTACACAGCCAATTGTGTCTCATATGAAAATTAAGTAAAATTTACATGAACTTTACATAAAAGTTCATATGAAATTTATGTGAATCGAGCATGAACATGAAATTTTTCACATGAAATTCATGTAAAGTTTTTAAAAGGAATTGCATGTAAAGTCCATTTTGCTTGAAGGTAACAAAGAAAATTTCATGTAAAATTCATGTGAAGTAAATTTTTGTGAAATTCATGTGAATTTTTTTTCACATAAATTTTATGTAAAATTTATACAAATTTCACATGAACTTTCATGATGCTCATTCATATGAATTTCATGTGAGGCACAATTGGCTGTATACAAAGCAAAATTATAGTAGTCAACTTATTATGTAAAGTGTACAGTTGTATGTATTTTACAAGTTCCCTTTGATAATATGCGAATGCACGTGACAGTCATTTTTCACTACATTTTTCACTCCATTAACATGTATGTGTATGCTATTTATATTCCAGTGCCTAAAATGTTCAGCACAGTTTACCAAAGATAAAGCCATACAGAAACCAAAGATTACCCAGACGTCTGTGTACGAGCCTAATTCAGGTTAGTTTACATACATGTACTTAACATGTACATGTATCTGTGCCTCTAAGGGGTCAAGCAATTAAGGGGGGTGAGGAAGAAACAAACAAAAAAATCAGCTTCAAGATTTTTTGAAGAAAAACAAAATCGGCCAACAGGGAAAAAAAATGCAGATCATGCAACCATTATTTGATTAAAAAAAGTATCCAGCACTGAAAAATGCTGAAGTACGTGTAATAATATGGCTGCCCTGAAGATCCTAAACCTCTCTTTTTGAGGACATAGAAAATAATTATGTTGAAGTGATAAATGACATGTAATTAAATGAAATCATGGAACTTTTTAGCTAAAATTTTGTAATGTAGTATTAATTAGTCATAATGTACATGTATTTATTTGTCTGCAGATGCTGAAAAGTACAGTTGCCCCAAGTGTTCAAGTGACATGGTGCTAGAGTTGGATATCCAACAGAAGCCAGATTCCCGTCAGTGTACCCCTGTAGGCTCGCTACCCAAACCACTCATAGATATAGGGCACTATTCTCCTACACAGCTGGCAAGGTTTGAAATTATACTAGTTTCTCACCCATGTTTATATGAAAAAAGGACAGTAACATATTCGGAATAAACTTTGAGTCAATGGCAACTGATTGAATAATATAATGTACTAGTATCTACAATATACATGTACACAGCCAATTGTGCCTCACATGAAATTCATATGAAATGAGCATCATGTAAATTTCACATGAAAGTTCATGTGAAATTCATATAAATTTCATATAAGATTTATGTGAAAAAAGTTTTTACATGAATTTCACATAAATTTCCTTCACATGAATTATGTCTCCCCCCCCAACGGGGAGGAGACATATTGGTTTTGCCTTCGTCGTCCGTCCGTCTGTCCGTCTGTCACACATCGTGTCCGGGCTATATCTCCTGAACCGTTTGCCCAATCACTTTCATATTTTAGTATGTTGTTGCTTATGACCCGAAGGTTTCACATCACCTTGACCTAAGGTCATGTGACCAAGGTCAAGGTCACTTAGTGCATTTTTAATGAAATTATGCATACATTCCTGTCCGGGCTATATCTCTTGAACCGTTTGCCGGATCACTTTCATATTTTAGTATGTTTTTGCTTATGACCCGAAGGTTTCACATCACCTTGACCCAAGGTCATGTGACCAAAGTCAAGGTCACTTAGTGCATTTTTAATGAAATTATGCATACATTCCTGTCCGGGCTTTATCTCTTGAACCCTTAGCCGGATCACTTTCATATTTTAGTATGTTGTTGCTTATGACCCGAAGGTTTCACATCACCTTGACCCAAGGTCATGTGACCAAGGTCAAGGTCACTTTGTGCATTTTTAATGAAACTGTACATACATTCCAGTCCGTGCTATATCCCTTGAACCGTTTGCCGGATGACTTTCATATTTTAGTATGTTGTTGCTTATAACCCAAAGGTTTCACATCACCATGACCCAAGGTCATGTGACCAAGGTCACTACGTGCATTTTTAATGAAATTATGCATACATTCCTGTACGAGCTATACCTCTTGAACCATTTGCTGGATCACTTTCATATCTAAGTATGTTGTTGCTTATGACCCGTAGGTTTCACATCACCTTGACCCAAGGTCATGTGACCAAGGTCAAGGTCACTTAGTGCATTTTTAATGATATTCTTGTCCGGGCTATATCTCTTGAACTGTTTGCCGGATCACTTTCATATTTAGCTCACCTCGACGAAGTTGAGTGAGCTTATGCTATAACCCCACGCGTCCGCATCCGCGTCCGCGTCCGGTTAAGAAGTTTGGGGTAGCTCAGTATCTGACAAAGTACTGATGCTACAGTAACCAAACTTGCACAAGTGATTCATCTTTGGATGCTGAGGTGAACCCATGCATCGGATGCAGCATCTGACCTATATTTTCTGCTTGAGTGACTTGGTTAAGAAGTTTGGGGTAGCTCAGAATCTGACAAAGTACTAATGCTACAGTAACCAAACTGGCACAAGTGATTCATCTTTGGATGCTGAGGTGAACCCATGCATCGTAAGCAGCATCTGACCTACATTTTCCGCTTGAGTGACTTGGTTAAGAAGTTTGGGGTAGCTCAGTATCTGACAAAGTACTAATGCTACAGTAACCAAACTGGCACAAGTGATTCATCTTTGGATGCTGAGGTGAACCCATGCATCCTATGCAGCATCTGACCTACATTTTCGGCTTGAGTGACTTGGTTAAGAAGTTTGGGGTAGCTCAGTATCTGACAATGTACTGATGCTACAGTAACCAAATTTGCACAAGTGATTAATCTTTGGATGCTGAGGTGAACCCATGCATCGGATGCAGCATCTGACCTACATTTTCCGCTTAAGTGACTTGGTTAAGAAGTTTGGGGTAGCTCAGTATCTGACAAAGTACTAATGCTACAGTTACCAAACTTGCACAAGTGATTCATCTTTGGATGCTGAGGTGAACCCATGCATCGGATGCAGCATCTGACCTACATTTTCCGCTTGAGTGATTTGGTTAAGAAGTTTGGGGTAGCTCAGTATCTGACAAAGTACTAATGCTACAGTAACCAAACTTGCACAAGTGATTCATCTTTGGATGCCGAGATGGACCCATGCATCGGATGCAGCATCTGACCTACTTTTTCCACTTGAGTGATTTCGCTTTTAAAAGCCAATATTGAGCAAAGTATAAGTGCTACATGTACCAAACTTGCATATTGAATGTATCTTTGATCAAACTTTCATAAAATGACCTTGACCTACTTTTTCCGCTTGAGTGATTTTGCCTTTAAAAGCCAATATTGAGCAAAGTATAAGTGCTAGATGTTCCAAACTTGCATATTAGATGTATCTTTGATCAAACTTTCATAAAATGACCTCGACCTACTTTTTCCGCTTGAGTGATTTTGCCTTTAAAAGCCAATATTGAGCAAAGTATAAGTGATACATGTACCAAACTTGCATATTGGATGTATCTTTGATCAATCTTTCATAAAATGACCTTGACCTACTTTTTCCGCTTGAGTGATTTTGCCTTTAAAAGCCAATATTGAGCAAAGTATAAGTGCTAGATGTTCCAAACTTGCATATTAGATGTATCTTTGATCAAACTTTCATAAAATGACCTCGACCTTCTTTTTCCGCTTGAGTGATTTTGCCTGTAAAAGCCAATATTGAGCAAAGTATAAGTGATACAAGTACCAAACTTGCATATTAGATGTATCTTTGATCAATCTTTCATAAAATGACCTTGACCTACTTTTTCCGCTTGAGTGATTTTGCTCTATAAAGCCAATATTGAGCAAAGTATAACTGCTACATGTACCAAACTTGCATATTGGATGTATCTTTGATCACACTTTCATAAAATGACCTTGACCTACTTTTTCTGCTTGAGTGGTTTTGCCTTTAAACGCCAATATACATGTACTAAGAAATATGTTTGAATTGAATTTTGCTGTCACGAGGTGAGCTTTGTAATCTGTGATTACCTATGTTTTAGTATGTTGTTGCTTATCACGTAAAGGTTTCACATCACGTTGACTCAAGGTCATGTGACCAAAGTCAAGGTCAATTAGTATATTTTAAATGAAATTGTATTTGTTACATGTATTTTGTCCAGGCTTAATCTTTTGAACCGTGATCAGATCACGTCATATTTTAGTATGATGGTGCTGATGAAACAAAGGTTTCACACCTCCTTGATCAAAGGTCATATGACTAAGGTCAAGTATTACATTTTTTAATGAAATTGTAAATGCTACTATTATTACTAGTATTGAGTCTGTGCTATATCTGTGGAATCGTATACTGGATCACTCTTATACTATAGTATGCTGTTGCTCAGGATTGGAGGGTTTCTTATCATCTTGACCCAAGGTCATGTGCCCAAGGTCAAGATCATTTAGTTCTTTTTAATGAAATTGTACATACTAATATTGTCTGGGTTATATCTCCTGAACCCTTCTTACTATTGTTTTCATATTTTAGTATGTTGTTTCTAAGGACTAAATGTTTCTTATCACATTGTTCCAACGTCACATGGTTAAGGTAGCTTCTTACTTTGGTAATGAAATTGTATATGCTAAGCATGTCCAGGCTGAACTTGTCTATGCTAATAATGTTTAGGCTTTATATTTTGAACTGTGTATCCAATCACTAATTCAGTTTTTTGTTGCTCATGATCCATACAATGTTAAACGTCTTCAAATTCAATAGCATCATTTAAAAGCAGATAAGTTTGCAGCATGGACCAGACATGCATGTTTCGGGTACTTAACCCTCGTCAGTGAGTGTAGGTTTCAGATCACCTATATCCAAGGTCATGTGACCAAAGTCAATTTCTTTAAATATGCTTATAACGAAATTGTATATGCCAATCATGTTTGGCCTTTACCTCAAACAATGTAATGAATCACTTTCATGTTTTAGTATGATGTTGCCCATGACTCAAAGGTTTCACATCATTTTGCATTTTGGCCTAAGGTCAAAGTAACTTAGAGGGAGGGGGGAGACATCTGTTTTTTTATGAAAAACATTTTGTTTAATTTCACATGAATTTTTCCAAGTGACCTTCACAGGAAACTGAATTCACATAATATCCATGTAAAAATCTTCACATGAATTTCATGTGAAAAATTTAATGTAAATTTCATGTTCGTGCTCGTTTCACATAAATTTCATGTGAACTTTCATGTAAAGTTCATGTAAATTTCACATGAATTTCATATGAGGCACAATTGGCTGTGTAGAAGTGCATGGAAGAAATTCAATTACTATCATATCAATTTAAAGAAATTATTATCACTTCACCTCAATACATACTTTTATGCACATGTAGGTCAGATTTTAGCAAACTCAATATCATATTTATATTGATTATTAATTTTGGTGCAGAGGATTTTATCTGATCAATCATGATGATTAAAGCGGTAAATACTTCAAATATTGATATACATGATATACATCCCGGGCACCTGGTCCCACCTCTAGCTTGCTAGGGGTCCATCGATGCTTAATTTTGTGCTCTATTGTGAGTGCTGTTGAGATTATCGTCAGGATCTTCTTTAACTCATTTACTACAACTATTGTATGATTAAAGCATATCTCTTTATATTTATGATAGCTCCCCTGTGGCCAAATCTACACCTAACAAGGTACCAGACCAGTTGACCTCTCATAACGGTGAGCTTTCTAGATATTAGAGAGGTTTAGTTACAAGTTTCAGCGACGTGTACGTATGACGTCATCACTTCCTGCGATCTTTGATCAAATGACATCATGACGTGATGTATAGCTACACGTTATGGACGTGTAAACAATGCTCTACATGTAACGACTGAACGGGTAACTTCTTTGAAAATTTCCACACTTATCATAGATCGAACTACCAGTTTTTGGTGTTATAAAGCACATTTAGGATTCTAACTTTCCTTACGTCAAGGATTTACGAATCTCAATGTACATTTCTCACAGATTAAACTGATTGAAATGAAGCCAACTGCACATACATCGCTATACTTAGACCTCCGCTACTTACGTATAACTAAACGACGTCTTCGGATTATGACGTCAGACAGTGACGTATACATGTACGTCATACATACCGGTACACGTTGAAAGAATTTGTAACTTTACCTCTCTATTGTATGTTAAAATACTGTATACATGTACATGTATGTACTTATTTTAGCAATATTCTTAATATAGTGGAGTTAGGGCCATCTATAGCGTATTTATTCTTCGAACAGACTAATGACAATGTCATTTCCATTGAACCTACAGTATCACTGACAATTCTGACATGTCTGTTCCAAATCAAAACCTTAAGAAACTATAATTATGTCAACAAAAATGCACGGAAAAGGTAGAAATGATCAATGTACATGTAACTTTAGATAACTCTAAATGTATTCTCATGTACATGTACGTGTAGATTTTCATTGAGCATTTACATATGTATGTAAAAGGTCAGCTACAGGATTAAATTATATAAGACTATAGAGCTTAATTTTTTTTATATTTTACATGTATGTGAAAATTATTTTGGTACATGTACGTGTATTTTATTTGAACTTACTTTGATTTGTTATATGAATTTATTATGATTAACATGAATTTATTATGATTTAACATGAATTTATTTTGATATTTGACATGAATTTATTTTGATATGTGACATGAACTTATTACAGATATTGCCTCTAGTCCTGCCAGACGGAGATCAAATGCATTTAGTGAAAGCATGACGAGATCTGACAATGTTAAGTCAAATATACCTGAACAAATTCTGCCAAAGTCTTTCTCTACTGGTCATAATATGGACGGGTTGAAAGACACACAGTCCAATATAACTCCTGGAGACCCTGAGGGCTTTCACCGTGAGTTATCGTGGTCGGACGTACGGCAAAGCGTCAAACAAGGAACTAGTCGTCTAAATTCTACCGAAAGTGACATTACGATTATAACAGACGAAAGTAGAAAAGACGGAAGTAAACGTCAAAGTCTGATAGGATCTATAGAAAGTGATATATCCATATTGACAAGTGATAGTAGCTCTATAGCAGTATTATCTAGTAATAGTAACGGAGTCGAACAAAGTATCGGGGGTAAAACAGAGGCACCTGTCTCACAAGAAAACTTGGATATTCCAAACTCATCAAGTATGCGCGTAAGTGTCCCCCCTGGTGGGCTTCTCTTGAAGGGTATTTCGGAAGAAGGGGACACTACTCCATATGGATCACCCTTGTCAAACAGTGTTTGTTCTAGTATGGTGTCAAGTGTTTATGAAAATTCTCTTGTAGCAAATAGCAATGAAAGTTTGACGACAGAAAATTCTCAAAGAAAAGACAGTGTTCTGAGTTATAGTCATAGAGAAGATACGCAGAATAATAACCACGAGGACGTTAGTATTTACGACTCAACGAGCATTTATGATAATGACGATGATGGCGGTGAAACGATATATTCAAATAATGAATCAAAAGACGGCTATTTATCTACCGGCAATTCAACCAATGAGAATGGAACTGCCTCTCTCACAAATGTGTCAAATACTCAAAAAAAATCAGATCATTCACAAACTTTAGAGGAAAGGAGTACCGCAGATCTGACCTCATTCAACAGTGAAAGTTCCTTGACTGTGTTAGACGCCATTACAAATGGTACTTGGTTGACATCACATGATCAGTCACATGATCAGTCATGTGACTTGGACTTTACAAAAATAGACCACAAGTTAAAGTTGTACTTAGTGATGCATGTGCTGGAAGAAGATGATGAAGAAATACAATTCGCAGTTCAGGTTTGTTTGTCACTATTTGGTTTCAAATTCAAAATAATTAACATTTAAAAAATATTTGGTACTGTGAGGACTGTATTACCGTATAACCAGAAATTTTCGCAAGATACTAATTTTCGCTATATTCGCGAGTGATTTGGAATCGCGAAAAATTATCCGCGCGAAAAATTGTGTTTGATAAAGTATAACATCAATTGGTATATAAGTGCCATTTTGGTTTTACTGTACATGTGTAATTCTTCACATATCCCGAAGTAAATGGAGTGTATTCTTAAGATAGAAATAACTGAAACTTCAATTATGAAAGGTACAAAACAGTGAGGTCATATGTACATATTTATTTGTAATTTCGGAATCGCGAAAAATGGTACTCGCAAAAATAAAGATATCCTATTTTACCATGAAATCGCGAAATTTGATACTCGCGAAAATTTCTGGTTATATGGTATATCTTTTTGAATGTTAAAGTAAGCTGTTTTACAATCTTTTAAGTATACAGATTTATGTCTCTTTTGGTTTCTGATGTAAACTTAACTAGTTAAAAAAAAATAAACAATACCGTATATCGGTTAATTTTGGCGTTGGGAAAATTTGGCGAATTTGGGCCAAAAATGTGCGTTGGAAGTGTTGGCGCTTTAAAAATTGGCGGATTGTTTAAAACATTCACCAGTTTTTAAATAAATAAATGATTAACGCAGGGGTAGAAGTCAATTGTTTGGACGTTAATTGTTTGTTTGAAGGTTGGCGCTTCTAAATTTGGCGATTCTATTGCATTCACCAACAAAGCCAAAATTTCCATTGCGCAAGAATTACCCAATATATGGTATTATATCCAAACCAGCATAGAATTCAGGGAAAACTTTCTTCAAGTATGATGTTTTTATAGGATTTGAATGATAGATGATTGCATTTACGTCACTGTCAGATGGTATATTTTCATTTGTATCAAATACTTTTTTCAGTGTGATGTAGTGCAATACATGAAGCCTGATTTCTACCCTGGTTACCTAGTCTTCTCCTCTCACAGGGTACTAGTCTTAGAATTAACACACAGCAGGTATGTACATGTAGCTGTTTGAGTCTTTTAAGATTTTAAACTTACAATTTCAAAAGAAATGTGGATGACCATGATGACATCTCTGAAATTTCTTGGTTATCTGAACAAATTTTGATTTTCACGTGCAACTACATGTAAGTAACTTGGGATTTCAACCTGGGTAGGTGGTCAAGCATGATGAATGAGGTTAAAGGTGAAACATTTGAAAATAATCAAGGAGTAAATATATTATCCATTGATTCTGATATTTCCTCCGTACCGGAAGTTATTTTTTTTTTTTGTGTTGCCTGTGAAGCATAGCGACACTTAGGGATCACTTTGTCCGTTGTCTGTCTGTCTGTCACACTTGGATGTCACACCCCATAAAAGTGATTCCTGAGTGTCGCTATGTTTCGCAGGCGACACATGCATTCCTTGGAATAATTTTGATATTTTTGTATATGGAACTCGACTCTACATTCCAGAATCTACTGCAGTCACTGTATGTACATTTTATATTTATGGCGAGTTCCTTCATTTAGCTCAGGAGAACAAGCTACACTAGTTCCAGAAAAATGTACATGTATTAGGTATTGGTGCAAGTAATGTATTCAGTCTTACGTCTATTGCTGACTTCTTGAAATAAGAGCTAGGAGAGTCAGACCCTCACGATCCAACATTTAGGTCAAATATTAGTCCGCGATAAACAGGGGAGAAAATTGATCACTGGAACAGCAACTCTCCTGTAGAGTTGAGTTTCAAATAAAAATCACTCTTAAAATTCAAGCCAAATGTATTGATGAAAAAAAAAAAAATTGGCGTTTTGGCTTTAACCTTGACATTTGACCTTTGATGTTTTTGTTTCGGGGAGAAGGAGGAGCCAGACTTGACATGTGTAGAGAAGCAACCAATCAGAGAGCTTCAATTCGTTAATATTTGTATTGTTTCAGGGAGAAGGAGGAACCAGAGTTGACATGTGTTGAAAATCAGCCAATCACAGAGCTTCAATACATTGACATCGGACTAGGCTACCAGAGTTTGAGATTGGAATTCTCCACAGAGTGTTCTAGTTACACTTTCTGTATCAGAGATGAAGCTAGATGTAAACAGATCATTAAAACAATAACAAGTTAGTATGACCTTGAAATATTTTTCTATTTTTAGGTATATTTTTTAAGTAATCGGAGATTCTGGGGCATATACATTGTAGTTTTTGGTCTGTCCGTCTGTTTGTCCATAAAACTTTATCCTTGGCCAAAACTTTTGAATGGTAAGTGATAGGGGTGTGTGTTTCTTGTGACAAAACCTTTCCATGGATACCAAAATTTTTTACCTTGACCTTGAAGTTTGACCTACTTTAGAAAAACTTTAACCTTGGCCATAACTTTTGAATGTGATAGCCTAGGGCTTTCATATTTCACATGCGTATTCTTTGTTACAAGACCTTTCAATGGATACCAAAATCATTTACTTCTTGACCTTGGGGTTTGACCAAATTTGGAAAATCTAAACTTTAGCCATAATTTTTGAATGGTAAGTGATAGGGCTTTCATATTTCACATATGAATTCCATGTGGCAAGACTTTTCAAAGGATACCAAATTTCACCTAGTGACTTTGACCTCAAAATGTGAAACTACTTTTCAGCTGTTTTACTGTCAAAGATGCTAACAGGGGCATTCGTGTTTCACAAACACAGGTTTTAATTTTTTTTTTTCCCTAAGAAAATTTGTTTTTGTGTAGCGACTTAGACTTAAATATTCTATACAGATGCTAATGACTTTTTCGATTGCAAGAAAGAAAGTGCTAAATTTTGAGACCTTACAATGTTTTACCTTGGAGAAACAAGCTTCAAACCACGGTCAAACATTAAAAATGTGTTGTGATGTTATGAATTTTCTCAAAGTTTTCGCACTGTCAGAAAGGTTCAATTTCATGTTTATACAGTCATGTAGTGTCCTGTTATAAATTCACACCATGTTTTTTTTTTTCAATTTCCTTGCTAGATATAGTTCAAGACACGACCCTGAGTAATGACAGTAAACTGGAAGGAATATCAAAATATAATGCTGTTACCATGGGCAACCTGCAGGATGTTGTATGGTCACCATGGAAACAGGACCTAACAGAGGAAGAAGACCATTTCTCATTGGTTAAATATCTGTCAGGACACCAACTGGATGAAGGTATAACAATTTTGTACAAGCATACTAGTAATTGTTTCAGTCTTGGCTCAGGTGAACTATGGAAGCCCACTTGGGCCTCTTGTTTGTGTCATCCTTTCCTCAATATTACTGTGGCTTACTTAGAATTTGAAGAAATAAATAATTTGTTTCAACTTTGTATGGTCACACAACAGACTGGTGATAAAGCTTGCTTTGCTTTTTTTCTTGTCTCTTTTCCTTTGGATTTAGGAGTATTTTACGTGGAATTTTTGACTAGTTTATTTGTAAACAATATACAAAACTTAAACATGTTAAATCTTGAATGGTACATGTAAGTGATAACTTTTCTCTTAGTACAAAAATTTTTACCTTGACCTTGACTTATGACCTAACTTTTAAAAACTTTGATCTAAAGTTTTCATATACATGTACATGTACTTAATAAAATTGTTAATTGATAAGGTATTTCAAGTATATTCCGTGTTGCAAACCTTTCAATTGGTGCAAAATATTTTGACATTGTGGCATTGACCTTGACATTTGATTTTGACCTGCTCCCAGGGCAATTATTTTCATACTAATGTACATGTACTAAGAGAGTACTGACTAGAATATATTATGGTTCACACTCACATTCTGTTTCTTGCTGTATTGATATACATGTAATGTAAAAATTCATATTTTAAACAAAATTACAGTTCTTCTTATCTTTGAATGTTATTTGATTACTAAAAGCTATGAAACTTCTTATCTATTGAAATTATTTGATTATTTCCAGAACTGAAGGAGTCCCAACCTGTAGGTATAGTCATCATGACAGAGGATCTTTGCCTAGTAACAGTCAACCATCAATGGCCGTTACCACGGTTACAGGCTCCCCTTAGTGACGAGGTCAAAGGTCAACAGTTCAGCCTGATTGATCATCAGAGGATTAATAACATAGCTACTGTGGTATGTACATGTATATGTTCTTGTACTTGGTGTCTTTAAATTATATGTAAAGAGATTTACTCTCAAAATCATGCAATATACTTCCTATGAAACAAAAAAGTTGGTCAGGATTTATGAAAAAATGAAATGTTATCAAAAAAGGGAGGAGACTTTCTGTATTCATTTGATTTCAGAAGGAAAAAGTCTTTTTTTTTTTCCAACAATATTTGCTATTTTCAAAAACCAGAATTACTTCCCCATTTGAGATGGTATCTGACGTAGACTGATTATGACGTCATCAAATTCTATGGAAACAGTCGTAAAAGTCTGGGAAGTGACGGTATAAAATCAACGTTACCATACCATTTTCATGACGTCACAATGGTATTACGTCAGATAGGGGAAAAAACTCTGAATTCAGGAAAGACTCAATAAGCCATATTTTGAAAGTTTATCCATTCTAATAACAAATTAGGCAGTGAATTGAAACAATTATTAAAAAAATGTAGAGCAAGTTCTTTCTTTTCTTGAAATGTATTCAAAAATATGTATTTTTGTTGTGTTTGCAGGAAGTTTGTGAGGAGTCAGGATCTATTATTAGGATAACTTTCTTTAGTGAGGAATCTCAAAATGAGGCTACGTGGTTCATCGCCATGGCAACAACCAATGGGGTAAAGTCTCTTATAAATTCTGTGAAAGGCACATGGGAGGAGGAATTTGGTGTAGAACTTGACATTGCTCCAGTATCATTCGGGAATTTAGATTTTGTTGCGCTCCCTTCCTAAGTCAGTAGACATCAATGTAACGCTATCATTCAAAGTAATGTCATCAATGTAACATGTAAATGTATGTGATCTTATTATTCAATGTGACAATATCATACATTCCAAGTTGCCATTATCATTAAGTTCATATATGTGATGTTACTATTAAATTTACTGTTATCATTCAGAACATAATTTTCATGTTGCCTGCAACGCAAGAGCGACATATAGGGATCACTTTGTCCGGCGTCCGTTTGTGTGTCTGTCTGCCGTCTTTCTGGTAGTAACACTCACATATGTGGATATACCTCACTTGATATACATCTTTTTCAAACTTACAGGGATGGTAAAACGTGATGAGACTCACCACACAATGTAGGTCAAGGTCACTTCAAAGGTCAAGGTCACATACTTAGGGTCAAACATGCAACAGGCGACATACCTGTTCTTGAACATTTCTATTTTTTGTATTCCAGATATTTATTCCCACCACATTACATTATAATGTAACTTATTTGATTATTGTGTACATGTATGTACGCTTGGCTTGATATTATGATAATGGTTGTGACCCTATGAACTGATCATTACCGTATAAATTCACCCAGATTTTACAACTTCTTTAACAAATATTTCTCTGCTTTGCCTTACTTGTATGAAAATGCCAATTAGTATTCTGTATTTTCAAGACCAATGATTCAAATAAGATCCGTAGGAGTGTAATTTTCATTCCGAAAATTTGTCAGGCTGAATAATCAGTGTCAAGTATGTGACGGGTCATCGACCAGTTTGTAGATGGCGATTTTACCCTTATACCTTATCTTTTAAACATTTAGCAAAAAGATTTACTTTTGTCATTTAATAGTAAATGGAACCCATTCTCGTCAGATAAGAAAATGTTGTATAAATTGTTGTTTATACCTGTAATTTTAGAATTTTGCAAAAGCAAGATGGGATTTTAACTAAGTGAAAAGTGTCAAGAGACATCTGAAGTACATAACCTTTATGAACTACCTTATTAATGAAAAGGGAAAAAAAGAACACCTTATGTATATACTTTATCAGTCCTATGCTTTTTTATGACAGAATTCCCTCATTCTGGATGTCTTTGTTAGAATTTTTTTTTTTTCGTAATGTCGCATAAATAAAACTCTTTAGGAAAATAGTCTAACAGACATGATATTTAATAAAGTGTTTACTTTCAGTTACAAACTTTTTACCTTTTGTTTTATGTAGATTTTTTGATAAACATTTCTTAGGTATGTATTTGCATTTTAACAAATTTTGTAACATTTTTTAAGTTCTTTGTGTTAAAATTGCCTTTAGTGGGAAAATTGTTTTATAATTCAAATTTTTATGAATTTCAAAAAAAATATTTTATGAACAAGCTGAAATTTTTTTCCTCAAGTTACCGTTTTTCAAGGAAACCATGATATAGAAGTATTCTGCCCATTACAACCTGTTATGTACAATTTTCAAGTTTCAATTACACACACTACATATGTGAAAGTATTGGATTTCATTAAATCATGGTGATACACTATCATACATGTAAATGTTGTATTGCTTTTAAAAGGTACAAGATGTTACCTTTGTATCCTATTGTTAAGCAATGTGCTTCCATTGGTGATATTAATCATTGATTTCTGCTTTAATATTCGGTTGCTATGCATTATACAATAAACAGTCTGTGATAATGTTAAATGTCTCTCTCTTATTTACAGGCCAGTACCGGGCATGTAGCCAGGTGTACATACCCGTTAACTCTCCCTCATTTGGAGGGAGACTCCCTCTTTTTGACCTCATCTCCCTCTTTGGCATTTCTTTCTCGAGGGAGACCAAAATCTCCCTCTTTTTGGCCCAATCTCCCTCTTTTGGCATATTTACCAAAGAAAATCACTGTAAATAGCGACATTCAGAGCATTTCATGAGAAATTACATGATAAAATGTAAGAAAAGATGTACAAAATGTATAGAATGCAATAAACTATTGATACATGTTTCATACGGTAGTTAGGTCTTCCGACTTCCGTCGGAAGACCTATTGTTTTCGTAACCGTGGAAAATTGGATCAGCGATTTCTCAAGAACCCTGTAAGCTAGGACAATGAAAGTTCTCCAACGTTACGTTTGGAGTAAAAGCTAGATTGGTCTTTTTTATTTTTGGTCTCTGTTATTTTTTTATCATGTTTTTTAGTAGATTCAAATATTTGACGGGAGCGTCGAATTACTCAAAAGGACCGAAAATTTCATGTTTTGCTATTTGTAAGCTTAAATATCTCGTATTTTGCTATCTACAATTTCCATTCTTTTTGAAAGTCGACAGCCATGCAAGATATGAAATGCTAGATGCACACTGTAACGATTTATTACGATGACGTCCTTCACCGTCCTTCATATTTCCAAATTCAGAAGTTCATAGGAGGAAGACACTTTTTTGCTTATAATAGTAAACAAAAATTAAGCTTATGAAGTTTCCTAAAAATTTCAATATTATTATTTTTTATCCATATATCTGTCTTATTTAGTCTTTCTGATTTTTCCTATCTCTTACTGTTGAAAAGATATGAGCTTCGAAATTTTGAGTTGGGTATTTCGATACACTTTCACGCCAACAGATCAGGCGCACACTAAAATTGGTAGTCCGAGTCCGACTCGAGAAAAGCAGTGTTGAGATTTTCAAATTCCGATTTCACGGCAATGATGAATATGCATTTCATAAATACATTTCGATATACACAATTTGATTTTAAAACAGTTGATTAATTTAGAAGAGATCAGCTACAAACCAGAATTTACACACAAAAAGTGGTAATTTGATTCCGATTTCTAACCTACAAACCTGTTTCTAAACTTCAATAACTATATTTTGAACATCAAGTTTAATTACTAATTCTAGCAAACGTTCGAACATAATTTTCGGTTGGTTTATTTACAAATTGATGAACAATTTCTCCAACATTCTTCCCTCCCCTCGTTTTTCGAAAAACAGTTCTGTTTATATTGAACGATGTCGCCATGATGGAAATTCAAAATAAACTTTGAAAAAAGGGAAGGGGGGGGGGGGGTATATATTGAACGTAACTTGTTATTACCATTTCTCTTCTCAAGAAAATTGGTTCTACAGCTACGAGCTCGCCTTTTTTATGGGGGAAGGGGGCAGGAAGAATTTGCAAAAAAAAAATCCCGGCTCTGAAAAATGCTGAAAAAAATATTCCGGCCCAAAGGGCCGGCAATTTTTTTTTTCCCGGACCATGCAAAAGTAAGGATACATTGCATGATATGGAAATTTTTGCTGGCCCTTTGTGCCAGACAATTTAAAGTCAAAAAATTAATTAATATAAATACAAACTGTTCACATAGCTGTATCTACCAGAGACCTAATACACATATATAAGGCACAAAAATCTAGAAAAGGTTCTATTTAAACATCATACAATCTGTCTGAAATTCGCTAATTGCAAAGAGACATCTGAAGGAATGGTTATTAACTCATACTCTGTAACAGCGGGGAGTTTAACTTACACAGACATTCACAACATTTGACAATTTGTTTAAATCCGGCCCGAAGAACCGGCGAAAATTTTTCTCCGACTCTGGTAATGACTGAAAAAAATGGCCTGCTCAGAAAATTGATGAAAAAATTTTACCGGCTGGCAATAGAATTCCTGCCCCCCCCCCCCCACCCTCATTCTTCCCTCCCCTCGTTTTTCGAAAAACAGTTCTGTTTATATTGAACGATGTCGCCATGATGGAAATTCAAAATAAACTTTGAAAAAATAGCAATCCAAGGAATGCTTGTGTCGCCTGCGAAGCGGTTTGGTTATTACTCTAGAAAGTGGATCAAAATTATTGGTATCAGTAGAAAAGTCTTTTCAAATGAAATTCATTGGAAATATCAGACCACTTAATAACAAATTAAAGATGTGGTGATTCTCAAATTTTCAGAAAAGATGTCAATCATCTATGTCAAGGTCAATACGTAAAAATTGGTAACAAAAAGGTCTCATCATAAGAAATAAGACCTATCACCTACTAATAAAAAGATATATACAACCTTAGAAAAGTAGGTCAAATATCTCGGAAAAGGTTATAAATTATGGTATGTGTAGAATGGCATTGTTAAAAGGAAAAAACATGTGAAATATCAAAGCCCTATCACCTACCAATCAAAATATATAGCCAATATTACTTTTCTTGAAACTTAGATCAAATATCTAGGTCAAGTTCAAAAGGTCAAATATTATGGTCTGTGTAGAAAGGTCTTGTCACAAAGAATACTCATGTGAAATACCAAAGCCCTATCACTAACCAATCGAAAGATATATCCATTCTTAATTTTTTTTTTGAAAAGTAGGTCAAATATGTAGGTCAAGGTCAATAGGTCAAAAACTATGGTATGTGTAGGAAGGTCTTGTCACAAGGAATACACATGTGAAATATCAAAGCCCTATCACTTACTAATCAAAAGATATCGCGAATCTTATCTTTTTTAATAAGAAGGTCAAATATCTAGGTCAAGGTCACAAAGTCAAAAATTATGTTTTGTGTAGAAAGATCTTGCCACAAGGATTGCACATGTGAAATATCAAAGTCCTAACACTTACCAGATATATCCATTCTTAATTTTTTTTGAAAAGTAGGTCAAATTTCTAGGTCAAGGTCACTAGGTCAAAAATTATGGTATGTGCAAGAAGGTCTTGGCACAAGGAATACACATGTGAAATACCAAAGCCCTATCACTTACCAATCATAAGATATATCCATTCTTAATTTTTTTTGAAAAGTAGGTCAAATATGTAGGTCAAGGTCAATAGGTCAAAAACCGTGGTATTTGTAGGAAGGTCTTGTCACAAGGAATACACATGTGAAATATCAAAGCCCTATCACTTCCCAATCAAAAGATATAGCGAATCTTATCTTTTTTTCAAAAGTAGGTCAAATATCTAGGTCAAGGTCACAAGGTAAAAAAATATGGTATGTGTAGAAAGGTCTTGCCACAAGGATTGCACATGTGAAATATCAAAGCCCTAACACTTACCAATCAAAAGATATATCCATTCTTAATTTTTTTGAAAAGTAGGTCAAATTTCTAGGTCAAGGTCACTAGGTCAAAAATTATGGTATGTGTAAGAAGGTCTTGTCACAAGGAATACACATGTGAAATATCAAAGCCCTATCACTTACCAATCAAAAGTTATGGGCTGTGACACCCAAAGTGTGACAGACAGACAGACTGACAGACGGACGGACGGACAGACGGACAACGGACAAAGTGATCCCTAAGTGTCGCTATGCTTCGCAGGCGACACAAAAAGGGAAGGGGGGGGGGGGTTCCAAATTTGAACCTGCACAGCGAGAACCTCATGGTATTTATATATATATATTGAACGTAACTTGTTATTACCATTTCTCTTCTCAAGAAAATTGGTTCTACAGCTACGAGCTCGCCTTTTTTATGGGGGAAGGGGGCAGGAAGAATTTGCAAAAAAAAAAATCCCGGCTCTGAAAAATGCTGAAAAAAATATTCCGGCCCAAAGGGCCGGCAATTTTTTTTTTCCCGGACCATGCAAAAGTAAGGATACATTGCATGATATGGAAATTTTTGCTGGCCCTTTGTGCCAGACAATTTAAAGTCAAAAAATTAATTAATATAAATACAAACTGTTCACATAGCTGTATCTACCAGAGACCTAATACACATAGGCACAAAAATCTAGAAAAGGTTCTATTTAAACATCATACAATCTGTCTGAAATTCGCTAATTGAAAAGAGACATCTGAAGGAACGGTTATTAACTCATACTCTGTAACAGCGGGGAGTTTAACTTACACAGACATTCACAACATTTGACAATTTGTTTAAATCCGGCCCGAAGAACCGGCGAAAATTTTTCTCCGACTCTGGTAATGGCTGAAAAAAATGGCCTGCTCAGAAAATTGATGAAAAAATTTTACCGGCTGGCAATAGAATTCCTCCCCCCCCCCCCCCCCCCCCCCCAAAATCAAATGGTTGCTCACCAACAATTATCGGTTTGAAAATTTAATGTTACTGCTATTTGAAAACTTAAATATATAATATAAATACATGTAATGTGACGTCCTTCATATTTCCAAACCAAAAATTGTATAGGAGGAAGACACTCTTGTTGCAACCGCAACAAGAAACCTTTCTAGTTTATTAATGTTTTTGCATTGAAATGTCAGCACAATGAAATTATCTGAAAATTGGTTTTGCAAAAAATGTTGCGATTCATTAAAAATGTAGCAAAATGGGTTCATGCGCAATCTCCCTTTTTTTAAGTGCCAATGAGGGAGATCTCCATCTTTTTAAGATTTCAAAGTTGACAGGTATGTGTGTATAGTGTAAAGGCTTCTGTATTTTGCCAATTACATCTAACATATAGAAGTACCAGTAGTAAAATATTTTGTATTAGACATTTTCCACCGTGACGAACTTCGCACTTTAATTATGATGGAGAATTTAAGTGGGTTGCCAAAAAAGCACGCGGAAGTAAAGGAAGTCTAATATACCAATTCCACTGAGTATACTAATAAAATGTAGATGACTCCGCTTTTGAGTTTATTTGTGAACGGCAGCAACGCCACTGATCTTCAATGTTAGCTAAGTCCGTCATGGTGAAAATGTCTAACAAGACGGGAAATGTTTCAATAACTGACAGAAATTGTGCAAACCCTTCATGATGCCTACCACAATGTGCATTAAAGAGAAATCCTTACAGCGAAAAAGGTCAAGGTTAACTTTTTAGCCAGCCATGACGAATGTCTGGGGAGCTAATGTCATACATTGTAGCTTGATGGCTTGCAGCATGGACAAAACTTTAACCTGGACTATATTTCATGAACTATAGAGGGTAAGGCTTTGATATTTTACGTATGGATTCCTCATGACCAGACCTTTTATTTGGGCCCTTCACTTTGGAGTTTGACCTACTTTTTTTAAACTTACCTAGGTTATATCTTGTGAACTATAAGGGGTAGGGATTGTATATTTCACATGTGGATTCCTCATGACCAGACCTTTCATTTGGGCCCTTGACCAATGACCCTGACCTTCTAATAAAAACAAACCTGTGCCATATCTAATGAACTATAAGGAGTAGGGCTTTGATATTTCACATGTTGATTCCTCATTACCAGACATTTCATTTGGGACCTTGACTTGTCACCATGACCTTGTAGTGTGACCTACTTTTAAAAAAAACTTTTTTAACCTGGACTATATCATGTATATCTCATCAACTATAAGGTGTATGACTTTGTTATTTCATATGTGCAGACCTGCCTACATTTACGATTTTGGCGTAATTTTTACGATTTTTGACCTAAAATTACGCCCTACGCTTTTGCTATTCCATTTTACGCCAAAAACTATATTTTGAGCAAATTGACGTTTTTCTATATTTGGAGACCTTTATTAAACAAATGTCTTCAATATCTTATAGTCAAGCGTATAAGTTCTCAAAATTTGTAACAATAATCGAACCAGACTATGTTTTTTCCTCTATTTTTTTCAAAATTGCATAAGTGGTTTATACGCCTTCATCACAATTACACTTTCTTTCTTACAGCGAGAAACAGGTAGGCAGGTCTGTATGTGGATACCTGATTACCAGACATTTTATTTGAAACCTTTATTTTTGTCCTTGTGAACTTGACCTTGGACTTTGATCCTCATTAAAAAAAAAACAACTTTAACCTTTATAGTTGTATCTCATGAACCTTAAGGAGTAGTGCTTTAATACTTCAAACGTGGATTCCTCTGGACTGTCATTGACCAAGGCAGGGATGTATATAAAAAATTATTTATGTCCCTGACCAAGGGACCTTGACCTTGGAGTTTAACCTGCCTTGAAATTTGAACCTTGGCATATCTATAAAGCATTGTCATTTTACTATCAAAAAACCTACGTTGCGAGCAATGTTGTCTTCTGACAAATCTTATTAAAAGATTAATCAAAGGTGCATCCAGTGAGCACGTATTTTATTTGTACCATTTCAATATGCTTACTATTGGCTTTAGAAAGTCAGATTCTTCACTTGGAAAAGCTAGGTCAAGGTCAGTGTCCAAACTTGAACAGAGATGCAGCTTGAGCGCGGCACTCCTTCATGGTACAGCTTGAAAATATCTTCAAAAGTGTGAGACTATGTTAAACTATACATATGTACAAGTAAATCATAAAAATAATCATAAAAATAATACTTTTGAATTCTTTAATCAGAAAACCTGGCAAAACAATGATAAATACATGTAAGCAAATGCCAATAATTTTCAATACTTAGTCAACCACCTCTACATTGTCTATAATAACAGTCCCAATTAAGATTCCTCCTTTTCGTGCGGTATGGGTTCTCCATTTTCCTCCCTGAATACCCTAGTGCCAAAAGACTGTGAAAACAAATGACCTCGTGGCCTAACGATGGATTGTAGCTTACGTTCATTCAGTTCCTCCTTGGTGGGTGGCATAGTTGTGGACCGTTTGATCATTATTTCCTCTGGAGGTGGTTCCGGTCTGTCGTTCGTGTATAAACGACGCTTGGAGAAGTAACCAACGTATGGCCTCTCTACTCCAATCTTTTCCTTTACACATTCATCAAACGGATGCTGAAGGTCTCGGCACCTGTGGACAAAATAAATAATTTTTAAACGGCAAAAGCTTTTTACTACAGGCTTGAATAAATACCTTGCCAAAACATCTTTTTTCCGATTACTTATACACATATTAAACATTTTGACCTATGAATCAAAAGTGTGGCAGGAACTAGGGTTGGGACGATACTGCACCCATCTGATCCGATACGTATCACGATACCTGATGTCTGAGACGATACGTATCGTGATACTAAGTTAACTAATAAAACCTTCTCAAAAAGCTTTTTGATATTATTAATATAATATTCATCATATCAATAGCTTTTTTAATTCAACATGTTATATTTATTCAACACTAGATTTTTGTCTAGAATAAAGATGAAAAAAAAAATTAAATGGTTTGTTATTTGACTAGAAGAAATGAAAAACAAAATCATTTAAAATAACATAAAAAGTCATGGAAAATTCATATTAAAAATCAATGGTTCTTGTCATTTTGTCATGTTTGTATAGATATGTAAACTGAAGAAAGTTGGATTTAAACTTGAGTACATGAAAATACGGAAAATTCATACATATTTTTTGTAAATTTTAACTTAGGTATCGTCAGGGTGAATCGATACTTGGATCGTAAAAAAAAAATATCGCGATGAATCAGAGTATCGTCCCAGCCCTAGCAGGAACGGGTATCGTTCCCGCATAGCTCAGTTGGTAAGAGCATCTGCCCTGATAGCAGGACTCTGGTTCGATTCCCGGTCCGGCCGCATCTTTTCCTCTCCTGTTACAATGTACATATGAAAAATGATATGATTGTGATGCATTAGCTCATTATGAAAGTTCAATGCAGGCAAAGTTTAATTCTAATTCATTCTGTTTGTTTCACGCATTCTGATTGGTTCACTGGATTTCTACAAGCATGTATAACAACGATATACATGCCGCAAACCGACTCACTTGACATACTTTAAAATGTATTCCTACGTACATTTAGGACATGGTTAGGAGGAACAGCGGGGTCACGGAACCCCCCCCCCCCCAATCTTCCACTCAGAACTTAATCAATTTACAAAGATAAAATAACCTTACGGTTATCAACTTTAGCCACAGAAAAATGCATAATCTATCATTCATCAATTCACAAATTTTGCTTACTTACAAGATTGTCTTTCTAATTCGGTTATTCAGAAACCCATGTGTCTTTTATCCAAATAGGTTTGGTAATATATGTGATCCCCATGAGTGATAGTAAAATCACATCTATACCTCGTACTGATATGGCACAGTAAGCGAATTCGGGGCCCTCTTTCATTTAGGGACACAGCCCTGTAAAAATGGGAACGTAATCGTTTTTGAACTTGTTTCCTGTGCATATTCCAATATCAGGCGACGCCTTATCGTAGCTATCTTCTCCGTCAGAACCACAGGCACATGTAATGATGTAGAAAGAGCGTCAATATCTTGTATGATACCCCTTTACAGGTCATAAGGGAATATATGTATAGAAAGACAAGGCTTCCGACGAATTTTCAGCTAGAAGTAGCATCTGAAATGTTTGCATTTGTCATGTTTGAAGGGCAAAATGGGGTATGACCATGAATAATTTATTTGTATACTTCCTAGAAACATCAATACATTTTGTAATTCACCCCAAAAAATCTAATAACATAGCCTAATCGTCTACCTATAAAGTTAGATTGTTTTTTACTTTCTGGCTTGAATCTCCATTGCCAGATTGGACAAATACTTATTCATTCAGAGGCTTTACTCTGCTTACTGTAAGCAGAGTAAAACACCTGGATGATTCAGACTAGCTAGTCTGGCAATGGAGGTTCAAGACAGAAAGTAGAAAACGGTCCAATTTAGGAAGACGATTAGGCTACGTTATGAGTTTTTTGGGTGAATTATTGGTGTTTTTAGGAAGTATACAAATCAATCTTTATGGTCATATCCCGTTTTGCCCTTCAAATGCAAAAAATTGCAGAAATGCTACTTCTAGCTGAAAATTCGTCGGAAGCCTTGTCTCTCTATAAGATACAAGTATTCTCTTGTGACCATACAGGATATTGACGCTCTTTCTACATGTGCCTTTGGTCAGAACTGTCGTTTTTTCCTTTGTCGATGCCATTGGCTGCCAGATTTTTATTTCAAAGTTGGTATTATCTGTTATCGTTTCGTTCATGGTCGGTTCAGCGCTTTAAACATACTTTTTAGGGAACCTACCGTTAAGCATTTACAAGAGAGTACTGAAACAAAAGAAGTAACTCCAGCAAAACTGCAATAATTGTCGAAAGCGGAACGGACAAGTCTCAATCCGGAATGCGAAATTTGCCTATAAAAATCGGAAAAATTCCACTAAAATTGGAACAGTTGGCAGGTATGCGTTACAAGCTTTAGCGCACTTTTTGCATATGACATCATGCTTCCCTTTGTTCTTCGCTCCTGTGACGTCATACTGCGACGTAAAGATACAAGGTATGAGCTTGTAAATGGCATTCTCCACATGTAAACAACAGAGCAAGTAAGTTTATTATTGATTACACTTTGATTTTTCGCCATTGTAATAAATATGAAGCACTTGTATTTCATATTTTGCAGCACAATAATTTCTGTTGGTTGGTTTTAGTCCTCCGTAGCAACGTCATCTCTAAAGCGATACGTGAGACCTCTGAGGGGTATAAAAAGTTAAAATATGTCACATGAATTAGAATAGGGATAAATGTACTGTGTTTTGTGGTTCCGACAGGTATATGTTGGATATACTGTTGGAAACATACGTTATACCGTCGTGGACAAGCCCCGACGGTATAACTGCGTTTCCAACAGTATATCAAACATATACCCGTCGGAACCACAAAACACAGTACGTTTATCCCCTAAATCATCTTGTTAAATTTTCTTGAACAAAATATATCTGCTTTATACATAATAATTCTCATCATACTTACTGTGCATATCCAAGCTCGTTGAACCAGACTCGATCAATGCATTTGTAATACTGTGTGAATTCTGGTAAACAGTGCTTCTTCACTTTCCCAAAGAACTGGAACGCACATCGAGTGACTTCCTTTCCTTCATTTACGCATTTCCTCCGATCGCCAGTCTCGCTCCTACAGAGCATGAATTCCTGTAAACAAAGTTAGGAAAAGGTGATCAGTCAGCTGGTTGCTTACCAATTTACAATAAACTTTATAGCTAAAATCAGAAAATACCAGCCGTGCAAACAAGAAGAGTCCATGGGGTACTGGCAATGTGTTGCAAAGGATAATATTTTCATATTAACACACTCACAGTAAACCTGCATATTTTATATATAACAAGATATGAAATCAAAATATTTCATGTAACATTTTACTGTGACTGTAGTAAGAATAAAGCCTGTGTTTGTGAAACCCGAATGCCCCCGGAGGCATCTTTGTTAGTATAAACGTCATTTTCTGTTGAGTACGTGAAAGGTCAAAGTCAAGGTGACGAAGTCAAAACTTTTTGCTATCAATGAAATGGTCTTCTCACAAGGAATACACATGTGAAATATGAGAGCCCTATCACTTACTATTCAAAAGTTATGCCCAATGTTAAAGTTTTTGAAAAGTAGGTCAAAGGTCAAGGTCACGAGGACAAAACTTTTGTTATCAATGGAAAGGTCTTGTCACAAGGAATACACATGTGAAATATGAAAGCCCTATCACTTACCATTCAAACGTTATGCCCAATGTTAAAGTTTTTGAAAAGTAGGTCAATGGTCAAGGTCAAGGTCACGAGGTCAAAAATGTTGTTATCAATGGAAAGGTCTTGTCACAAGGAATACACATGTGAAATATGACAGCCCTATCACTTACCATTCAAAAGTTATGCCCAATGTTAAAGTTTTTGAAAAGTAGGTCAAAGGTCAAATTCAAGGTCACAAGGTCAAAAATTTTGGTATCAATGGAAAGGTCTTGTCACAAGGAATACACATGTGAAATATGAAAGCCCTATCACTTACCATTCAAAAGTTATGCCCAACGTTAAAGTTTTTGAAAAGTAGGTCAAAGGTCAAGGTCAAGGTCACGAGGTCAAAAATTTTGGTATCAATGGAAAGGTCTTGTCAAAAGGAATACACATGTGAAATATGAAAGCCCTATCACTTACCATTCAAAAGTTATGCCCAATGTTAAAGTTTTTGAAAATTAGGTCAAAGGTCTAGGTCAAGGTCACGAGGTCAAAAATTTTGGTATCAATGGAAAGGTCTTGTCACAAGGAATACACATGTGAAATATGAAAGCCCTATCACTTACCATTCAAAAGTTATGCCCAATGTTAACGTTTTTAGTTCGGACAAACAGACAGACAAACAGACAGACAAACAGACGGACAGGCCAAAAACTATATGCCCCCGAATCTGTGATTCCGGGGGCATAAAAAACATCAAAAGTTAAGATGCCAGGTCTTGGCATGTCTATAATAATTATTGCAAGTCTAGCAGTAATACAAATCTGAGATATCGGACCTCGATTTATACAAAAGACTTAATTAACTGTCTGCATGGTGGATGCAGTATTTCCAGTTTTAAGATCCAAATCTAGCTTTGAATTAATCATGTTAATAGCATGATTTCCCTAATCCCAATTTCAATAGGGACCTAAACCTGCCGTTTTGCTACAGCAGCAAGACGTTAAAATGTACATCTTCCTATCTTGTATTTTCTTTCATTCATTCATTCAGTCAACATATTTTTCTCACTTATTTGGAAGGTGGTCAGGGCCCATCAGTGTTTGAAGGACCAAAAAGGGGAATATTTGTAATAATTAAATCAAAATTCTTACAAAAGCTCTTTTAAATAGCATTAGGATGGATGCAATTGCAAGTTACATGCAGAGACATTAATGCAACCTATTTTACTATTCTGATTTATCTTTTAATGAATTTAAATAGACAGATTTATCATGTTTATAAATGATTTTTTTAAAAAGAAAAACTTTTGTACGGTGGGATTTCTCATACAGGCGGGAGAAAATTATATACTTCATCATGTTCATGGAGGGGAAATGGGGCCGAATACAAGTGTAGTGCTGCATTTTTTTTTGGGGGGGGGGGATACTGGCAGCTGTATTTAATTTAGAAATTAGGCTATTAGTATGTGGGGAATCTCTGACATGTGCGTTTTTTCTGCTCTTCAAAAAAATTCTGACCTTTGCGAGATATTTTCATGACCCAATTGACCACTTTTCAGTTCCGCGCCACCTAGCGGCGAAGTGCTGAAAACAGGGTGTCATGGCCGTATAGACAAGCACATGCATATGCCGCTTCGTTTATTGATGTGTTAATTTCGGGCAGATAGTTCTCTTCTATCTTAATGTTATCGTTTATATATGCCAAGACCATCGCTTTAATATGTCTTGATATATTTCTGACATATAAATATGGTGCTTTTGACAAATTTTAATTATTAATAGCAAAAATTAATTATGTAAAACGGGGCAGTTTCGATAGGTTATGGAAGTTATTTTCTGTCGATTATTTCAAAATACGAGACAAGAAATCATTCATTTGATTAATCTTAATCTCAGTTCTCAGTACCGACTCTTATTAAACACGTGCACCCCGTGTATATACTGTCATACACAAATAGTCAATTATGACAGGTGTCATCCAGGTAGACATCGGCGCCTACCTGTGTGGAGTTAGCCATGCGTTCATGCATGCTGACACAATGTCTGGAATGATCAGATAAAAAATACTAGTATAGAAATATGTTATTATATTCATTTTAGAGCGTTTGTGTATTTATATAAAATTTATACATTACTACGAGAAACACGTACCTTTCAACTTTTTTATTATTATTATTCAGTGTACACGGGGCACTGAGTTTTATACGCAATCCTACCTTCCCCTCTGAGTCTCTCTCCTCATCAGAATTCAATTTTCATCTATTTATAGATTATTAATCATTCTTGTCAAATTTAAAGATGTAAGGAGATCGTTAAGAAAAGAAAGAGATGCTGGATAAACACAATATCACATTTAAAATAAACGGGCCAAATGAAAAGGTGATCCAGTATTTTCTTTTTTTTCAAATCTCTTTATTTTTCGAACTATAATTTAAACAAGGAATCTTAACTTATTCATTTATATACCATGATCATCCAGCCGTATTTTAGAAAAAAAAAACAGTGTTAGATTCTCCATTATTAGTCCCCTATCGGCAACACCAAAGGGGACTCTTAGTTGTTTTAATTGGGGGGGGGGGGGGCTCTTACGCATTTAAAAAGAAATTCTTACTTCGCTATTTTTTCATTTTTTTTTTTCACAGGTGTTTCAACTTTATTTCCTATTGACTCGTTATTTGTTTGTCTTCTTATTTCATTCATTAAATAAACCTTCTGTGATTCCTTGAGATTTTTTAAAAGAGCTTTTTGAATATGACATTTTTTTAGCTAAGATCTTTAAATCAAAATACTTTATCAGATAAAAAAAACATTTTTTTGTATCAATTTGAAAAAGGAAGAGAAAAAAAAAGACGAAATAAGTAAAAACAAGATGAGGAAAACAGGGGTTTTTTTTCCTTGTTTTGGGGCCGAATTTCGGCCCCTTCCCAATGCCAAATTTCCCCTATTTTTCCCAAAAAATCACCCTGAAATTCCCAAAGAGGAATTATGAAAAAAACACCTGAGAAAATAAGATTCAAAACCTGGAAGTCAGCACAAAATGTCCTATTTTGAAGTGCATTTTTTAAAGTTTTTTATTCATCCCTTGTTCAGTTCAAGCAAATCAATAGATTATCAGTGTTAATAAATGATACTTTAGGGTTATACTTTGGTGAGAATTTGTTCCAAAATTTTCCCAATTTCAGCAAAATGTCGCAAATTTTCCCAAATGGGACAGGCACAGGCACCTTCCCCAAAATAAAAAAAAAACCATGGGAAAAAGATATGATTACCGTAAAAACTCTTCCATGTGAACAGGGTGCAATGAGAACGTACACTACACGTGTATGCTGACCGCAGTTCCTGTACATGCCGCAAGTATATATGTTAACATATTCAAAAGTTTACATATCTAAGTATATTTTTAAATGAAATTTTCTCTGTGAAAATAAGAAGATTGGATTTATTATGAAGATATTCTTATTGTCCCTCTCCCATGTCTCCATATATCTTATTTGAAATGGCTGCATGGCCATATCACGCTCTGATGATTTTCACACCTGGCAGGTAATGAATAAACGTACCCTGCACGGTTGATTGGCATGCGTGTACTTGTCAAAACAACGATTTGTTAATTGGGATGATACTTTTTATTTTAAGAAAATGGATTAGCGCAATGGACGTACAAATACGAAGAAAACCAACGATAATTTGTGATTCATACCACAGAAAAGCTGGTTTTAAATTTACAAATACATGTTTAAATATGCAGAAAAAATTCATTTATAGCATTTTTTTCTTTCAGCAAACATCTATAAATAATAATAAAACTAATTAGTCGGGTAATTTAAAGGACAAATAAGAAATATCCATCAAAATATGTTAACTGATATATAACGCGATTGAGGTGTGATGCCCGTCTATACGGCCATGACACCCTGTTTTCAGCACTTCGCCGCTAGGTGACGCGGAACTGGAAAGTGGTCAATTGAGGGATTATACAAAAAAAAAAAAAAAATGTACAGCATTACAGAGACGACCTTGCAAATCAGGGGTAGTGCTAGGGCTGGGACGATATTCCGATTCATCGATGCATCACAATATTTTATATCGTGATCCAAGTATCGATGCACCCCGAAGATACACAAGTTAAAATTTATAAAAAATATGTGTTTTTCAATTTTCCCGATTTTTTTGTCTGTCATATTTGAAGAAAGAAAAGTATGGACAAAGCTAGTGTTGAATAACTATAACATATCAAATAAAAAAAGCTACTTGTATACTATCAAATATCTTTTTGAAAAGGTTTTACCAATTTATTTAGTATCGCGATACGTATCGTATCGGATGTCAGGTACCACGATTCATATCGGATCGGCTGGGTGCAGTATCATCCCAGCCCTAGGTGGTGCTGCATCTGTTAAATGGATTAATTTTCATATTCAGGTAGGATTCAACAAATTTACATGCATTTTTTTTTTTTTTTTTTTTTGGGACAGGCAGTGGAAAATGTACAGATAATTGAAAGATGCACAACGAGCTCTGATCACCGATTTTCCCCACACACTATATGCAGACCGCACTTGAAAAAGAAACTGAGGTTGTGCTTAGACTAAAAGTAAAGAAGCTCCTCAGAATATGAGTCAGATTCCATTGAAATTCATGAATAACAAAATCCCAACTCAACTGGCACACCTTGCAAGTATCATCGCAAAATTTTCCGAAGTACAAGGCTCCAGCTCTTAGCTCAGGTGACGTAAGTTTTAATTCTGGAACAGTTAGCTCCTCATAACTTGGCATATACTCCTCGTTTGTCATTTCCTTTCATCTGCAACTTCTTCTTTCCAAGGACATCAATGTCACTTACACGCTTGGACTACTTGCCTGTTGGACAAACATTTATGGGATCCTAATAGTAAAAAGGGAAAAAAACCTGAAATTTTTTCTCCGGATTGATGTCATTTGAATCCAAAGGAATTTATCGCGCTTCCCGCTTGCATGATGTATTATTGGTTATGTAAATAACACAAAGTACATCATGCAAGTGGGAGCGCAATAAATGTCTGTGTTAAAATCATTTTTATTTATCTATTAGGACAATGTTGCGTTCATTTTATCCGGAGAATCTCACCTTTGCTATATCCTTGTGCACCTGTTTTTCGTGAGTGTAAGAAATTTCGGCGTCACGCTGCTTCAAGTTGATGTCAATAAAAGATATTTTTGTTCTATTCCATTGATATTGATCATACCTGTATGGATATCAAAGCAAAATGTCAAAAAAAACCCCTGATTGTTTTCATAATCAAAACAATCAAGCACGAGCACCATTGTTTTCTCAATTTACGAATATTGGGCACTCACGAAATTAAGGCTTGCGAGGAAATATGAAATAGGATATAGCAGAGATCGAGCTCTGTGTCGGCTTTCTTTTCCCTTTTATGTGTTGTCTTTCAATTTTTCGATGGTGTTGCCTTGTTTCATCATTGGTAATTTTGGTGTGAGCGTCATCATAAGATGATTGTTGTTGTGATCTTCTACTGAGGCATTGTCGCACATGAAAAGTTAAAAACATGCCATGGAATGCCCTCATTAAAAACTGGATAAAAACGTCTGTGCTCTGCCTCAGAGGGTGTGGTTGCTGATTCGGGCCTTGAATGCCTCAAGTGAATCAGCTGTGACTATGGATGATGGTAGAGCGTTCCATATCACAATCCCCGCTGGAAAGAAGGAGTCCTGGTAACATTTCAGGTGACAAAATGGTTGTAAGTATCTCATTGAGTGGCCCCTGGTGTTGTTGTGGGTTGGATGGAGCTGATCTGATGGTATGTCAATCAGGTTGTTTACTACGAAAGCCTATTGAGCTCAAGTGGTAGCTGAGAAATTTATTTTTTCGCGTTATAACGCGAAACTTACGCGTTATAACGCGATACTTTCGCGTTATATCGCGAAACTTTCGCGTTATTACGCGAAACTTACGCGTTATTACGCGAAACTTTCGCGTTATTACGCGAAACTTACGCGTTATTACGCGAAACTTTCGCGTTATTACGCGAAACTTTCGTGTTATAACGCGAAAACTTTCGCGTAATAACGCGAAAATTTGTATGTATGCAGTATGTAAAAGATTTCAAATCGGAGCCCTTGTAGGAGCTTCAGGATACCCCCAGCCCAGAGTAGTTTCATAGCAATAACAACATATAAGATTATTATGTAATACATGAACATATATATATATACGACGAAATTTCAATCAGAAAACAAGAGTAGATTTTTCAAGAAAATGTCAAGATTTACTTGAAATACTGTCTTGCCATTTCCAGGAACTACATGTTATGAATGATCGATATAGGCATTACACGAAATCCCTTAATTTTGGGAAGTACGTAAAATCCCTTATTATACTTATTCACTGTAACATATACACATAATATCACGAAATCCTATTAATATAAATGTATATATTATAGTGAATAAATGTAATCAGAGATTTTACGTGATTCCTAAAATTAAGGGATTTCGTGTAATGCCTGTATCGATCGGTCATTACATGAAACTCCTGAAGTTGGCCAATTTTTAGTCTTCTTTTGACATTTGAAATCATAGCTTTTTCTGTCCTTTGATGCTGAATATCCTCTCTGACAAGTAGAAAGGAATGTTTATGTCAAATAAATAGAAATATTCAAGCTAGAGTTTAGGTAATATCCATCAAATTATTGCTCAAATTAAGGGTTCAATTTATTATTTCTATGCAGATTGAACTTAAAACCAAAGTATCAATCAAGAACTTATCTAACATGATTGATGATTGAAGTATTTTTAAACATAAACCGAAAATAGAAGAAACATTAGTATTCTTAAGAACATTTAGTTTTCTCGATAAGGCTTAATAAATGCCTTAAATGTGTTGATTTCCAACTACCTTCCATGTGATACATATGTATCTGAATCTGATATAAAGTATATAAAAGTGATGAACGAACGCCCTGCCAGACAAATCAGTATGAAATGTAATTTTAATACGTCAATCATTGCTGTCTCCCAGTAAGCACTTTTAAATACTAAGATTTTTAATTGCGACAAGATTTAGGGACGAATCGAACATCATTGCACTTTGGTACGAAAGCTTATACTGAGTTCCATGGTCCAAGCAAGATTCACCTCGACGTAGAAGTGGGAGGGGGAGGGGGGGTTGCGGCAATGGTGTCCGCACTCAAGAAAATGGGACCTATATTTCACGCTTGAGCAACCAGGTTAAGTGAAACAGGACATGTCCTTTATCAGCATATCTTTTAAAAGTCCTAAATCAACCAAACTTGTATGTGTGATGCATCTACTCTAGTAAGGATGCATATTGTAATGTACGGTACGTATGCTGCATTAGACCTATATTGCATGCCTGAAAAACCAGTTTAAGTAAAATTGGACAGGTCAATTTCCAGTCTTTTAAAAGTCCTAGATCATTCAAATTTGTGTGAATGATGAATCTGAGGATCCTTCCTGCAATGCATGGTAGGGAAGCTGAATTTGACCTATATTTTACACTTGATCGACAATATTAAGTAAAACAGGACAGATCCAGCTTATCACGAGTCTTAGATCAACCAAACTTGTATGTATCCGAGGATGGCATGCTTACTGCAATTCTGGTGTGGATGATCTGAATCATACTTTATACTCTAGTGACCAGGTCAGATAACTCCAAAATACTTTAACCATGTTTACCATACTTTTAAATTGCACTCAGTCTGACATTAACTTTTGGCCTATATTTCATTTAAAGTCGAGAAAATTGAACGCAGATAACTTTTATACTATCAATGGAAGGGCATTGATATTTCATACATATATTCATCGTACATATCCTGCTTATTGGTTTCGCGATATAACGCGAAAGTTTCGCGTTATAACGCGTAAAATTCGCGTTATAACGCGTAAAGTTCGCGTTACAACGCGTAAATCTCGCGTAATAACGCGTAAGTTTCGCGTTATAACGCGAAAGTTTCGCGTAATAACGCGTAAGTTTCGCGATATAACGCGTAAGTTTCGCTTTATAACGCGAAAGTTTCGCGATATAACGCGTAAGTTTCGCGTTATAACGCGTAAAGTTCACGTAAAAACGAGTAAGTTTCGCGTTATAACGCGAAAGTTTCGCGATATAACGCGTAAGTTTCGCGTAATAACGCGTAAAGTTCGCGTTATAACGCGAAAGTTTCGCGATAAAACGCGTAAAATTCGCATTATTACGCGTAAAGTTCGCGTTATAACGCGTAAAGTTCGCGTAATAACGCGTAAGTTTCGCGTTTTAACGCGAAAGTTTCGCGTTATAACGCGTAAGTTTCGCGTAATTACGCGTAAGTTTCGCGTTATTACGCGAAAGTTTCGCGTTTAAACACGAAAGTTTCGCGTTATAACGCGTAAAGTTCGCGTTATATCGCGAAGTTTCGCGATATAACGCGAAAGCTTCTGCACGTTTATTTTCGCGATATTACGCGAAAGTTTCGCGATATAACGCGTAAAGTTCGCGTTATAACGCGAAAGTTTCGCGTTATAACGCGAAAGTTTCGCGTTATAACGCGAAAGTTTCGCATTATAACGCGTTAGTTTCGCGTTATAACGCGTAAGCTTCGCGATATAACGCGAAAGTTTCGCGTTATAACGCGAAAAAATAATTTTCTCAGCTACCATTTGAGCTCAATAGGCTTTCGTAGTTTACCACTCTGTACATCATGGTGGCACGGGATCTTAATCGCCGGGATTGTAGCGTATCAAGTTCTAATTTATTCAGCATTGATGTTACGCTGCTTTCTCTGCTATAGTCTCTCATGATGTACCTTGCTGCCCTCCTCTGTACTGCTTCAAGCTGGTGTATGTGGGATTTATTGGAATGATCCCATACTGTGGCGGCATACTCTACTTGGGGTCTAACAAGTGTCTTGTAGCTGATGGCTCTGATGCTTTTGGGGCAACTTGATAGGTTCCGACTCAGGAATGCTGTGGTGTTATTTGCCTTCCGAGTAATATTGTTTATGTGTGGTCCCCATTGTAGTTTGCTGTCGATTGTTACTCCCAAGTATTTGGCTTTGTTGGTATGTTGTAATACATGGCCATGGATGGTGTAGTTAGCCTCTATGATTCTCTTTTTGTTTGTGATGACCTCGCATTTTTCCGGGTTGAACCTCATCATCCAGTCATTTTCCCAGGCCTGCAGTTTGTTTAAGTCCTCCTGTAGGGTTGTTGTGTCCTCCTCTGATGTAATGGTGTGGTACAGCAGACAGTCATCAGCAAAGAGTCGGCTTGTAGACTGGACTCTTGCTGGCAGGTCGTTGATATAGGCTAAAAATAGCAACCGCCCGAGCACCGTGCCCTGAGGCACCCCGGATGTTACTGCGGCTGGAGTTGATCGCTCGTCATCAACGACGACTTGCTGTGTCCTTCCTGCTAGGAAACTCTTTATCCAGTCAAGTGTTTGCCCACGCACACCATAGTGCTCCAACTTGACGGCTAACCGATGATGTGGTACTTTGTCAAACGCCTTGCTGAAGTCTAAGAGTACTGCATCTATCTGTTGTCTGTGGTTGAGTCCTCTAGCAAGGTCGTTTATGGTAGTGATTAACTGGCTTTCACATGATCTTCGCTTTCGAAAGCCGTGTTGTTGGTCGGAAAGGATGTTATTCTTCTCTAGATGGTTTATTATGTGACTGTGAACTATGTGCTCAAGTGTCTTACAGCACACGGATGTCAATGAAACTGGTCTATAATTTGATGCCTTTGCTTTATCCCCCTTCTTGAATAGTGGTGTTACATGTGCTGATTTCCAGTCATCTGGCACTTTCCCTTGGTCTAGTGATGCCTGGAAGATGATAGTTAGGATTGGTGAGAGTGTTGTAGCCATGGTTCGGAGGAATCTTGATGAGATGTTGTCTGGACCACTGGCCTTGTGGGGGTTAAGGTCTTTTAGGAGTTTGAGTACCCCTGGTTGTCACTGTGATGTTGTTAACTGATGTAAATGGAGATGGTCCAAGATCTGGTATGTTGTCTGTTGATTCATGCAGTGTTGAAAACTGAGGAAAACTGTTGGTTTAGGATCTCTGCTTTGTCTGTAGGATTTGAATGCAGGCTTCCATCACTGCGTAATGGGGAGACACCAGAGCTGTCTCATCTTTTACTCTTTATGTATGAGTACAGCTTCTTATTTGTTGTGCCTTCTTCACCAAGCATGTTATTGATGTACCTGTTATATGATCTCCTACATTCCTTTCTGTTATTACGTTGTAGTTCTTGATATCTGTCCCAGTCTCTCTTTGTGGTTGTTTTTCGAGCCTTCCTATGTGCACGCTTCTTTTTTCTGCTTAAATTCTTTATGTTCCTATCACACCACGGCTGGTTGAATCTGGTGGATGTATATTTAGATGGTACATGTGCGTTGATAGATTTAGTACACACAACTTTAAAGTCTTTCCACATAACGTCTACAGATGATTTGTTGTCTTTGTGCTGTTTAAAGATGGTAGCCGATTTGATAAGGTCAGAGTTAATGGCATCTGTGTCAGCCTTAGACCAAAGATAAATCAGTCTTCTGATAGGTCGACGAAGCTGATCGTTTTGAGGTGTGTTCGTTGTTTGATTCTGTCCTTTGCGGGTGTGCTTTGCTGTAGTGGCCTTGTTGATCCGGAGACAGGCGCGTAGCCAGAGTACTTTTCAAGTGGAGGCACTTTTTCAGACAGAGGTTTTGGGGCTGCCAAGAGGCCCTTAATGTGTCCAGACCGAAGCCCTTTGGGGATTAGGGGTGAAGTCCCGAAAGCTTATAAATATATGAATGTTACACCTTTCAAGGGCAGTTAGTGACCTTTTGTACACTTCTTTGTCACTGCATTACGATCATACGGAGAAATAATGCCACTCTGACATCGCGTCATGGCTCGCAGCCAGATTTGAAATTACTATTGTCGTATATTTGGGCATCACTGTAACGAAGATTGTTAAACGGTTTCCGGGCATTTGATATGATACTCCTCTATTTTCTTAATTCAAAGTCCGTTTTCTTAGGTTTCTAGTTGAATAATTCGTGTTCCGGGCATCGCGACTGAAAGTTGATAACAAATACATGAAGTCAGGTATCGTCGTTTTTTCGGATGTGATTTTGGCGGTTCCCACATATTTTAAAAATTCCTTCTTTCTACGAAATTTCCTCTATTTTCTAGTATAAATTCATTATGGTCTCTTATAGAATTGAAAATAGGTCATGAATCATCGTTACATAACAAATTGAAAATAATATGAATAACAGAAATTCAATAAAATGAAGATTTTACGGAGAAACGCTACTAACTGATTTTAATGGGAGTTTCGCCGAACTTCGTCACGTGACTGAGAGAAGTGGCATCATTTCTCCACATGATGTGGAAGCATATGCCTGGCTACGCGCCTGGGAGATCTCCCGTCGTCATGATCGAGTCCCGTCATCACAGCTTGTCAGTGTTTTTAAAATACTTAAAAATAGTCTGGAACAAAGCAATAGATCTGCACTCCCACTTATTACATGATACGCACAGCTATTGTATAAACAAAAAGCAATCTCATTTTATAAGAGGGATGGACAGCGTGAGAGGGAGTTGGAGAAAGGAGGCGGGAAGAGGGAGAGAGGGGAGGGAGGGAAGGGGCGGAAGGAGGGAGGAAAGGGGGGGGGGGGAGGAAGAGGGGCGGGAGGGGGTAGAGGGATACCCCCTATCCGCCCCCATATAAGGTGACATCACAAACACACGATCGAGTATCACGTGATACGCATGTGATATGTTCCATGGGATTCCCCATCATATGAATTTATTTCAGGCCTATCGTATAACAATCATTATCAATTATATGGTAATAATCTATTCTGAATCAAGAATAGAGTTATACTAGCATTCAGAAAACACTCAAGCAGAATTTTTTCTATCCTTACCACATGTTATATGATATGGTACAGACAGATACAAATTTTTCTGTCCAGTGTTCTCCGAATAAACATCTATTGTACCATCATATAACTGATATTATTATACCTCTACTGATTTTTTCCTATAAAAAAGAGACTCATTAAATGTAACTAAATCCCTGAATTCGCCTGATAAGACTATTTCCCTGCAAAGGGGTGCGTTAGTTGAGAAGACTATTTCCCTAGGGAGTTAGTTTCAAAATGGGGCGGAGCTTCTTTGGGGGTGTGTCAGTATCAGCCAATCGGCGCCGCTGAAGGTTGATCGGATGATGTGAAGGTTGATCGGATGACGCTATCAATATGCGAGCAGAGTAATCCGCCTCCTATCCGCTTAGCACATAAATTAATCCGCAAATTAATAAAATAAAACAATCAAAAATTAAACATGTATGAGTATAAATGATGTTTCTGTTCATCTTATCATCAAAAATTAATATTTTCCGTTACTCAGTAATTCAGTTGAGAAGGCAAGGCAAAATCATTAGAATTTCCATTTGAACCCTGTGAACCTAAGAGATATGTTCGTTTCAGTATAATGTTTGTTTCTGTATACCTAAGAGATATGTTTGTTTCAGTATAATGTTTGTTTCGGTATAATAAAACAGTTAAAGTATACCATTGAGGGAGTTAGCACGATTCTGGTTCCCTTCGACCAGACCTATTTCCCGAGGCAAAGCCTCGGGAAATAGGTCTAGTCTCGGGGAACCAGAGTCGTGCTAACTCCCTCAATGGTATACTTTAACTGTATAATAATGAAATAAAATTAATTCATATACAGTGTATAAAGTAGATTTAGACAGTATTTGCATGGTTTAATCAATGGTAATTCGGGGAACATATCATTTGCGTATCACGTGATACGTACTCGACCGTGAACAAGACAGTAAGTTACATAGATCCTAGATAAGACAATGAATGACTCAAAAGCATTTGGCATACGAAAACCACCCGTGCTTTGCTGGCTGAAACAAGCTCAAGTTCAATCGCATAGAAGTCCGTCCCACTTTAGATAATATTGATACGGGTCAGGACCCAGTAACTAAGGTAACCAAGGACTAATTAGAAAGTGCCCTCATGGAGGCTCGTATGTTTATTTCTGGTATCGTATTCAGGAATGTATAACACACGGTTTAAAGACGAGGCGTCTCTTACAATATTGATCAAAATTAAGTCTACCATTGATCCTTGTTGTTTTACCATCAAGCGACCATGAGAATGAAGAAAAAGAAATTTCCATCGATACATACATTGCCCATAAAATTCTTAAGAGAAATGCGGCATGATTTCTATGAAACTCTCCACATGTTTTACTTATAGTAACGAGTTATGTGACTTAAACCTTTGTAGTAATTAACATTTTACTATGAAAGTCTGATCGATGTATGAATGCTCCAGCGTATTATATAATTTGTGAAATGTAAATACCGTATGACGCCAGTCTGGATACATCGTCATCAATTCAGCCAAGATCGAAAGTTCAAAGTGATCATGAGTAATAATCACTTTTGTCACTGATGTGATTTTTACGTATTCATTTCCCACACAGAAGGTTAAAAAATGTTTTAATCATCAAATTATTATTCTTTTATACTTTAAAGCTATTTAGAATTAAATACATACAATGTACTAGCAAGAACAACTACACAGATATAAGATATATGTCTAATACAAATATGTATCATACATTTTTACTGTAAAAAAAATTTTTTTTTTAATTTTTTACAAAATTTTTCATGCCTGTTCCATTGTCATGTCACTCTTCCTAAATTAATGAAGTCATACATTAGATTCTCACTAGAAAATGATGGCTTCCAGCACTGGAGACTTTCCAGCAAACAGGATCAGGTTGGATAGTTTCTTAAGGAACTGAACCGCACTGACGATCCTGACGATTAGCGTAGCTATCTGAGCGGCACCACCTGTAAACACCATGGCAATGATCTGAGCCGTCAGCTTTGCCGCCGTCAGGATCCAGTCAAACCAACTCATGGAGGCAAATATGGCCTTGGCGATGCCCATCAACACACCTCCCTTCCATAGCACCTTGACCACCTTAAACATCTGCACGACTATGTCCTTCAGTCGGCCATCTTTGGATGCGCTGACCATGTAGCCTACCATGCTCTTGAGCACCGGATTCTTACTCAGGATCTCTGTGACCTTCCTGATAACCTTGGTGTTCCTCAGGACACTGCCAGGGACCGATATGCCAATCATATTGAGGATCAGAGTAATGCTTTCTATAATAATGCTGACCATTTGGAATGTCCCCGCCTGGTCAGCGTCCTCAGTGGTGTTGTAGGGCAGGATAGGGGGATATGACAAGGTCTCACCCTGGAAGGTAAACTCCACCTCGTTGTTGTGTGTCAAGGTCATCTCATAGGTCTGAATTTCCATAGATTTCTTGATGAGGTCGATGTGACCAGGCTCTAAATGTGACAAACACGCTTCAGGTGTTTTACCTGCCTCTAACTTGTGTATAACATCCAGGTAATGTTTCGTTGTCTTGGATATGGCTTCTCGAACACGCGCCATTTCCTGTTTGTTCAGTTTACCTATGTCTCCTGTATGGGAACTGTTCAGGTGAGCGAAAGCTTGCTCCTCGATGAAGTCAGGGTTCACAACAAACGCCATGATCTGAAAATAATATCAAATTGAAAGAATTACCTGTCATTTCGATCAGTGTTGAATCAACATGCGACTTATCATAGTCCCTGACTTGATGTCTGTGTTTTTCAGTCGGTCAATGCTGACTTTACATTTGAATTCTATGGGGACGACCATTTGATTGGGGGGGGGGGCTTTTTGGAAATAAATATTCTGATCCAGAAAATGATGAAAATAAATCATCTGACCTCCTTAGTGCCATTTTTGGATAGAAAAAAAATAAAAGTCGTTCAAACAAGTTAATAAGTCGTTCAAATAAGATAAAAAGTCGTTCAACCGAGATATATAAAGTCGTTTAAACGAGATAAAAAGTCGTTCAAACAAGATAAACCTCGCTCAAACGACTTTTTAACTTGTTTAAACGACGAAAGAAACTCGTTCAAACTAGATAAAAAGTCGTTCAAACAAGATAAAAACTCCTTCA